>JAJJWX010004111.1:0-126339 GCA_023529315.1 Papaver bracteatum | reverse complement strand
ATCTTAATTTTACTAAATCTCATTTTGAAGCATATTTATATGTGTGAGGGAATATCCCCTCACATTCTTGTATTCACAACTATCTCGCGCTTTGTGCAACATTCTTTATTAATAAAAACTAAACGGTAATAAATTTGAAGCTAACATTTTGGTATTGCAGTAAAACCTTTGTATAAGAATATTTTGGGGACTAAAAAAATATTCTAATATGGGGTTTATTCTTATATGGAGGTCTACCTTGGATAGACCCAAAGAAAAAATTCCATACATGTACTTCCGAAAATACATGCATAGAAAACACAAAAATGTATCTATGTAAATATAGATACTTAATGAGGATTTTATTTTATATAATTTACATATGAAATCAATCCACATTAAAACTCAACTTTGACACCGTAAATTAACAAATGAAATCATATGAGTGACATATATTTGTATTAAATAGTGCACAAAAAGCAAAGAATTCACATTGAAGCAAAATGATCATGTAAAATGGTTGTAAGAATCTCCTCATCTTAAACTTTGAAATATCACAAGGCCTTTATTATTTATATTATGCTGCCGATTATTCTTATATGGAGGTAGGTTCCTTAAGACGAGACCAAAAAAAATTATGACTTATTCCAATATGGAGTTTATTCTTAAATATAATTGGCCCAAATCGGGGCCGGAATTTTTTATTCTTATATGGAGTTTATTCTTATATGGAGTATTCTTCCGGAGAGGTTTTATTGTATGTTACTTTTACATATTTTCGGCTTTTCAGTTTTGGAATCGATGCTCCAAATAATGATTATGGTGTTAATTGGATGCTATATGAATTTCACGAACTTCCAAGGATATTTTGTTGCTTCTGTAATAGACTAGGTTATCTCAGTGTTGAATGTTTGGATCATTATCTACTAAATCATCCAAGAATACATGATCCAGAGCTACCTCCACCTTCACATCATGAGTATCCATTTTTTTTCCCGAAGATCCTTATTATATTTAACAATATTTCAATGTAGAGAGAGATTATCCAGATAGTGACTGGAGCATTGATATTATTATTTCTCTTGCATCCTCCCTCATATTCAGATGGATGATATCCAGCTGGGGGGTTTCGTTCATCATCCTTCAGATTTTAATATGTCAACTGATTCAAAAATATCTGCTTCGGATTGGGAACCAGTTGAGAATGAAATGTGTTGAAATATATGGCACGTGCAACCAAAGTACCTGCATATAAGATATCAGAAGTCCAATTTAGTTCCACAAGATAATTCAGTTCCAGGGGATAACCTTTTCCTAGTCAAAGATATAGTTTGTTATTTATCTTAGGTTTACTGTTTCTCTTGTAATCCTATAAATAGGAATCAATAAGCTACATGTAATCTATCTCAGAGAAATCATCTGAAGATCAATAATATTTCACCCTACGGGGTTTTTCAGTGGACGTAGGCCATTAGTGCCGAACCACTTTAATCTTTGTCTTCTCCATTTGATTTTGGTATGTAGGTTGATTTCTTTATTATTTACTAGTAAGGCCACATGTGTGATGCACATGCTTGAATTGGATTCTTTTAACAACACCAAATTTGATAATAATGAAAAAAAAAACCTTTAAAAAAATAATTAATATCCTTGTTTGTACTCATTACGTAGATAATTTAAAGAGATTTCCAAATATGTTAATTTTGCAAAAATTCGATGTGTATTTTTAAAGATATCTAAGTTTTAATTTTTTTGATCTATTTTTAAAACAATGGCATTCCTGTAAATATACAAATATTAACTAAAAGCTTAGTTAATGGGGTATTATTGTCATGTGAAAAGGCTTCACCAAACAATTACCTCTTTTCTTTATATTAGTATATAAGATAAGATTTATGTTTATCATTGATTTAATCTTAATAATGTTTATGTAATCAGTGATATTCATCTTAGATTTGATCTACATATCAAAATCTAAGAAAATGAGACTTGAAGAATATTTTATGAATAGGAGAAGCTGGTCCCATCACTGCATGATCTGAGCCATATTAGATACATTGTCTCTGAAATTGAAGCAGATGAAATCTTAAACCAGATAAGTGGCTTCTATCCCAACTATTACTCTGAGAAAACTTGGTTCCAAAAGACAAAACCAAGAGCAGCACATGTACTTACTCAATACATAAGTTGGATCTTCATCCAAAAACTAAGGATAATGTAGTGTATGTGTCTTGAATACAGTTTAGTATTCAGTTGGGTTGATCCATTTACCCGACCCGTTTGCCCGTTTACCTTTTGTGCAAGAGAAGGCAAGTGTAGACAAGTCTTCTTTTGTGCAAGAGAAGGCATATCTTTTGTACAAGGCAAGGAATACCTTTTGTGCAAGAGAAGGCATATATTTGTACAAGGGAAGGCATACCTTTTGTGCAAGAGAAGATATCAGAAGATACAAGTACTATTCACATCATCTAGTTTTAGTAAGAGAGAAACGTATGTAACTAAGAGAGAGTGTAAGGGAGTGAATCATACTCTTGTAATCTTGTTTGAATCATAGTGAAAACGTTATCGTCGTCTTCCAAAGTGGATGTAGATCATATTGATCGAACCACTATAAATCCTTGTGTTGTGTGTGCTTCTTTTACTCTTGATTTCATTTATATTTCAATTCTTGATTGATTGTTCTTGGAAGAGCCATTGTTTCTAACAAATTGGTATCAAATCTCCGGGTGGAAGCGATCTACAATGGAGGCAAAGTATGAAATTGAGAAATTTTATGTAAGGAATGATTTCAATTTATGGAGGCTAAAGATGAGGGTTGTTTTGGTGCAACAAGGTTTGGTGAAAACTTTGAAGGGGAAAACGGGTCTTGGAACAACATTGAAGGATGAAGAAAAAGATGAGCTTTTGGAGAAAGCACATGGATTAATTTTATTGTGTTTGGGCAATGAGGTCTTGAGAGAAGTTGCGACGGAAACGACACCGGACGGGCTATGGAACAAGTTGGAGAAGAGGTATATGACTAAATCCGTAACTAATCGTTTATATCTTAAGAAGAAATTACATACTCTTAGAATGCATGAAGGAATGTCTATTATAGATCATATTGATGATTATAATAAAATTCTCATGGATTTGGCAAATATTGATGTCAAAATTGAAGATGAAGACTAAGCTTTGGGTTTGCTTTGTTCCTTACCACTATCTTATGATAATTTTGTTGATACCGTAATGTATGGAAAAATCACAATTTCCATGGAAGATGTTAAAGCGGCTTCGAACTCTAAGGAGTTAAAGAAGACGGATATTGATGGTAAAGATAATTCGGGAGATGGGTTTTTTGTTAGAGGAAGAGGAAACCAAAAGGGAGGATTTGATAGGAGTAGATCAAAGTCAAGGTCTAAATCAAAATCCGGTAAATTCTATTGCTTTCATTGTAAGGAAAAAGGGGCATTCCAAGAAGGATTGTCCAAAATTGAAGAGTGTTGAGAAGAATACTAACCAAGGCACCGCAGAAAATGTTGAAGAAGAAAGTGATGATAGAACGGTTCGTACCGAAAGCTCGGAGAATGGGTGGATTTTTGATTCGGGGTGTACTTTTCACATGTGTCCTCATAGAGAGTGGTTTACTACTTATCAAGCTAGAGAAGGTGGTAAAGTTCTTATGGGAAACAATGTCACTTGTAAATTGGTGGGTGTAGGTACAATTCAAATTAAGATGTATGACGGTATGGTGAGGACTTTAACTAAGGTTAGGCATGTTCCGGACCTGAGAAGAAATCTGATTTCTTTGGGTACGCTTGATTCAAATGGCTGCAAGTATCAAGGTGAAGGTGGAGTTATTCGTGTCTCAAGAGGAAGTCTTACAATTATGAAGGGTGGGAGAATTAATGGTCTTTATATGCTGCAAGGTACTACTGTGATGGGTGATGCAGCTGTATGTTCTTCAAGTTCTGAATACGATACTACCAACTTGTGGCATATACGTCTAGGGCATATGAGCGAGATGGGATTGTCTGTTTTGAGCAAGCAGGGATTGCTTTGTGCTCACAAAACAAGTAAGCTTGATTTATGTGAACATTTTGTCTTTGGAAAGCAGTGTAGAGTCAAGTTTAGTACAGCTATTCATAACACCAAGGGTATTTTGGATTATATTCATTATGATCTTTGGGGTCATTCTCGGGTTGATTCACATGGTTGTGGTAGATATATGTTGACATTCATTGATGATTTCTCAAGGAAAGTATGGGTATTCATACTTAAACACAAAGATGAAACCTTCGTCAAGTTCAAGCAATGGAAGACTATGGTTGAGAAGCAAACCGGAAGACAAATCAAGTGCTTGAGGACAGACAATGGTTTGTAATTTTGTGGGGGTGAGTTCAATGAGTTCTGCAAGGAGAAAGGGATTGTGAGACACCGCACTGTCAGAAAAACACCACAGCAAAATGGTGTTGCAGAAAGGATGAACAGAACCATAATGGAGAAGGAACGGTGCATGCTCTCCAATTCCGGGTTACCAAAGAAGTTTTGGGCAGAAGCATCAAACACATCAGCTTATTTTGTGAATAGATCTCCATCGACTGCTATTGAGTTTGAGACTCCAAATCAAGTTTGGACAGGTTCACATGCTAAATATGAAGACTTGAAGATATTTGGATGTCCAGCCTATTCTCATGTGAATGAGGGGAAGATAGATCCTAGAGCAAACAAGTGTATATTTCTTGGGTATGCAAAGGGTGTGAAAGGCTACAGGTTATGGTATCCTGCAGAAAGATCAAACAAGTTTCTTATCAGCAAAGATGTGAAATTTGATTAGCAATTGATGTTGAATCCAAAGAATGAAGAACTAGATGGAAGAGCTGAAGAGGGTGTTAGTGATAAGGTGGATCTTGGTGACAAGGTGGAACTTGAGATGCAAGTTCTAGGAAATAATGAGACTGTTGTTCCTGATGATGATGATCAAGATATTGTGCAAGAACCTGCCCAGGAAGAAGAAGCACAAGGTCATCAGTACAATCTTGTAAGAGACAGAGAGATGAGGCAAGTCAGACCACCTCAGAGATATGGCCATGCTTATTTGGTTACATATGCACTTTCAGTGGGTGAGAGCATTGATAGGGATGATCCAAGAACCTATGAAGAAGCAATCGGTGGTGAAGAATCAGCAGAATGGGGAGCATCTGCAATTGAATAAATTGAGTCTCTTGACAAGAATGGCACTTGGGAGATAGTTGCAAGACCAAAAGGACAGAAGATTGTTGGAAGCAAATAGGTCTTAAAGAAGAAACAAGGTACTTCAGATGGTGAAGGAACAAGGTACAAGGAAAGGCTTGTGGCAAAGGGGTTTACACAAAGAGAAGGCATTGACTACAATGAGGTATTCTCTCATGTTGTTAAACATAGTTCTATTAGAACATTACTTTCTATAGTTTCCTTGAAAGATCTAGAATTGGAACAACTAGATGTTAAGACAGATTTCCTTCATGGTGATTAGGAAGAGCGTATTTATATGCAACAACCAAAAGGGTTTGAAGTTCCTGGAAAAGAAGACCATGTATGTTTGTTGAAGAAATCTTTGTATGGTTTGAAGCAATCTCCAAGGCAGTGGTATAAATGTTTTGATACGTTTATGCTGGAAAATGGATAAAGTAGGAGTAAGTATGACAATTGTGTATATCACAGGAAACTCCAAGATGGTTCATTTGTGTATTTACTCTTGTATGTTGATGATATGTTGATCGCTTGCACAGACATGTCAGAGATACAGAAGTTGAAGGTGCAGTTGAGTAGTGAGTTTGAGATGAAAGACTTGGGTGCAACAAAGAAGATATTGGGCATGGAGATTCATAGAAACCGAGATGAAGGCAAGTTGCATTTGTCCCAGAAGGCTTACATCGAGAAGGTGTTGGATCGGTTTGGTATGAAATATGCAAAACCAGTAAGTACTCCTTTGGCATCTCATTTTAAACTTTCTAGAAGGCAATCACCTCAAACTGCAGATGAGGAAGAGTATATGTCACGAGTTCCATATGCAAGCGCAGTTGGTAGCATCATGTATGCTATGGTTTGTACAAGGACGGATATCACACAAGCTGTGAGTGTGGTAAGTAGATATATGGGAAGTCCCGGGAAAGCTCATTAGCAAGCTTTAAAGTGGATTTTGAGGTATCTAAGGGGAAGTACATATGTTGGTTTAGTGTTTGATAAACACTATTGTGATTCGACGAATGTTGTGGGTTATGTTGATTCTGATTATGCAGGTGATCTTGATAGAAGAAGGTGATTGACAGGTTATACTTTTACATTGTGCGGTAGTACTATCAGTTGGAGGTCGATTTTGCAAAGCACAGTTGCATTGTATACAACAGAGGAAGAGTACATGGCAGCCGCGGAAGTAGTGAAGGAAGGTATATGGTTGATGGGTTTGGTTGGTGATTTGGGTTTCAAGCAAGAGAGTGCATCTTTTTTCTGTGACAGTCAAAGTGCCATTCACTTGACCAAGAACCAGATGTATCATGAGAGAACAAAGCACATCGATGTCAGGTATCATTTTATCAAGGATGCAGTTGAGGAAGGTAGGATAGCGATGCTAAAGGTTCCTACAGCGGATAACCCTGCGGACATGTTGATGAAGCCGGTTCCAAGTATCAAGTTCAAGCATTGCTTGGACTTGGTTGGTCTCAACAGGTGTTTAGAGCCCTTGAGGGGCTGAGCGAAGACGATGATGATGAGTGGTGATGGTATTCAAGTCAAGGTGGAGATTTGTAGTGTATGTGTCTTACATACGGTTTAGTATTCAGTTGGGTCGATCCATTTACCCAACCCGTTTTCCCGTTTACCTTTTGTGCAAGAGAAGGCAAGTGTAGACAAGTCTTCTTTTGTGCAAGAGAAGGCATATCTTTTGTACAAGGCAAGGAATAACTTTTGTGCAAGAGAAGGCATATCTTTGTACAAGGTAAGGCATACCTTTTGTGCAAGAGAAGATATCAAAAGATATAAGTACTCTTCACATCCTCAAGTTATAGTAAGAGAGAAACATATGTAACTAAGAGAGAGTGTAAGGTCTGCAGGTAGTATGGGTTTTAGGACGTAGTGGTGGACGACTAATTTTGTCAAGCGTACATATACTCTACGCCTGTTCTGTGAACGTTGATATAAATTGCGCCCCGTTCTAGCGTAGATAAATATAACGCGCGACGTGGTGCGGTGTTATAGAATATGCTTGAGGACGGGCGCACGTAAACTCAACGCCTGGAGATGGCGCGGTCACTTAACCAAACGCCTGGTGAAGCGTAGGTAAACTACACGCACCACCATCATGCGCATATAAACTCAACGCCTCATGGGGCGTTCATATACTTAACGCTTGACATGAGGCGGTTATAAACTCAACCCCTCATGAGGTGTACACTTCAGCCACGCCTGAGTCGCGCGTTTGTATACTTACCGCCCCTCCACACCATTTTTTCGCACGCGTAATTTTATACACCCAGCCGTACAATAAACAGCCACGTACATCCCACGTGTTGTTTTTTACCCTAATTTTATCCGTCGTCTTCTATTCTTTTCTACCTCTTTCTTTCTACCTCCCAAAACCAGTTAAATTGCTTGATGAGCAGCAGTGCGGGAATTTGTTTTTACCGACGTTTTTGCCTACCTCAAAGATCTGGGTAAAACAACAAAGTAATTTTCTGTTCTTGTTTTCTGTCGATTAATTATTTGTAGGTTTAAGTTTGTTAAAATTAGGTAATTTGATATGGCTAGTATGTGGGTTAACAATTTTTTTTAAATTAGTTAGTTTTTAATTTGTTTATATTACGTTCATCATGATGTTGCCCAAATTGGTTGGTTTTTATAAGTTTGCTGTGGTTATAATTTGGTTATTGAAATGTCAATTTATTTTTAAATTTATAGAAACCGTTGCATAAATTTGGTTATTGAAATTTGTTATATGAAATTTGAATTAACAGTTCCAGTTATTTGGTTATTGAAACAAATTCAGATTTTGGGAATTGATATATGTTATATGAACTAGTCATATGTTTACACAAAACCACACCTTTAAATTCATATAACACAGTTGTTATTTTATTTTTTTTAATGTTTAAATTTAGGAATAACGATGGTTGGTTAATTTTAATTGAAATAGCATCTCTCTTATGTGTTTGTAAATGTGCATAGATGTTGAACCGATTCACAGCACGGTTCAATGGTCGCGTCAAGACGAATAAGAAATGTAAATGTGTAGTCAAGAGGATTATAACTTAATCTCTACTGGTAAAATAAAGGAGGTTGATATTCCCCGCTTTAGGAGGTTTCCTATACTGCAAGATGATAAACCACACGCTACCCAGGACATCACATTTTCAGGGGAGAAACAATTGAAGTATCAACATCGTGGAAGTTTGGCAAAGATAATTCATCACTACCAATTTATTTCCCAACACCTGTCCCTAGAGCTAAATATATTATCGAAAAAGCGGGATGGCAAAGTTTATTGAGCATACAATGTAGTGAAACCCAAAGATTCGATGGTTGATTATATTGTTGAGCGGTTTTGGGATACAACAAACACTTTTCACTTCCCATTTGGTGAGATGGGATTCACCCCAGATTGGCTCATGTTGACCGGACCGAGTATTGGTGAAGGGATTGACGTTCCATATAATTCGGAAGTACCAATTTGAATTTGTTCGTGAGCATATTTTTCCTATATCCAAGATGTAACGACGTGTCCGAAAGCTCCTTCGTGGGTTTCAAATTCAATTACAATTAAATATTTAAGCTCTTATTTCTAAGAGAAGTTGGTTGCCGCTGAAAAATGATAGCACTCTGTCTCCTTAGAGTAGCAATAGCCTTTTTTCATGTGTGTGTTGGGACATTTCTTCTTTTCGAATGCAAAGACCTACATAGATGCTGGATGGTTAGATGCTTTTGAAGATCTAGATATAATTTCCACGTTTGACTGGGGTGGTGCGGCTTTTTCTAAATTGTATGCATCACTCCGTTTGTCTGGGAGGAGACAAAAGGCATTATGCGGTCCATTCCAAATCTTAGAGGTATTATCTTTATCTATTTTTTTTATCTCCCTGTCGTTCTTAATTTTTTTGAGAAGTTATTAACTTGTTGAATTATTTTGATGGAGTAGTTTTGGGGTATGAATACCGGGCATTTGTCGACTGACTTTTCTCGCTTGAATGAAGAACAACTATCTGTTGTAGCTTCTAAATGGCCTGTATCTTCTAAATGGAATGTACCGAAGAATACAAATGATATTTTCCGTTGTAGGGATTTACTGAGTAAGCTTACTGCTGAACAAGTGACATGGCGCCCATGGGAATCATACAGAGAAGTCCTTGCATCTCGATATGGGAAGCACGGGTGAGGCTATCAGGACTTAGATATATATTTTCGTACATGGGAATTGTGAGTTAATAATAAAATTTTATTTTGTTAATAAGAAATATTATTTAGTAAATAACATACGCATGATATTTCTATTTGTACAAAGATAACATGTACCTCTGAGAACGGTGTTGGAGGCAAAACCATTATACTTTTGCTCTTCCCATAAAACTACACACAATTATTGGTGATATTGGGAATTTTCAAGCGAACGCCTAAAAAGGGAAGGTGAGGTCGATGCAACAGAGATAGTGCAAGTTGTCAAAGATTATGATACATATTTACGCATCGGAGAAAGGTAACTAACTACAGAGACTATGTGACTCATCCTTATTGGGAAGCCCAAACATATGGGTATGTCGGTGATGTGTATACAAACACAATTGATCAACCAGCTGAACATGTACCTATCCCTCCTCCGCACCTATTATCCCACGTAAGTGTACCAATATCCATTTTATTGTATATTTTGTAATTTTGTATTTTTATAATTGTCTTATGTATTTATATTTTATTTTGACAAAGATGATGCTTACACCTTATTTCAAGAAAATGCCGATTTTATTCAACAATTCCGCCAGTTTACGTTAAAACAAACTAAAGAGAGGGTGGACATTATTTTGGCGAAAGAAGCAGAAATAGAAAAGGCCGAACACTTCGAACACGGATTTGCAACAACATCTATCTCTATTTCGTACCCGCACAATTTCAAACCCCAACTTGGATACGGTTTCGTTTTCCCAAACAATGCCACCCCAACTTTGGACAAGTATGACACAAGGATCGTGGTTCTTCAGTCAATACCACTCCAAGAATGCAGATGCCTTTTATGCCACCCGAGCCACGTCTTCGGATACGGATATGAATAATGGTTAATTTTTTTACATCGAAGTCTATTGAGTCTGCGTATGCCTATCACAAGAGTGTAGTCATTTTGTAGTCCACTCAAGTCTATTGAGTTGCCAGTGTGTACAGAGTGTAGTCATATCATGTCACTGGCATTCACTTTTGCTTTTTGGAAAAGATTTTATTACTAGAAAAACAGTTTATATTTTATATATTTATATTGTTCTTGGATATTGGTTATAAATTAATGATATGAGCCATTGTAATGTATCCACCACAATCTCCGTCTTCTGTTTCAGAAAGTAATGGAAGAATATGAGAATACAGCTCATTACTGCTCTTCTGTTTCTTCTTCTTCTTCTTCTTCTTCTTCTAATAGTAGTTTTTATTCGTCCGATGACGATGCAATAGCAATTATGCAAAATAACATGGCCGTTAGTTTGGGAGTCCTGGTTTCCAATTCAAAATGGCCTCAAACTCGTATCAAAATACCTAGAGATCGTGTGGCAGGAGCAGAACTTCTATATAGCGACTATTTTGCTCCGTTCCCAAACCAACCACCCAATGTTTTCCGAAGAAGATTTAGGATGCGTCGACAATTGTTTAACCGAATAGTCGAAGGTGTTACCAATGCCAAAAGATATTTTCTTCAAAAAGCCGGATGCATGCGAGTTTTAGGATTGAACCCTCATCAAAAAGTCACGGCAGCAGTATTAAATGTTAGCTTATGGATGTGCGGCAGATGCAATAGATGAGTATTACGCATAGAGAATCCACAAGTTGGAAGCAACACGTAGGTTTTGTAAGACGATTGTTAATGTGTATGGGAAAGAATATTTGTGAACCAACTAGCAGATGATGTTGAATTGTTGCTTAAGCGTAACAAAGACCGTGGATTTCATGGATGCTCTGTAGCTAGATTGCATGCACTGAAATGGGATAAATGTCCGTCGGCGGAATCGGGGGCTTACACGGCGTATAAGGGGAGCCGAAAGTATCGTCTTTGAGGCGGTGGTATCATATGATCTATGGTTTTGGCATGCATTTTTTGGTATGCCCTAGGTCTAACAACGATATTAATGTTATGAATCATTCATATGTTTTTAGAAGTCTTGTAATGAGTAAAGCACCACCAAGAGCTATGAGGTAAACGGACATTCATATGATATTCCGTATTATCTAGGTGTGATGGCATCTACCCAGAGATTCCTACTATTATTATGGACATTAAACATCCGGGTCGGTAGGAAGAAGGTATTATTTACATCGATGCAAGAGGGGGCAAGAAAAGATGTAGAACGGGATTTGGTGTACTACAACAACAATTCGGAATCATCAAACAACCTGCAAGAATGTGGAACCCGGATGTGCTTGCCTATATTATGAAAACCTGATAATCTTACATAATATGATAGTCGAGGATGAGCGTTTACCCGGATCGCCACATGTTTATGAACAACTAAGTAACCCAACACCGGTTAATATATTAAGAGGCAATAGTGACGAAGTTTTCCCAAATTAGAGCAAAATAAGAACGCCGACGTGCATTGCGGAACAAAGATGCGCATATTCGTTTGCGGGATGACTTGATCAAACATTTATGGTTAGAATATGGGAATGAATAATTGTATTTTGCATTTTATTTGTATCTTACCTTTCGCTAATAATAAATGGATTTATGCATTGATTGGTTAGAGTAGAATTGAATATGATATTTTTTATCTTTAACCACACCAATCCCTAACATCAACGAAATATTTAAAAACGACAAAATACCTAGACGATGGATAGTCCTTACAACAATCTCAAAATGTTCATGACATGAACATTTATACTACTAATAATAACTCAATTAATTGAAATATTATTTTAAATTACTAATATGATTTTCTATTAAGATTGGTTTCTTCTATTACGAAATATGTCCGCCCTGCGAAATTTGAAGTACTTTTGTTGTACCTCATCCAATTTTCCGAGATCCATCATAATTATGCGAAATTCGTCGTCATCAGCTTTGTTTGGCTATTTTGTACGCTTTGTTCCGCTTGTTTAGCTGCAAACTCGGCTTCTCTTTGTTCCATCTTGAATTTTGATTGTGCTTGGTAATGAGTATTGAAATTTTGTTGTTCTTTAATAATTATTCCCATTAATTCCTCTTGGACATTGGATTTTTCTCTCCCTCGTTTTCTTCAATCGTTTTGTCGCTTTTTTCCCCAACCGACGAGATATGTGTTCTCTATATCACCCTTATCCGTTGAGGTACCGGTCTCATCTGGAATTGTTGTTTGTCATCCATCCCCATCTACCTCGTTATTCTCATAACTATCCAAATCGTGCGCTGTATAGAATACAAAAGTCGATCGACGATTGTATTTTATATTTTCTATGACAATTGGGTAGCATTCTTCGTGCCTAAATTTTTTCCATCGTTGCATTCCTTAAAACGCTTTTTTAATTTCTTCAATCTGTTCATTTTCTAAAAAAATTAAGTTTAGCCGTTTGAATATGATAAAATAATGGTTTAGCAATATGAGAATACTTACCCTTGTTTCCTAACCCCATCCGCATGATATTCACCGTCCACTTCGCTCTTTTGCGTAAAAACAAAGACACATCTTTACTTATTTCTTGGTATCGTTTTTTCCATGAACTCCATGTCCGCTCTGGAGCATCCGGTAAATGAACTTCAATATCATCCTTGATACGATTCCACAACGCCTCCGCTGATTGATCAGTTCCAACACCCGGATCTTGAGATATTGCTAAATAAATTTTACACATCGTTACGTCTTCAACTGTCGTAAAATTGGGACCTCGTGGTGCTCGTGCTGTTGGTTCTCTTCGTGGTCGTGGTGCCATTGGTAGCAATCCCTGTAAAAGTTGTAAATGATTTGATTGGAAAATGGAACTAATACTGATATATTTTCTTGTTATTGTTCTGATAGAGAGCTGTGGGAATACGATGAAGGAATTCAGCTTTATATATACACGATTAAATCTTTAAAATTCCCAACGTTCCAAAATATCTGGCAAACACAAGATTCAAAAAATTAAAACGGTCGATTTTTCTGCAAGGTTCGAAAAATCACCAACGGTATAAAAACCAGGATTATCGTAATAAAATTGAGAAAAAAAAATGCTGCGTTAACTTTATCAACGCCTTTAGTAGGCGTGGTCTTTATCAATGCCTCTTAGTAGGCGTGGAGTTTATCAACGCCTCTTAGTGGGCGAAACTATAATAACGCCTCTCAACAAAGTGGACTATATAACCGCCTCACCCGCGCGCAAGATTTTATTAACGTCCCACCGGAGGCGTTATCTTCACCTACGCCCGATGAAGCGCACATTATAACCGTCCAGTGAATCATACTCTTGTAATCTTGTTTGAATCATAGTGAAAACGTTATCGTCGTCTTCCAAAGTGGATGTAGATCATCTTGATCGAACCACTATAAATCCTTGTGTTGTGTGTGCTTCTTTTACTCTTGATTTCATTTCTATTTCAATTCTTGATTGATTGTGCTTGGAAGAGCCATTGTTTCTAACAGATAACAATGAGCAATGGATTGAGCAATTTGAACCGAATAAAAAACCCAGGATTGAATTCATTGTAGTATCAATATGACCCTGCATCACTTGTTGACCTGGTTAAAGTTACTTCAAAGTCTCCCAAGATTAAGATAGACTCCATATCTACTGAGCTATTAACCTTTCTGGTCCTAAGCAAGACTGAAAATATTTCACTTATGCATCACAACCAACCGCAGCTACCGCAACCAACAAATATCAATGACATCCAAGATTAATAATCCATTTACGGTCTCTAGAATGATATTTCATATACTCAACTATGCCTGAATGTGGCACAGACTATGGGACGGTGGATAGAGTACCTGTTTTTTATTTGCTCAATGTACCTCCACTTTTATTTCTATCATTGTATGTTTTTTGTTCAATAAGCATCTTAGAGTATTACTAAGTAGTTGGGTGTTAGTCAAAATTTTCTTTTTTTATTAGTCTGCGAGTTATACCAAGTACTAGATATAATTCTTATACCCAATCTATTTAGCTTCACTCTCCCTATAAAGTAATCCTACATAAGAATATACCTAGTAATAAATCTTCCAGTATTGTTTCTAACCAAATTTCTTAGTTTCCTGTGAAATGCATATCCAGGTTGTATAACTTCTATGTGTACACATACTTAGTTAGATTTCGTAAGCTGCATTCTAGTTCTTTGCATATTAATTAACCTCTTTGCTTGCTAACTCTACTGACTATTTCTTTAACTTCTCCAATAAATTTTAAAAAAATTATTCTAGTACCATTCTGTGACGGACCGGAAAATTACGCCTGGCGCGCAGGCCAAAACTTCCTTGCCGCGCCATGATGATGCTACGATCTGGGTCTTAAAGCTAGGAAAATGCATGTCTATTTTCCATTGCAAGCATGCTCGAGGAGCATGACACATCGAACTTAGCTTCCACACCGTTCCAATTTACCATAGAGCAAGGATATAAAATCTTGCCTCAATGTAGGACATTCATCATTGAATTTCCTATTTAGATGAGAACCGTCGTACTGCCTCTTCCCGTAGCTTAGTGGTAGGCTCGAAAACCTACAGTAAAATATACTGCAAGTGCACAGTTTCTAAATAGTAGACAATGGCAAGTACAAGTCGTTCCCACGAGGAGTGTGAAATACCACTACTAATTAATATCAATAATCATCTAACCAAATTCAATATTTTAGATTGTTTATGGAATAATGAAAGAAAAATAATAAAATGTAACCAAAGATGTGAAGGTGT
Organism: Papaver bracteatum; assembly: GCA_023529315.1. Classification (NCBI taxonomy): domain Eukaryota; kingdom Viridiplantae; phylum Streptophyta; class Magnoliopsida; order Ranunculales; family Papaveraceae; genus Papaver; species Papaver bracteatum. Next base: position 111,299 of record JAJJWX010004111.1, on the reverse strand, counting down.
TAAGGTTCCGGGAATCTCTTATAGGTAAGTTATTTGTGTTCAATCTCAAAGATCTCGAATTTACACATGTAAAATAGCAAACCTAGCTACTAGTACACGGAAGATATTTTATTAAGAACCATTGACAAGAATTACCAAAATGGTAGTTTGATCTCACCTTAAAGTAGAATTCCAAAGCACTAAGTATACATGGCATAAATAGTCAAGAGATATTCATAAATCGATTATTACTAAGGTTCAACGAGTCTTTCTACTAATCTAACTATGGACTATACATGCCATAGAACATGAAAAATGTAGCTAGAAGATAAAGCATTGAACAAACATTAACATTAAGCTCAAATTATTGAAACCCATTGTTTAGAACACAAAATAAATCAACCTACAACTTCATCCTTTCACCCTAACATGGATCCAGCCATCCATGGCTTTCTTAAAAGCCATAAACAAATTCAATAAAATCTCTAGCTAATCGAACCAAAAATGAGAGAAAAAAACTTCAAACCCTAGTTTTTTTTACTTACGACTCTGTAGCTGCAGCTCCCCCTATATTTCTGTTCATTTCTCTCCTTATAAGTGTTGCTTCGAGTCTAACATAAAACTGGCAACATTTTCCAAGGACAAGTCCATTCCGCTCCATTACTAGCTCTGTCAAGGCCCAGCTTCACTTGAATCCAAGTCCATCTTCTGACGATTCCATAACACCAATTTCTAACCACGGACCCAACCTGGTAGTCACCACCGTGCAGTTCATGGCACACACAGTTCGATCCAAAAACGACCCAAAACTTCTCGAACCAAAAGCATGTTTATTTCTACCCCTTCACCTACTCCTTTACCTACCCCTTTACTTACTCCCTTACCTACTCCCTTACTTACCCCTTTGCCCACTCCTTTACCTACTTCCTTACCTACTCCATTTTGTAATCTATATATTCACTTTTTATTGTAAAGGATTATCACCAAAAATATCAAATAGATTGTATTCATGTTATCTAAAAAACTCAATCAATGAAACTCTTTGTTTTGATTCAATCTTGATATGGTATCAGAGCAAGGAGAAGGATCCTTGTATCTAGTGTTGAAACTTCTGCAATGGAAACCCGTCGTCAATATAACATTAAAGATAAGTCTGCCACCTGCACTCATTGTAATAAACATGGTCATACCAAAGACAACTGCTTTGAGATTGTCGGGTATCCAGATTGGTGGGATAAACGCGATCCCAAGAAAAAGAATTCCGATGCAGCAGCACATGTGGTTAGCAATCTAACCTCCGCTATGGAAACAACCAATGGTAAGGTTTTTAATGTTCCGCAAAAGTTGTTCCTAATAGCTCATGGATAATTGATTCGGGTTACACAGACCATATGACTTTTGATTCCAGACAGGTTTCTCCTCATAAAACATCCATACACAACTTTGTTTGCACAGCAGATGGATCTTTGGCTCCAGTAATTGGAGAACAATCATTAAATCTTACTGATACATTGAGTCTAGATTAGGTTTTAGTCGTTCCCTCTCTAAATTATAATCTATTATCAGTTTCCCAAATTACTAAAGTCTTACATTGTGATGTTATCTTTTTTTCCTAATTCTTGTGTGTTTAAGGACATTCGAACACGGCGGACGATTGGATTTGGTGTTAGAAGAGGAAAGCTATACTATCTAGATTTGACGTCAAAAATTTCAAAAAGATTATCTAATGCTTTAGTTGTGAATGGTACTCATGAGGATAAGGAGAAATCACAAGTTTGTTTATGGCATAGACGGTTAGGGCATGCTTCTTTTGGCTACTTAAAAAAGGCTATTTCCTAGTCTATTTTCAAAGATTGATGTTTCTAGTTTTCAATGTGAAAAATGTGAACTAGCTAAAAGACATCGTACTTTGTTTCCATCAAGTTTGAATAAAAGTCCTATTCCATTCATGATTATTCATTCTGATGTTTGGGGGCCATATAAAGTTAACACTCTTGGAAGCACGCGATGGTTCGTCACCTTTATTGATGATTTCACTAGGATGACATGGGTTTGCTTGATGAAATCAAAAGATGAAGTGAATAATTTATTTCAGAGGTTTCACAAATTAGTCAACAAACAATACAATACAAAGATTCAAGTTCTTTGAAGTGACAACGGAGGCGAATATTTAAGTACTGATTTTCAACATTATTTAAGAGAATGTGGTATTGTTCATTAGACAACTTGTCCTAATACTCCTCAGCAGAATGGGGTAGCTGAAAGGAAAAACTGTCACTTGCTTGAAGTTATGCGTGCTTCATTAATATCAGTTTATATGCCGTTAACTTATTGGGGTGAAGCTCTTGCCTCTGAAGCATATGTGATCAACCGTATACCTTCCAGCACTATCATTTTTCAGACACCATTTCAATCTCTCAGTGAGGCAACAGTTTCACCAACAGTCCCAAACTTGCCTCCACGCATATTTGGTTGTGTAGTTTTTGTGCACTTCTACAAGAACCAACGGAGCAAGTTATCTCCCCGAGCTTTAAGATGTGTCTTCGTAGGATATGCTGCAAGTCATAAAGGATATAGGTTCTACCATCCTCCAACTAAACGAATGTACATCACACTCGATGTTAAGTTTCACGAACACGTGATGTATTACTCGAAGTATGAACTTCAGGGGGAGTATGAAAAATAAATTCAGACTCTTGACTATGAAGAAGACATAATTGAAGATGTTGTGATAGAAATTCCAAAAGAACAGAAAGTTAGTGAGGAAGAAATTAACGCGGATGGTGAAATTGAAGCTATAAATGAAGTTGAAGAAGATAATTCAGATGGATCACCAACCCCAATCCAACCATTCGCTGAAGATGTTCTTGAACCTGCAAAGAAACAATTTCCAGAACGTCGCAATAGAGGTATCCCTAGAACCATGTATGAACCTGATATTTCATCAAAAACTAAATATCCCATGAGTAATTATGTCTCTAATCACCGTCTGACCGAATCAAATAAGTTATTTGTGAATCAGTTATCTATTGTAGTTATTCCTAACAGCGTGTAAGAAGCATTATCTGATCCAAAATGGAGGGAAGCTATGATCGAGGAGATGAAATCCTTACAACAAAATAATACTTGGGACATGGTTGAATGTCCATAAGGAAAGAAAGTCGTGGGATGTCGCTGGGTTTTTACAGTTAAATACAAGGCAAATGGTGAAATTGAATGCTTTAAGGCAAGATTGGTTGCTAAAGGGTATAACCAGACGTATGGTGTAGATTATAATGAGACATTCACACATGTAGCTAAAATGAATAGAGTGCGAGTCTTGTTGTCTCTTGCTGCAAATTTGGGTTGGCCATTGCAACAGTTTGATGTCAAGAATGCCTTTTTACATGGAGATTTGTCCGAAGAAGTGTATATGCAGCTTCCACCAGGAATGATGGTGTCAGAGTTACATAACGGAAAAGTTCGCAGGTTAAACAAGTCATTGTACGGTCTGAAACAATCTCCGAGAGCGTGGTTTGGAAGATTTACCAAGTCTATGAGAGCATTTGGTTATTTCCAGGCAAATTCAGATTATACTTTATTCTTAAAGAGAAATCGAGATAAGATTACATCTCTAATCATATATGTAGATGACATGATAGTTACAGGAGATGATCCAGAAGAAAGAAAGGCTCTCCAAAATTATCTATCAAGTGAATTTCAGATGAAAGATCTTGCTTCTTTAAAATACTTCCTTGGAATTGAAGTATCTCGATCAACAGAAGGAATCTTCTTGTCACAAAGAAAATATGCCCTTGATTTGTTGGAGGAAACAGGTATGACAGTGTGTCAACCTGTAGATACACCAGTGGAGCCAGTTTGAAATTATGTTCGGATGTCAACCAAGTACTTGTTGATAAAGGAAGATACCAAAGGCTCGTGGGAAGACTAATGTACTTGGCACATACAAGACCTGATCTTGCATATGCACTGAGTATTGTTAGTCAATTCATGCATAATCCTGGAGAAACACATATGAATGCGGTAATGCGAATCCTAAGATACCTGAAGTCTTCTCCAGGAAAAGGGATCTTGTTTAAGAGAGGTCAAGACTTCAAAAGTATGGACGCATATACTGATTCTGGCTATGGTGGGTCATACGATGATATGAGGTCTACTTCAGGATATTTTACCTTCGTTGGGGGTAATCTTGTTACATGGAGAAGCAAAAAAACAAGGAGTTGTTTCACGATCAAGTGCAGAGGCTGAATGGCGAGGTATGGCGCTGGGTATCTGTGAAGTGATGTGGTTAAAACGTCTGCTAACTGAATTGGGGTATCCGCCTAGGAAACCAATTCGTGTGTACTGTGATTACAAAGCAGCGTGTGATATTGCACACAATCCACTTCATCATGATCGCACAAAACATGTGGATATAGATAGGTTCTTCATTAAAGAGAAGTTGGACAATGAGATCGTGGAGTTACCTAAAATTAGATCGGAAGATCAAGTAGCTGATATTTTAACTAAAGCAGTTCCAAGTAAGGTATTTCTGAAATTTGTTGGCAAGCTAGGCATGAGCGACATATATGCACCAGCTTGAGGGGAGTGTTGAATTCTACCCCTTCACCTACTCCTTTACCTACCCCTTTACCTACTCCCTTACCTACTCTCTTATCTACCCCTTTACCTACTCCTTTACCTACTTCCTTACCTACTCCCTTTTGTAATCTATATATTCACTTCTTATTGTAAATGATTATCACCAAAAATATCAAATAGATTGTATTCCTGTTATCTAAAAAACTCAATCAATTAAACTCTCTGTTTTGATTCAATCTTGATAAAGCCAAACAACTTCTCTGTAGCTCATTTCGACCACAATTTCCTCCAGCCAACATACAAACTCAATCCAGCTGACATACGAAGTCTACTTGGTCGCTGCAATTTCATGTCAGTCACACTCCATTATCCCACAACATCAAAATCCTTCTGAGGTTGTTCTGTCGCGCGTGTTTCACTCCCTTATTCAGCACCAATGTATGCCTCCACTCTCGACTCACAGCCAACTCCAATTTATGTCCTTCCACTGCCTTTTAAATATTTCCCGATCAGAACCACTTCGTGCAAACACTAAACCGATGGTAGCATCCATCCTCCCCTTTCATTCTCAGCTTCTATGACTGCTCAATCTCTGTACCGGCTACAGTCACTGAACTTCGATTGCTCATCTTCCTTCCTGACACCAGCAGTCATCCATATGACCATCAACAATCACCAACTCGAGCTCAACTCCATTTAAATCCAACTGCAACCTTATATTCGTTTGTCTAAGAACTCGCCTCCACTGGAACAACCATCAATTCCATTTCTCACATTCCTTCCTCAGATCCCATTCCACCATGGAGTGCTCGCTCCCATCTTGAATCTGACAGCAGAATTGCGACCAGCCATACTTCCTTCGTCACCATGGGTTGTTAATGACAACAACCATTTTCTTCCCTAACCCATTATTCTTCCCTGCCATCATCAAAACAATCAACAGCACTTCCTTATCCAAATAACCATTGTCACTGCCACTGCCTGACCACGAAACCTAGATCACCACGACCATCACCATTTCATCTTCTTGACCTAGCTTCCCAGCTTCATCTTACCATCAGCTGCAACCCTTGACCATCTTCATATCACTGACCAGCTTCCTCGTTGGAATTCAAGCCACGAATTCACCCTAGATTCATCACCAGCAACTGGTTCACGATGAACTACTATTAAGTACTTAGCACTCAAGCCAACACCGATTTCACTTGTTTCATTTCATTGCCACATTTTATCAAGCATCGGACTTGCATCCCTCGAGCAGAAACGCATCAATTCTCGACACAAGACTGCCAACATCAACCACACTTTTTCGACCTCGCACACGACTGTAAAGCTCGACCAATTATAACCATCAGTTTTTCTTAATTCTGGCAGTGGCAATACCTTCCTTTCTTGAGTTCTCTCGATGGAGTTCCAGCCACAACTCGAGCTCAAAATCACAATAGACTGGTACCCTTTCTTAGCAGCAACGTCTTCTTCAATTGATCCACCAACCAAAATCCTATATGTACATTTCCATGAAATCTCCAGTTAATCTCGCACCAACGGATGTGAAAGATGACCAAAGAAAATAAATACCAGCTTCTTGACTTCTTTTATTTTGATACGAGAAAGGGGATGTGCTGTACAGATTGCCACGTAGTCCACTTATTTCTCAAATTAATGGACTAAGGTGCATGGCAAACAAATGAGTTCTTAAGCCCACTATACTGACTTGCCCGTGAAATACTCATGCTGGTTTCTACCCAAAAGAAATGAAATGGCAGCCACGTTCAATTGAGTTCTTTCACTTGTTGCCGTGAGAAACAACACTGGCCATTTTGTCACAAACAACATTTTATGCTTCCTTTAGCCATTTATCGTTACATTGATCCGATTTGCTTGTACTTTCTACAAAAGCACTAAAATAGTGTTGTTAGACAAAATATCGGGTCCTAACTAATATAAATATGAGTATAAAATGTAGCACCTACGTGCTTATCACTTAGGCATTGTTGAGAGCATGCACATGTTTTTTTCGTGCCAAGTGTGCATCAATCGGGGTCATGCCGTACTTTCCTTAAGATTATGCAAGCTCCACTAACTTGCATATAGATGTAGCATACTTTCGTGGCCATGCCCAACTCGCCATTGATACATATGCCAATTCCCTATAGCTTGATAGGCAGTATGAGCATCCATTGAATGGCATGCAACTAGCCTCATCAAGTGTGGCCACAACCATCTCTTGCATCAAGCTACCGAACCAGATGATATAAGAGGCCAGAATGCCGCGATTACCTCTCAATTAGATGATATGAGCAATAAAGTGCTAGACCGGCAATGCTGCAAATCATTTCAGCTACCTACGTACCCTTCACTACTCTAAAGGGATCAAGGACAGACCGTGGTCCATCCTCGAAGCTAGGGACAGCAACACAAGCGAAACTTGTTTGCAAGGCCGTGGCCTAGCAATAATGGTAATGGCCTAGTCAGCCGTATAGGCCATTCCGTAAAGATGCACAATGATTATGCATTATCGGTCCGCAACATGGCATAATGATGTCTTCGCATCATATGCCCCATTGGAAAGGCTACGCAGCTATAAATGAGGCTTACGCATCATTTATACTCTTTCGAATAAGCTATGAAGCTTACTTGGTGCATGGTCCGCATATGCACCTTCAACCAACTACCCCTCCCTATATATGTTAACTTGCAATTTCTACAAATTTGGAAAGGGGAGCATATTGACATGCCTGCTTCACTATTCATGGTCGTTGCCATGTAGTATTCGGCAATGATTGCCGAGTTTACTTCAGTGTTGCACAATTATTGTGCAACGTTCATTCTATCGGCTCGCTCTATCGTATTGCACAATTATTGTGCAAAAATTACTCTGGTATACTGCATAATGATTGCGCGACATTCTCTTCTGGAATTTTGTACAATGATGGTGCAATATTCCCTCGGCCAGCCCTCTTTGGCTTGATGCACAATGTGTTGAATCAACCTTCACCAATTCCACCAATCACTCCTCCAATTACACCACCAACCTTTACCTAACATGGACTTCCTTGTTTTCTACACCTACTCCACCAACCTTTACCTAACATGGACTTCCTTGTTTTCTTCATTTACCTACTCCATTATTTAATTAATGTAATTATTTAATTCTTGTAATGTTGGTTATAAATACCTCCCATTTTTGGAGATAAAGAAAACAATTATTTTTGAGTTGAACCTTAAGTTTAACATGGTATCAGAGCTCCATGGTGAGTTGAGTGCTTTTTAGTAATAGTGAGTGCTTCGTTACTTCGATTGATCCTTCTTCCGCTGGCTTAAGGTTCTTGTTTTTCTTTATACACTTATTGAAACAAGTAAGTTGTACTACCGATTTTATGATAAACTTGTTATGTTGAGTTTATGATTGTCCTTTTTAAACCCTACTTAATCTTGTTAATCCATTTATCTTGGACTAAGTAAGTTGTACAGCTGTTTTTTGTTTCGTACAAACAGTTATCATCTTTGATCAAGATTTTTTTATTTTAGTTAATTGAGTTTGTTTTTCTTATAAGCAAACCCCTGTTAAGTTTGTTTTCATATATTTGGTTGATTTGTCAAACTTAATTTCTCTGTGCAAGAGAGAAAACTTGATTTGAATTTAAACTCTTACCGTTTTTACCGTTATAGGACTTGTTCCTCTTATTCGACTACTCATATAATTTTTTGCTGCTAGGTAGAATCTAGCCGGTTTGTTTTTCACCCCCCAGAAACAGTTGTGTACACAATCAGTTCATTTGTACCTTTTTAGTCATTTGTTAAAAAAAAAAAAAACGCTTGCCAAGTTTTTCACAAGCTGCTTGCGACTTGTATTCATACTTCATATAATTTCTTCTTTAATCGTGATAATGTCTTCCGTTAGACGTTGTGTTTAATGTGGAAGCAATTCACACTTCGTGGAGAAATGTTTCAAGAAAATTGGCTATCCCGATTGGTGGGACGCCTATAAAATACAAATAAATATGGACCAAAGAGGGGTAGATACATGTACTTCAATGATGACTACGACAACCGATACTCATTCTTCCGTGGTGGAATATCATTCTTTGGTAAACCCGAACCTTTTCCAGCAATCAAGTAAGGTTGACGTCGCTTTACTTTCTACTGATTCTGGAAAAGATCATGGTTGGATTCTCGATTCTGGTGCTACGGGCCATATGACGTTCGATGCCTCTATTTTGAAAGATCCGTTGCTACCTGTGTATACAACTATTTCCAACGCCAACGGTGTACCGTATCCGGTTACCGGAGCTGGGAGAGTTGATTTAACACCTTCCTTGTCCCTAGAACACACATTATTGGTTCCTTCTCTTTCAAATAATCTCTTGTCTGCGGCACAAGTAACCACACAGTTAAATTGTTTAGTACTTATCTACCCCACTTTCTGTCTTCTTCAGGATCTCGGAAATGGGGAGATAATTGGGCGAGGTACTAAGAGAGATGGTTTATACTACATCGACGATGTTTGTGAAGGGAGATCTCTTTCAGTTAAAAGGTCTTCTTGTGCATCTAAAAATCAGATCTTACTGTGGCACCGCCGGTTAGGACATGCTTCTTTTGGATATTTGGAGCACTTGTTTCCTGATTTGTTTAAGTCTTGCAAACTGTCGGACTTTAAATGTGATACTTGCATTCTTGCGAAGAGTCATCGTACTACTTACCCAGATAGTTTCAGTAGAAGATACGTCTCATTTGATTTAGTTCATTCTAATGTCTGTGGACCTTCTTGTATTACCAGTACTTCTGGATTTCGGTGGTTTGTTATCTTCATCGATGATTGTACTTGTATGACTTGGCTCTATTTAATTAAGAATAAAAGTGATGTGGATGATCATTTTCGCGCATTTCATAAAATGATTCAGACACAATTTTCGGCTAACTTAAAGGTCCTTCGTTCTGATAATGGTGGTGAGTATGTTAATGAAGTATTACAAGGATACTTTGGAGAACATGGAATTATTCATGAACTAGTTGTCCATCTACGCCACAGCAAAATGGTGTGGCGGAAATAAAAAATCGCCAGTTACTTGAAATTACGAGGGCATGCTTGATTGAGTCAAATATGAAGCCAAAATTCTGGGAAGAAGCCATTACTAGTGTAGTATATCTTCTTAATCGAGTACCAACAAGTGTTTTAAAATTTCAGACACCTTTGGACAAATTGGCTTCGTTTGTAACAATACCTTCTCATCTTAAGCTTCCTCCACGGGTATTCGGTTGTGTTGTTTTTGTACATCTGCAGAAACATCTACGTACAAAGCTAGATTTCTGTTCTATCAAATGTGTTTTTATTGGTTATCATCCATTCCATAAGGGTTATAGGTGCTATCATCCTCAAAGTCATAAATTTTATGTTACTATGGATGTCACCTTTTCTGAGCAAGAAATGTTTTACTCATCCGATGTATCTGATTCTCCTCTTCAGGGAGAGAGTGTTATTGAAGAGTTGAATTGGATGGATTTGTTTCCGACTAATAGTGAAATAAATATGACAGCAAATGAAACAAGCATAATTACACATCCAACTGTCAGTAGTTCAAGAATTGATGATATACAAGTCACGGAGCTGGTTCAAGAGTTCAATATTCCTGTTTCTGAAGAAATTGACACCCCTGCTCTTGAAGCTCCATCTCTCTCTTCATCAACAGTACCTACATCTAATTGTCCTCCAGCCGGTGTCGATGTCCCTGAGGTAAGCATATATTGTTCGATTAATACTAATGATACTTTTGAACTACCTGACACCGACAAGTACCAGTTGCCACCAAGGAGTAATCGTGGAATTCCACCAGATCGTTTTTCACCTGAAGCAATAAGGAAGGTGAAATACCTATTGCGAATTACGTGTCAACTCATAGATTATCAAAAGAGGGAAAAACGTTTATCAGTCAAATGGCAAATGTTACTATTCCCAGAACAGTAGAAGAAGCACTATCTAATCCGAAATGGGTTGGTCCTATGAAAGAGGAGATGGTGGCACATGAAGAAAATGGTACATGGGATATAGTCTCACTACCAGAAGGAAATAAACCAGTTGGATGAAGGTGGGTATATACTATCAAGCATAATCCATATGGATTTATTAACAGGTATAAAGCAAGACTTATGGCTAAAGGGTTTACCCAGACTTATGGTATTGATTATCAGGAGACGTTTGCTCATGTTGCAAAAATCAACACTATTCGAGTATTATTATCTTTGGCAGAAAATCTAGGCTGGCCTCTACAACAGTATGATGTAAAAAATGCTTTTTTACATGGTGACTTGCAAGAAGAAGTCTACATGACATTACCTCCAGGTTATAATGCTCCAAACAATGCTAATGTTGTGTGTAAGTTAAAGAAGGCTTTATATGGTTTGAAACAATCTCCCAGAGCATGGTTTGGTAGATTTCACATTGCAATGAAGAAGTTTGGGTATATACAGAGTAATGCTGATCATACCTTGTTCCTTAAAAGAGTAGGTGACAAGGTAACTACTCTTATTATCTATGTAGATGATATGGTGGTAACAGGAAATGACCCTGAAGAGATGAGTAATCTGAAAAATTGCTTGTATTCTGAGTTTGATATGAAAGATTTGGGTAGACTTAAGTACTTCTTGGGTATTGAAATTAATCGATCCAGAAAGGGAATTTTCTTGTGTCAGCAAAAATATGTGATTGATTTGTTGAAGGAAACTGGTATGACTGGTTGTACACCAATTGGGTCTCCTATGGAACAAAATCATGATCTTGAAGAATGTTCAGATCAAATACCAGCAGACAAAGGACAATATCAGAGGTTGGTTGATCGCTTGATTTATCATTCTCATACAAGGTCAGATATTGCTTATGCTGTAAGTGTTGTAAGCAGATTTATGCATAATCCGGGTCAGCAACTCATGGATGCAGTCACCAGGATACTAATATATTTGAAGTCTGCACCAGGCAGAGGTTTGATGTTTTCAAAACATGGATATCTTGATGTATCAGGTTACACTGACTCAGACTGGGGAGGTAAAGGTGACAGGAGAAGATCAACATCTGGGTATGTTACCTTTGTTGGAGGAAATTTAGTGACATGGAAGTCTAAGAAACAACATGTTGTTTCCTTATCTAGTGCTGAAGCAGAATATAGAGCAATGGTAAAAGGCATTTGTGAATTGTTATGGTTGAAAAGGCTAATGCGAGAGCTTGGTTTCCCATCTGAAAAACCTATGAAGTTGTTTTGTGATAATCAGTCAGCAATCAAAATTGCAGAGAATCCGGTGCAACATAATCGAACGAAGCATGTGTAAATTGATAGGAATTTCATTTATGAGAAACTTAAATAAAAATTATTGAAGTATCATATGTCCGAACAACACAACAGCTGGAAGATATTCTGACTAAGGTCGTATCAAATAATATATTTAACGATTCACTTGTCAAGTTGGGCATCTGTGACATATATGCACCACCTTGAGGCAGATTTTTGAATCAACCTTCACCAATTCCACCAATCACTCCTCCAATTACACCACCAACCTTTACCTAACATGGACTTCCTTGTTTTCTTCATTTACCTACTCTATTATTTAATTAATGTAATTATTTAATTCTTGTAATGTTGGTTATAAATACCTCTCATTTTTGGAGATAAAGAAAACAATTATTTTTGAGTTGAACCTTAAGTTTAACACAATGATTATGCAATATTTTCTCTAGGTCAATAACATGCATAATGCGAAATGATTACGATGTAACGCTCAAGGCCATCTACCCAACTTGCCTAATGCATCATAATGATGCAACATTGTCCCTTGGACAAATGCCAAACATAATGCGCCATTTTGGCGCGATATTGGCCTTAAGCCAATCTACCTCTTATCATGCAACGAAATATTTGGATGAAGCTTCATCTCAGACCATGGCGCATCTTTTAGCACGTGACATGCTAAAAACACGGGGTGTTATATTTTCACCCCTTTAAAGAATTTCATCCCCGAAATTCAAAATAAAAACTATTGTGGTCAAGCTCTTCAGTTTGAATTCCTGAACAAAAGTCTCATACCAGATACTCAGAAATCATGGGTTTCTTCAAGTTCATCATGGAACATCAACTAGGACCTTCTGAGAAAATTTCCGATACCGCATACTCATAAATCCAGAAAGAGTCCACAACGTTACCAAGAATCTCAATTAGCCAGTTACCAAAAGGGATATCTCAACAAGGTATCCTAAATGGCGTCCCATACCACCACCCAGGAATCCCTAAGATTCACAAGGTTGAAGATGCCATCGAAATGACAAGATCTTAGCACAGTTGTGGTACATGATCCAATTGCCCACCGTCCCTGACGGTCATCCAGGTTGCCACTCGTAACTGGGATGCTAGGCGGGCCCGACAACGCACACCATTGGCCATTTTCCAATTTGTAAGGATGATCAGTCACATTGTTTACCCACCGTCCTAGACGGTCTTTCGGATTTCAACTCGTAAGTGGGGTTCCACTTAGGCCAGTAAAACTCACAGTTGTCAAACAAGCTCAACTTGAATTGCAAAGTAACTGCCATTGCAGTTACCAACTCTTTTCTCAAAAAAGTTGGCCTACTCTCTAACTTTATTTCCTTTAAAGTAAAAATACTCGTTGACGAGTCCACTCCTCACGGTCCCTAGAGATATCTCGGAACTTTCTCTGATACCAACTATGACAGACAGGAAAATTACGCCTGGCGCGCCTGGGCGCGAAGGCCAAAAGTTCCCTGGTGCGCCATGATGATTCTACGATACGGGCCTTAACTCTAGGCAAATTCATGTCCATTTCCCGTTGCAAGCATGCTCGGGGAGCATGATGCAGCTAACTTAGCTTCGACACCGTTCCAATTTACCATAGAGCAAGGCTATAAAATCTTGCCTCAACGTAAGGCATTCATCACTAAATTTCCTATCTAGCTGAGTAATCATCATAGTGCCTCTTCTCATAGCTTAGGCATGCTGAGAGCATGCACATGTATTTTTAGTGCCAAGTGTGCATCAATCAGGTTCATTCCGTACTTTACTTAGGCTTATGCAAGCTCCGCTAACTTGCATATCGATGTAGCATATTGTTATGGCCATGCCCAACTCCCTATTGGTACATATGCTATCTCCCTATAGCTTGATAGGCATTATGATCATCCAGTGAATGTAATGCTACTAGCCTCATCAAGTGTGTCCACAATCATCTCTTGCATCAAGCTACCGAGCCATATGATATGAGAGGCCAGAATGCCATAATCACCTCTGAATTAGATGATATGAGCGACAAAGTGCTGGACCGGAAATTATGCAACTTATTGTGGCCGCCTACTTACCCTTCCCTACTCTAAATGGATCAAGCACAAACCATAGTTCATCCTCGAAGGAACGACAACTGCCAAACTTGTATGAAAGGTCGTGGCCTAGCAATAATGATAATGGCCTAGTCGACCGTATAGGCCATTCCGTCAAGATGCATCGGGTCCGCAACATGGCATAATGATTCCTTCGCATCATATGCCCCATTGGCAAGGCTACGAATCTATAAATGAGGCATACGCATCATTTATACTCTTTCGGCTATTCTATGAAGCTTACTTAGTGCATGGTCCACATATGTACCTTCAAATCAACTACCCCTCCACATATATGTTAACTTGCAATTCTATAACTTTCAAAAGGGGAGCATATTGACATGACTGTTTCACTATTAATGGATGTTTCCATGTATTCTTGAGTAACCGACAATGACTACGGAGTTTACTTCAGTGTTGCACAATAATTGTGCAACGTTCCTCCTGTCGGCTCGCTATGTCGTATTGCATAATGATTGTGCAACAATTACTCTGGCATACTGCATAATAATTGTGCAACATTATCTTCTGGGATATTGCACAATTATGGTGAAATATTCCCTCGGCCAGCCATCTCTGGCCTGATGCACAATGATTGTGCAATATTGGCTCTAGGATAATAACATGTATAATGCGCAATGATTACGCTGTAACACTCAACTCCATCTACCCAACTGGCCTAATGCATCATGATGATGTAACATTGGCACTTGGCCAAATGCCAAACATAATGCGCCATTTTGGAGAGATATTGGCCTTAAGCCAATCTATTTACCACGCAACGGAAGCTTTGGATGAAGCTTCATCTCAGGCCATGGCATATATTTTAGCATGCGCCATGCTAAAAACACAGAGTGTTACACATTCTCTTATGTTAATCATTACTACAACTTTATCATCACTTTGTAGGGCTGAGTAATCCTCCTTGAAAAACTTAGTGAACGTGAAAATGCACCTAGCTCCCTGGAACCCATTTACATGAGTTCTTATTCTGAGATCATCACAGACCCAAGTAGCAATTGCCCCTACACCAAAAGCCAATCATAAACCCTTAACACCATCAGCTTTCCGAAACCAGTGTACTTCACTCTCCCATCCATCAAATACCTATCTAAGTCGGTTTTTTCCCTCAACCCCTGAGGGTTTTTTTTTTGTGTCTTTTCTTCCTTGAGTTAAGCATAGCCTCAACACTTTCCTCTTGCAAAACAATTGAATTTTTCACTACACTAACTAAACTAGTTGACTCATCCATAGTATTTGATTACATAGACTTATATTCTTCAAAGAGTCTTACCGGTTCTTATTTCACATTTTTCATCAATCTATCAACCTTTTCCCTATCTTTCTCATATAAACACTCAAGAACAAACTATAGGCCACATTCTTTCTCTCGTGGATTAGACAATCCAACAAAAAATAAGCCAGAATTCATCTTTTCATATTCACCTGAATACTTATAATGTACTTATCAAACATAAGATCATCCATACTAGCAATAAAGTATCTCCTGATACATTATATCTAAATTGAATTAATTATTCATGGATGATTGCGAATTCCCATAAAAAAGAATGAGTCGTAACTTGTCTTAAAGCAGAAAATTTAATGATAGCATCGAAGAATACCTTTAATCACTTCACAAGACATCTGTCACAAGTTCAATCTTATTCATATGGAGCATGATAACGAGGTTTTTTGTAACACCCGCACTTTTCACATGACGCTTACTCAAAGATGCGTCTTTAAACAAAATGAAGCCTCATCTCAAGCTTGTGAAGCTTACTCATCATCTTGGAATAAATGATGCTATGACATCATTAACTTTGTCCCTTGCTGGGAGAAGTAACATTTACCCATGTTGTTTACTAGTGGAAGCATCAACGATGCTTCAGCATCATAATGCTTAGCCCTTACGAAAAGCTGCAACATTTCTCTATGCTGCTTACCTAAGAAAGCTTCTTGGTTACTCGAGGAAGCATCATTGACTCTATGTAGCTTCCCTAAGGAAGCATCGTGTTGCTAAGGAATCAATATGTAATTCCCACATATAATGTATTGAAGTATTACTAGAAGATGGAAGAAAGTGAAAAGTGAAAATACAGAATAATTAATTAGGAAAACATGTTACTCCTTACATCCCGAAACACATGGGCTTTAACAATTCTAAAATTCTTAGAACTTCCTTTGTTCCTTGGCTAATTTATCCGTGGCAGTGTTGGATGGATCTCCTAGTTTCTCAACTTTTCAATTTGGCTTATTTAAAACCGATCACCTAACCGTTTATGTTGCTAAATGTGAAATATATTGTATTCGGTTCGGTTTTTAAAATAACCTAATAATTACTGTATTTTCGGTTTCGGTTTGCCAATTTTGAAAAAAATATGTCCTTTTGAACTTTTTCCATTCCATTCCATACTTAACTAACAAATCAAACACACCATAGGAAATTAGAAGATAAGTTACATATCAAACACACAAAAGTACATGTTATAGGAAATTGTCATTGATGTTCATCCAAAGCCTCATCCTTGCCCAAAATGTCAAATAGAATTTCTCAAAAGTCGGATCACTATAAAGTATAACATGGGTACATCAAGGCTTCTCCATGGAGTAACAATAAATCTAAAATTATTGCCAAAATGTCCTTCGCCAAGTTGAAATGTATTGACTAAGTATTCAACTTAAACAAGTTTAACAACTTTAGAAGTTAATTTGAACATAAACGCATGTATTGACTAGGAAAATAAACTACTAAAGTTTACTTTCATCTTTTTCAATTTGGCTTATTTTATAGTAGGTTTGGAGCTAAAAATATTTCTTCAACTTTTCTTTCTCATCTTTGTAAAAAGTGAAAATACCTTCTCCCTCTACAATTCTTTTCATTTCTAAACGGATGTAGTATTAATTAGAAGATAAGTTACATATTACATGTTATATAGGTTTAATCCACAGTATAGACTATGTATAAGTTGTGAGGTAACCCAGGTTACATCTGAAACACATGGGCTCAAGGCCCGATAACAATTCTAAAATTCTTAGAACTTCCTTTGTTCCTTGGCTAATTTATCCGTGGCACTGGCAGTGTTGGATGGATCTCCTAGTTTCTCCAAGATTATTATTGAACTTATTATTACACCCCTTGATTATTATTCCTTTAGGAAAATTGAATTTGAAATTTAAATGAAAATAACCCGACATTCCCGCCGAATAAGATAACTACTTTCCTAAAACATATCATCCGATAAGATCTTCGATTCATTTTTCCCTATATAAATAAACCAAAACCCTACATTTTTTTCGAGAGGAGAAGCAGCACAAAAGCTTCAACTACTGATCACCACTGGAGGGTATGTGCTTCTGTTATATTTTCTTTCTACACATGCTTTGATTTTGTATGACTTTTCTACTGGTAAAGTTGCTTGGATGTGATGATAGATTTTACAATGCACGAATTCTGTTTGATAAAATGACTCATCCTGATTTAGGTTTTTGAAAAAACACTATGACAATCTGGGGTTGCTTAAAAGGTGTATCTTCCTTAGCTATGCAACTTTCATGTTCTTTAAGCTTCATAGAACTAATTATCATCTTCTTGAATAAAATTATGGTAGATTTTTAATAATTTCCTGGTTCTTACATTACTGCTATACAACTTTCATTAGGAAAACAAGAAGGAAATAAAGGCGATTTGTGAACTGACAACAATCTATCACATGTCTGGAGACCAAAGAGAAAACGTTAAAATTCGCCGAGAGATGCATATCAGCATGGAGAGAATTCTCCCCTCAGAACTTACCTTAGAAATACTTTCTCGTTTACCTACTAAATCGGTCATACAAAACAGAGAAGTGTACGCAGGCCACAGTGTGGAGAGACATAATTGGTCATCCTTCTAATGCTCACATGCGCTTTTATTCTTGAACATGAAACAGTGAGCTTTTATTCAGAATTTTAGACCTAAGTACATTCTACTTTTAACTACTATTCTAGAAAACAACAATCAAAACAATAACCAGTTCTTCGAATGACAATATAATAAGGGATCATACCCAATCAAATATCAAATCGCAGCCGAGTGAAAACAGAAAAAATTCTTGTAGCAGTTGCCATCTAAATCAATGAAACTTATTCCGTTTAAAAACATGCTTCAATCTTCACCTCAAACTTCACACTTCAAGCTTTACTCGTCAGAGGCGCGAGGAACTCCCAATGCCTGCAGAAACAAAGAATTACAGGGGCACATTAGTGCGCGCAAGGATGAGTGGAACAAAACAAGCATCAGATCATACTAGTAGACTGTTTTGAGAAAGAAAAGTAGATTGATTTACCAAGGTGCGATACTTGAGAGCATAGAACATCTCAAGATAACGGCGAGTCTCACGACGTTCAAGGTTTGAGACATACTTCCAGAATCCATAAACTCCAGACAATGTCATGAGCCTTTCAGAGTAAATCTGCCATGTATACCTGTTGACAGAACAGGAAATTGAAATGATTAGAACAAAAGTGTTTTATAGCAGTCTGCAATCTGTATATCCTTGGAACTGAAGGGTGTTTGCTTACTTCTCGTAAATGCGCTTGAGGCCTTCCCCTGAGACAATGTCCCAGTGAGACTGGTCACTCTTACACTTCTCGAAGAAACTGACAAGAAGCTCAGCAGCTTTGTCACCGTGGTACGGGTCAATGTGGAAGCCAGATTTTCCATGAACAATGATTTCAGCCGGACCACCATGAAGAGTTGCAAATGTGGGTAAACCACAAGTCATGGCTTCAACAACTGTGAGCCCAAAAGCTTCATAAAATGCAGGCTGAACAAAGGCACCCTTTGTGTCAGCAATGTAACGGTAGAGTTCACCGTTTCGAACCCTGTTCATCTGCGAGGAAATCCAACGGAAATCTCCATCCAATTTGTATGTCTCTATTAATTCATACATGGTCTTCATTTCCGCCTGCTCTTCCAAGTCCTTGGACTCCTTTCTTCGATCTCCAGCCACCACAACCAGGTTTACCAACTCTCTCAGTTTTGCATTCTTACCATAAAACTCAACCAGTCCGGTTATGTTCTTCACGCGATCAAGTCTAGCCATTGAAAATATGATTGGCTTCGAACGGTCCTTCAACACACCACTGTCCATAAAAAATCCCGGTCAGAAATTATTCGTTACTGCATTGCATATATGAAATGCTCGCAATGAATAAGTCTTACATGTGCTCTTTGTTCTGCGTTTCGCTGTAAAGTAGCTCCTCAATCTCTGGATGAAAAGCAGTGAGTCTCTTTTCCGCTTCAGTATAGGGGAAGTAGACATCCATATCAGCTCCAGGTGAGACAATGTTAAACTTGGGGTCAAAAACATCAACGCCATGGACAACTCGGTAGAGGCCGGGTAAAGTAAAAGCCGTGTGGCTTTCATACTGTCCAACAGTGTCCTTGCTGAAATCACAGACCATAAATGGTTAAAACATAGCTGTAGGAATAAATTTCACATACAGAAAAACGCGCTACGCTATTGATGTTTGTACCTTCCAGCAATCTCCTGAAAAGTACTGGTGATAATAAAATCTGCATGGTTCATGGCATACAAATCAGCTGTGAATTGGCATGAGAAATGATACTTGTCGTCGAACTGTTTCCAGTATATATCAGAGTCGGGGTATTTTGTTTTCTCAAGAGCATGAGCAATTGTACACTGTGTGACACCCAATTTGTGCGCAAGCAGAGATGCAACAAGATTTCCATCACTGTAGTTACCAACTATCAGATCTGGCTTTCCCTTCAGTTCCGCGGCAAGTTCTTTTGCAACATCCTGTCAGACGTGAGAATTGCTACATAAGCTTTGTTTTTCCACAATCGAAATCACTAACGTGATTTGGCTAACAATGAATGTGTGCATACCTCAGTGTATTGTTCCAAGTAAGGCCACACTTCGAACCTTGAGATCCACTTGCGAAGAATCCCATTTTCGTTTTTGAAGGGAACTCGAAGAATGTGAGAGTGTTCGGTTCCAAAGACCTTTTCAAGGCGCTGGCCGCAAGTAGTACCTACTGCGTCAGGTAGCAGTCGAGTAACAATGAGAATTCGAGGTGCGATATCAAGTCCTTGCTGCTTAATGCGCTTGAGCATCTCGCCCTCCAAGGCTTTAACTTGATCCAAAATGTAAACAATCTGCAACACCGCGTTATAATTGACGGTAAGCACATAAAACATGACTGGAATCGAAATGCATCAGAAGCAGAAGTTTATCTGACAATGCAATTACCTGGCCACCAGTGTCAGGATAACCAAGGACATCATTCTGCGCAAAGTACCCATGAGGAGACAGAATTACGACATTGAAAACCATTGGAATTCTTCCAAGAAAGTTTTCCAAGGTGCCCGAGTCAGGTGCCTCGAGAAGATCCAGCAGTAAGCGGATCATCTCAAGCACACGCTCAGCGGTATCTCCCCAACCCTTCTCCAACCCAATCTTCTGAAACTTGTGATCAAACTCAGCATATGGAGTTGTTGGTGGTAAAGCTGAGAGATATTCATCCGCCTTGCTTAGAATGGATTCCAGGCTCTTAAGATTTTGGATTCTGTCGTTCAGCATCATGATCTGCACAAAGACCGCTTATAAGCATCAATCTACCTTCAAATCCTATTCGTAACACGGCGCAAAATCACACGTAGACAAAACAATTTACCTTCCCATTGTAGTTGTGTGCTTTGAGGAAATCAAGCAATGGCTGCATGCTTTCTTTGTCATGAAACATTTTCGCAGAAAGGTGGCGATTGAGAAACTCCACCCCGTTACCAATGGATTTTGTAAGTGTCGGGTGAGGAAACGAAGCATTGAATGGCTCAAAGTCCAATTCAAGCATGAAGTTCTCATCACTCCTGCAACACAAACAGCACACAAAGTTTAGCAAACATCTGGCAGAACAAGTATTGGCAAATCGTTCCGCAACCGGCTTTACCTTCCATTGACAAGGTGTTCCTTGAATTGCAGATACTCAGAAGCAGTTAGCTCCTCAGTAGCCAATGCTTCGACATTGACGCGTATGTATTCCCAGACACCGGGCCTTGGACGAACAGCAAGTGCAACCCATGGAGGCAAAACAATCGCTTCCTGCAAATCGAACACGGTAAAATCAAAAAATCAAAGTTTTATTCAATCGTATCATGCAATCTATCATCATTCATCAAATTCTTTACCTGGGCGGATCGCAAAACTTCGCCAAACACGCTATCTGCTAGTTTCTTGTTGTTCCCTGTGAACACCGCTTCAAATTCAGCTAAAAGCTGATGGGGCTGCAAAATTCCTTTCCCCTGGCTTTCAATCCTACAGATTATATAACCAGATTCAATAAAAATCAGATTTAGTACTAACAAACAGGAAACAAATTTCTCAAAAAGTAAAATCAACAGAATTTATGAGCAATTTACCTTGCAAGAAAACCTAACAATTCGTTACGGTAAGATGATAGACTGTCGTCGAATCGCTCTCGGAGACTATGAACACGTTTCAAAACAGGTTCCGCCATGGGAAATTCTCAGGGTTTCTTTCTTCTCTTGTGTTAGACTGGAAGAAATATATAAAACAAACCCATTAATATTCTGTAAAACATCAAATCAGACATCTTCTAGAAACTAATTGAAAAATCAGAGTTGAAACCAAACTAGAAGACTAGTAGTTGGTTTGATGAAGACTTTTCAGTTTTTCAAAAAAAACAGAGGAAAAAGTTGAAAACAGAGTAAATAAAATAAGTTGAATTTTTGAATGGAAGATTCCACCACCCCAGAAATTCCTGCAACTTTTTTCAACCAAGGGTTATCCAAAACAAGAAAATTAATCGCATTTCCATGATCAAAATCCATGAAAAAACTGATTTTTTTTCACTTGAAGTAACTTTCTAATAAACTCTTAATTAAACTGAGAAAAAAAAAACAGAGGAAGAAGAATGGATGAATACCTTAGTAGAATGGATGAATGGAATCAAATGGAAGAAAAATAAAAATCTGGGTTTTCTTGGTTGTAATGAATGATGGAGTTTGTAGTGGAATTGGAATCCCTTTTTATAGTACAAATATCAAAAAGAGAAAAGGGGATAATTTAATTTAATGTTTACTTGGGTTAATTCCTGATTAATTAATTAAAGACACTGTTTTGGTGAAAAGCACTTTCAACTAAAAGTGGTTTAAGTGTTTCTTTCAGAAAACCGCTTTTGTTTCCCACCTTTTTTTTTTTTTACTGGTTTTGCTGTTCAGCTGCAAATTATTATTGGGTCCAAAATCAACTTTTGAAAAACGTTCTTCCATTGAGTGAATAATTTATTCATTATTCCCATATCCACTTTGTATACGCATTGTCTAATTTTAGTAACCTGAACATTAAACAGTAGTGTTATTTCACCGATTTTACGGGATGGCTTTCTGTAAAAACGGCTTATTTATCGTTAAATCTTGGTAAAACTCAGATCTAACGATATTGAACCCTTTAGGAAAAGTTGTGGGTCCTTTCCTGAAAATTGTGGGCCATATCCTGAAAGTGATGGGTCTTTTTCTGAATGTGAATCTAACCGTTAATTTGATCATCCAACAATATAAAAGCCACTCTTACGTGAAATCATCCCGCAAAATCGTGTGGGATAGCATTTGGATATCAAAAACTTAAATCCCAAGCAAAAATATTTTCGTTAAAGATTCTTTTGAATCCAAAGTCATTCTAAAAAATTTATATCCAAATTATTTTTTTAACTTTTTAATCAGAATAGTATCCAAACAAGTTATTAATAAAGTTTGATAAATTATTGTGAATATCGAAAAGGACATTTAAAATGGTCCATTAAGCAGTGAATGATAACAACAATAAAATAATCTGAGTGCGAAACTCGTCAGCACTGAATTCTTCTGACTATCAAGAAAACAACGTGGCATCCGTAGTTACTATTATGTCGACGGAATAGCCTCCACTGGAAAGAATGATATTCTCTGACCACATAAATGAAAGATATTCGGTTTGGGAAGGAGAAATTGACAAGTGTTTTTGGCTCGTTATGCACATACCAAAGCGTACACGTATTGTATTTCGTCTGGCTGATCCACAATTTTCTTGGAGTAATAGATTTGTCTTGTTTTCAATATGTCCAGCATATTCTTGGAGCTCACTCGTCACAACCCCCGGCACCAGGCCAGCAGCCAGCCAACACAAAAGTCTCCAACAACTCCGATGATGATTGGCAGCACTGCAGGGGTGAAGGATGAAGAAGCTGAGGTGTTGTGTGTATGGGTCCCACCCTTTATTTATACGATGGCTGCTATAAGGGGATTTTACGAAGCTGGTGCACTTCCCTTACCCATTCTCCCACTCCCTTCTACCATTAACTGTTATTATCTAGATTTTTGATTTCATCAACTTTGATCTCCATGGAAGAACGAATCCATTATTATTGGCTTTGGCCATTACATGCATAACACGTGAAAGAGTAGGGTCATTTAGCATTTTCGGGGATCCTAGCTAGGCATGGGTGGTGATTTGATGATCCATAACTGGCACACTATTTATTTATTTATTTATTTATTGTAAACCTTTAGCTTTTCCGTAAAGAGATTCGTTGATCCTGACCCGACCCCGAAAATGTTTCGGAGATCCCGTTTTTATACCCCGTCCCTTATACCCCACTGTGTGTCAAGTTTGTATTGGTCCATTTTTAAAGAAAATTCCCAGTTTTTTCAGGCGGGACAAGGTGAGAATGAAATCAACGGTAAATATTAGTGACACATAGTGGTGCAAAATGATGGGGCATAAAAGCGGGGGCTCCCTAGCACTTTAGGCAGGCCCGACTGATAATTCAGTTTTTCGATTGTAATTCTTTTAGGGTCAGAAGGTTAAATTTTTACTAAAAATATGTAACATGTACATATATCATTTTAGAGATCTCAATGACTATCGGGCAATGACCATCAAATTCTCCCCAAGAAATACATTGGTGATCTCCGAGCTTGAACACCAAAGGAGAAGTTCACTTTCTGACTTGGTTTATGATCTTGTTAATATCGCTGTAGTACGTTAGTAAATTCACATGACAATAGTATCAGTAACCTGAGCTCGAAATTGTCAGCTCCAAATTCTTTATCCACTAAAAAGAAATAAAGAGTAGAAAAACATAATCTAACACCACCATGAGAGATCTAGGGGATCATAGTGGGTCCCACTCACTCACATTGGACCTTGAAGTGGATAACGATGGATTAACTCCAAATTTTCTTCTTTTATGTCGGTGGGTGTGGTTGTTGCTGACTTGAACGAGACCTCCACATCCACAGTTCTCCGCGTGATTACAGTTTACACATTCATGGCATAATAATATTAGAGGATATATCCCACCACTTGGTACGGTTCAAAACATGGTGTATTACGTATCCAGAATCTATTGGCCTGGTGGGCCAGTGGTTTTCTGTTTACCATCACCTACTACTACTGCTTTAGAATTGAATACGGTACTAGCCAGTACATGTTGGTTTACTGATTTCTTTACATTTTGATTTTGGTACGTACTCATAATAAGTGAGCACATATGGATGAGGATGAAATCTACTGTGCACATGGAAGGAAGACACACATGGGTAAAAAGTTGGTGCATGAAACCGGGATATCCCTAGCAACTTGGATAACTCAGAAAACCGCCGCCAGTTTTGATCCCTGGGAAGTTCCAAACCGAGGCACTTTATTTAATGGTTGTTAGGAAGCATGGATGGTGGTAATGGTATCGAGGAGTCTCGTGCCTTGCAGCCTGCAGGCATGTTCTTTGTTGAAGCTTCCTTGAAAACACAGGGCACACAATATGGAAGATTAATTGGCAAATTTTAGCATGCATAAGCGCATGTCCAAAGAGTCTTAAACCATACGTACTTAAAAAGATTATATGGAGGGTGTGTTAAAGCATGTCCAAGTACGTGGAAGGCATGTGTTGACATGTTGTGATGCATGGCTGTGAATGCCTAATTGTTTTATGGAGGAGTTCTCGGTTAAACCTAATGTCGGAAGCTAGCTAACAAAAGTTGAGCACTTGAGCTCGGCACATTAGAATGGGTAACACTGGGATCTAATCCTCCATTATTGTCGATCATTTCGATTGACTATTTTTTACGCCATAATATAAGTGTTGGAAAACAATTAATAAAAAATTAATTTTTAAAGCTTTTAAAAAAAATCTCCTTATGTTTATAAAAAAGAGTTATTATTACTTTTTTAATTTGTCAAATGAAAAAGTGAATGTATTTTTTTTACAGAAACGGAGGTAGTAACTTATTATTTTCTTTTGTAAATGAAACTTTGTAGTCCCATATTGGAGAGTTTTCTTCTTAGGTTGTATTATTCCATTATATAAATAAATTCTCTACTTTTGTAAAATCTACGGGAAATGAGTTTCTCTATATTTTAGAGAGACCCCTACAGGGAAAATATTATATATTGTTTTCTTTAGGGGTGGGACTTGGGTTGGGTCAACCCACCCAACCCATGCCCAACCCGAACGTTGGGCGGACATGGGCAAAGTATATTTCAAAACTTTGGGCAAGCTTGGGCATAAATTTTATGAACCCGAGTTAAATTTGGGCAAGCATGGGCATAAATATTTCTAACTCAAACAACCCGCCCAACCCGAAGAACTATATATAAGATATTTTGTCTTCAAGGGGTATGGATTTTATGTTCAGATTTGTTTGAATTCCATTCATTATTAGCTCATCAGTATGGGCACGCCAGATTTGGTTAAGTTTATTACCTGTCCTGAGGCATTGCCAAAGTCAGTAAAAAGATTCACAAGGTTATTGTTGGCTTGGATTGAAGCTTCGCAGAAAACCAAGCAGTCATCTACGAAGAGAAGGTGCGTAACAGAGGGAGCATTTTTGTTTATTTTATGGCCTTTTATCATGTTGACATTCTAAGCATGTAAAAAGGTTTTGGTCATGGATTCCATACAAAAAATAAAAAGATAGGGGATAAGGGGTCCCCCTGTCTTAGACCTCTTGTAGGTTTGAAGATCCCATAAGGAGGGTCATTTATAAGAATAGACAGATTGGTGGTTGAAATGCACTGGTAGATCAGATTACACCAGGTGTTTGAAAAACCCATTTTTTTCATTATGCGAATAAGGAAATCCTATTCGACTCTGTCAAATTCTTTTGACATGTCAACTTTTAAACCCATAAGACCTTTTTTTTTGTGCATATTGCGTATTAGTTCATGTGCTACAGTTATGTTGTCGGATATCTGCCTTCCTGGAATGAACGCAGATTGGAAAGGAGAGATAATACGGTTTAGCAGAGGTTTCATTTTGTTTGCGAGAATTTTAGAAATCACTTTATAAATAATGTTGCAGAGGGCTATTGGCCTGAATTCAACAGCCTTGACCGGTTTTGGAACCTTAGGGATAAGCGAAATAAAGGTAGAGTTAATTTCTTTTAGAATAAATACAGTTCTAAAGAAAGACTGGATCATTTGAATGAGGTCGGGACCTATTGTTTCCTAAAAAAATTGGAAGAACACCGGAGGAAAACTATCGACACCGGAGATTTTATTTGGTTCCATGAAAAAGAAAAAGTATTTCCAATTTCAACACCAGATTTCTTAGTTTTTTGATAAAATTTCCTTTTATAAAAAAAATAAAATAAAATAAATAAAAAATAAAAAAGTAAT
This sequence comes from Papaver bracteatum, assembly GCA_023529315.1. Taxonomy (NCBI): domain Eukaryota; kingdom Viridiplantae; phylum Streptophyta; class Magnoliopsida; order Ranunculales; family Papaveraceae; genus Papaver; species Papaver bracteatum. Next base: position 84,686 of record JAJJWX010004111.1, on the reverse strand, counting down.
AGTAATAGTAAAAAAGAAAGAAAAAGATTACACAGAGCTATGGGTTGGAAGCCTAGCCACAAGCTGGGCAACAACTCCTCTTTGAATAGCAACACCTAAACGATGGAAAATAAAACTACCTAAGCCACAACTAGCATCATTACTCACCAAACAATTCCTAAGACGCTTGAAAAAAACAAGAGTATCCTCACCAAGTTCTTCTAAAGTAGAAAGCTAAAACCCCCAAACCATAGCCATGAGCAGTGCATTTGTCAAGATATTTGGCACGTTTACGTGAAACTGCACCAGAAATAGCCTTACCAGGAACAAATGAACTGACACCATCCTCAGTGAATGGAGAGACACCTGTAACATCCATGCAAACATCTTGCCCGTTTTCCCAGTTGAGAACAAGAATATCAGCAGGTTTTAAATCCTTACCATCATCCGACTGAAGACCAAGAGAAGCCTCCTTGCGAGCAGGTACATTAGCTTTGTAGCAAATGTCGAAAGTAGCATCGCGAACAACATCATGGCGAAATTTATACCCAATATCCTTCGCACAATGAAGCGCATGATCACCAAAAATGTCCATAGGCTTGCTACAACTTGAACACAAACTATTCTCACCGAACAAAGGGATCCCAAGGCGATAACAAAGCACGGCTCTGAATTGTCTAGGTCCAAGTAATTGATTGAGCCCACTAATAGGCACAGCCATCAGGTAGTCTTGTGCATGCTTCACCCGATTACATTGCCATAATATTGATTCTCTCTCAGACATAAGGAATTGGTTTGGGATTTGCTTCTTAACTGCATCAAAATAAACCACTGCAAAGGAATGCATGGAAGGGGGGCAGTGTCATCGACATAGTAAGTAGAAGGTAATCCACATACTTGAGTGAAGGTCTGAAGAGCCAACTGATAGGCTGAACCTTTGTCCGTTGAGGATAAGTTTCCAAGGATCGCTTTCTGCACCGAAGTAGTCTAGCTCTGAGAAGCAAAATAACAGTAAGCACGAGTGTCAGCCATGGTATAAATACCGAGCCCTCCATCCTTCATAGGTAAGGTAGCTAATCTCTTCTGTAAAGGACCAAAACCCGCGCCATCTCCAGTAATCAGAAGCCTCAAATACTGAAACAACTGGTCATCGAAAAGCTCAGTGGCAGGTTGTGGAGCAGCAGGATTGGTAGTACAGTGCAATTGCGAAGTAAAATCATCTCACTTTTAGGTTCCTTGAGTTCTTTAATCACATTCATTAGACGAACAGTTTTGTGAACCCTGTTCAACATCATGTCACTAATGAAGTCCATGTCTAAACTCACTGGACCACCCAAAAGTTTAACACCCTTAGTAGGTCTACCAATGTTCGGAGGAAAGACACCATCTGTAAGACTCCTAGGATCGATGGAAGGCCAAAAAGCCTCCGTCTTTCTTATGTTGAGGTGTAACCCCCTGCCGGGTCCTTCAGATTCAATTATATGCACAGCCTCAGCTACCTCCAAGATATCCCCAATAATTGTGCCATAATCTAAGTACCATGTGTGCAAATCAAGCTTGCATCGAGAAGCAATGGTCTTCACTAAGGGGTGAAGTGTCAATGCAAAAAAGCAAGGGACCGAGGGGATCCCCTTTGTAGTGACCCTCAAGCTCGTCAACGCTATTAGACCAGTCAAGTTTCGATTTAGTCGATAATGACTCGATTAGTTTAAAACGGACGTTAATTGATAGAAACTAATCTAACAACGGTTTAGATACGAAACTAGTATCGATAGATTCATCTCGAAAAGTTGCGCGGAATAGACTATTCGCACGCGTCATTCAGACACCGGATGAAGAAGATATCACTGGATTTTTATGAAGGGTAAATAATCATTTTTATACCAAAACCGCCCGGCTACTCTTATCCAAGCGTAGGTGCCTTTGTAAAGTTTGGTCGGCCTTATCCCCTGGCGAATCGATCAGATAAGCTCATTCAAGTTTCTTCTTTCTCTTTCTTCTTCTTCTTCTTCTTCTTCTACTTCTTCTTCTTCTTCTTCAGTCTGTTCTTCTCTGTTCTTCACCTGGTTGAGATTCGAGAGAACAGATCAGTGTTTTTACGATCGGGAAAAGGTGGGAAATATCATAACGTGATTGTTGGTGATGGTGTTGAAGTTGGTTTAGCTTTGAATGAGGAAGAAACGCTGGATTAGAGAATCAGAGTTTAGGGTTTCTTCGTTTGGAGTTGGTTGAAGATTTAGAAGAAGTTGGGGATGAAATTAAGTAGGAATTTATGGGTTCTTATTGAACTTATGAAGTGAAGTTAATTCTAAAGTAAATCGAAGTAATTAGGGTTTCTCAAAGAACTGAATTAGAGTTCAAATTGCAGAGGAATAAGAAGAATTACAAGATGGGTTTGCTTAATAGAAGGGTTTGGTTGAGATGGGAAATTAGAAGTATGTTTTGGAATTTGAAATTGAAAATAGAGGACACATAATTTGTTATAGGGTTTTCTATGAGTTAAATAAGGTGATGAAGGTGATGTCTGAATTATTGAGATGGTGGGGTCTTGAGACGATTTCTCAATTGAACCAATGGAAGGAAGAGTTCGGATCCAACTGCTTGTGTAAGATTGTTCTGAGGTAACTGACCTTCCCTATGATGTTAAATTACTCATTTGAATTGTTGAATTGGTGGAATGGTTATTAAGTTAAGAATTGAAATGATTATGGGGAGGGTGTTATGGAACTGTGATATGTTTTCTAGACTTATGTTCAAGTTACAGGGTGTCAATGGATTTCTAAATCTGTGGTAGAGAAGGTAGTGGATACTCTGTTGGTATTGTTGATGGCAGTTGAAGTTGAAATATAGGGGTTGTTGTTGTTTATTTTGGAAATGAGCTAATAATGAATACAGTTAAATAAGATGATGATGTTAAAGATGAAATTGGTAGAGTGATAAATGGAGTGAAGTTATAATTGTGACTTATCAAGGGACATGATGAATAACAGGGAGTTATTGAAGAGTTGGATTGAATTACCTAGTAGTGACTCTGCGGCTGTGGCTTAGTTGCGGGAATTGTCGAATGTGGTCTGATGAGTTGTGTGGGTTGTAGTGAAATGGGGTGGGAAAATGTATAGTTGAAATAATTACAAGTAGTTGCAGGAGGTTGTTGGTTTTTGAAATGAGTTACGCTTACTACCTAACTTGATGTTGAATGTTTCCTGGGATTACAATTGCAAGTGGTAGTAATCTCAGATTGTATGAATGAGGTGATATGTGACTGAAGCTTTGTATTAAGGGTTGGATGATTGTGTTGAGATGAACTAAATGTTGCTTAAAGCTGCAAATACAGGTAGACACAATTTGTATTTGTAATTAGAATTAGAATTTGAAGTTTGTTTTGAATGAATGAATGTTTATAATGTTACTTTTATAGAATCAGGTTGGTATAAGTTGAAGCTGTAATGGAATTAAGCTTATTAGACATCCCAGTCAGCCTAGCTGACTTATCTGACTCAGGTTGTCTGACTGAGTTGAGTTAACTCAGTAAACCCAGAACCAACTCGGTGAGTTGAATTGTTTGACCCTGAATCCATTGACTTTGACTTTGACCTTGACGTTGATGTTGACTGTTAGTTGACTCTTCTCGCTAAACGTTGACCGTTAGTGACCGTTTGGCTAACCAGTTAGACCAGGCCTTTTGTAGTGGGCGTGTTTAGTGGACTTGGGCTTTAGGCCAGTTTTATTAATTAGACGTTTTGGACCTCTTGTGGTCCGAATTAACACCCGGTTCCTTCTACAAAGTTGTAGATTTTCATAAGATTTATTAATGGGCTTAGAACCATTAGATAGACTTGTATGGTTCTTGTATGATCCTTTTGGATAGTTTCTTATACTTCTTGTGTGATTAACAGTTAGTCTGTCTTAACAATGGTCGATTCCAAATGATGAACCAGTGGATCATGGATCTCGAGGTAGGCGTGGCTTGTCATTAAAAGAGGTGGGAATGCATTTAACAGTTTTGTAATCGTTGTTTTTTTTTTTTACGAAAATCTTTGTTTAATAAACTCATGCATTGTCTATTCGTTTATTCCATGCTTTGTTTATCTTTATGATTGTCTTTGGGAAATGAGAATTTCCATCTATGGTATATTGGATACGCTCCTTCATATTTTTATGGCTAGGGCGATACACCGCAATATTAATAATAGGTGTGGAATTGGCATCAATATAACATGTGTAACTTTCACCCACAGATTGCTTTACGTCTTCAGTATTACGGTGTGTAAATGTCACCACAGAAATTATAAGGTGTGTAAATGTCACCGCATAAACTAAAGGAGGAGTTTAGGTCCATATACATGATTTTTTATTTCAGTGGTTTTGTTGTCTTCTAATGTTTGGGAAAACATGTAATGTTTTCCAAATCTGCATATGATTACTTAGAAATTAAATGTTAATTATTCCCCATTTTCAGTTTCAGTGACATAGCAGAGTTGCGCAGCGAAAGTTCCGAGAAGTTAACTTCGTTAGTTGATTATATTCTGATATGTTGATTGTGTTGTATATTATTTTGCAAAACAAATGATTATTTTATATATATTTCATTGGAAAGGAATTCTTGTATATGTATTTCTAAGCGGGGTTAGCTTTGAGTTAAATTTTTTTGTAGCAGATTTCTTAATTGAAAGTTCAAGTGTATAATTTGGATTCGTTAGTGCCTCTTTGTTTAGTTAAATTCTTGGTTTAGTTAGCTGTCAGCTTAGGGGGCGCTACAAAGTTGGTATCAGAGCTCACTATTAGATCTTATATGGGATTATCCAGTGCCAGTTAGTGAACTAGATTAGTTAGAACTGGGTTGGGTTTGTGAGATAAATCTTAATCACTAAAAGCTATAATAATTAAAAGATTTATCTAATTGATTTAATTTTTTGTTTATGTATTGAAGTAAAAATTGTAAGGTACGTCAATGACTTTAGGATTTGATATAATTAATCTAAAAAGTATGAACATGTAAACAACCTAATACTATAATAATAATAGTGGAAATTAGTTTAAGAAGTTAGACTTCCCTATTTGATAGAATTTAAAATCAGCATAGTTCAACCTAGAGCTACAAATATTAGTTGTAGAAACCATTTAAGTTTGTGCTTTATTTCCTATTGGTTGCGCTTAGTCAAGAGATAGTATTTCTCTGAAAGGTGGGGAGTTTTCAAGACTAGAAGGCAGTTCGATTTTCGAGGACGAAAATATTTAAAGGTGGGGAGAATGTAGTGACCCTCAAGCTCGTTAACGCTATTAGACCAGTCAAGTGTCGATTTAGTCGATAATGACTCGATTAGTTTAAAACGGACGTTAATTGATAGAAATTAATCTAACAACGGTTTAGATACGGAACTAGTATCGATAGATTCATCTCGAAAAGTTGCGCGGAATAGACTATTCGTACGCGTCATTCAGACACCGGATGAAGAAGATATCACTGTATTTTTATGAAGGGTAAATAATCATTTTTATACCTAAACCGCCCGGCTGCTCTTATCCAAGCCTGGGTGCCTTTGTAAAGTTTGGTCGGCCTTATCCCCTGGCGAATCGAGCAGATAAGCTCATTCAAGTTTCTTCTTTCTCTTTCTTCTTCTTCTTCAGTCCGTTCTTCTCTGTTCTTCATCTGGTTGAGATTCGAGAGAACATATCAGTATTTTTACGATTGGGAAAAGGTGGGAAAGATCATAACGTGATTGTTGGTGATGGTGTTGAGGTTGGTTTAGCTTTGAATGAGGAAGAAACGCTGGATTAGAGAATCAGAGTTTAGGGTTTCTGCGTTTGGAGTTGGTTGAAGATTTAGAAGAAGTTGGGGATGAAATTAAGTAGGAATTGATGGGTTCTTATTGAACTTATGAAGTGAAGTTAATTCGAAAGTGAATCGAAGTAATTAGGGTTTCTCAAAGAACTGAATTAGAGTTCAAATTGCAGAAGAATAAGAAGAATTACAAGATGGGTTTGCTTAATAGAAGGGTTTGGTTGAGATGGGAAATTAGAAGTATGTTTTGGAATTTGAAATTGAAAATAGAGGACTCAGAATTTGTTATAGGGTTTTCTGTGAGTTAAAGAAGGTGATGAAGGTGATGTCTGAATTATTGAGATGGTGGGGTCTTGAGACGATTTCTCAATTGAACCAATGGAAGGAAGAGTTCGAATCCAACTGCTTGTGTAAGATTGTTCTGAGGTAACTGACCTTCCCTGTGATGTTAAATTACTCATTTGAATTGTTGAATTGGTGGAATGTTTATTAAGTTAAGAATTGAAATGATTATGGGGAGGGTGTTATGGAACTGTGATATGTTTTCTAGACTTATGTTCAAGTTACAGGGTGTCAATGGATTTATAAATCTGTGGTAGATAAGGTAGTGGATACTATGTTGGTATTATTGATGACAGTTGAAGTTGAAATGTAGGGGTTGTTGTTGTTTATTTTGGAAATGAGCTAATAATGAATACAGTTAAATAAGATGATGATGTTAAAGATGAAATTGGTAGAGTGATAAATGGGGTGAAGTTATAATTGTGACTTATCAAGGGACATAATGAATTACAGGGAGTTATTGAAGATTTGGATTGAATTACCTAGTAGTGACTCTGCGGATGTTGCTTAGTTGCAGGAATTGTCGAATGTGGTCTGATGAGTTGTGTGGTTTGTAGTGAACTGGGGTGGGAAAATGTGTAGGTGAAATAATTACAAGTAGTTGCAGGAGGTTGTTGGTTTTTGAAATGAGTTACGCTTACTTCCTAACTTGATGTTGAATGTTTCCTGGGATTATAATTGCAAGTGGTATTAATCTCAGATTGTATGAATGAGGTGATATGTGACTGAAGCTTTGCATTGAGGGTTGGATGATTGTGTTGAGATGAACTAAATGTTGCTTAAAGCTGCAATTGCAGGTAGACACAATTTGTATTTGTAATTAGAATTAGAATTTGAAGTTCGTTTTGAATGAATGAATGTTTATAATATTACTTTTATAGAATCAGGTTGGTATAAGTTGAAGCTGTAATGGAATTAAGCTTATTAGACATCCCAGTCATCCTAGCTGACTTATCTGACTCAGGTTGTCTGACTGAGTTGAGTTAACTCAGTAAACCCAGAACCAACTCAGTGAGTTGAATTGTTTGACCCTGAATCCCTTGACTTTGACTTTGACCTTGACGTTGAATGTTAGTTGACTCTTCTGGCTAAACATTGACCGTTAGTGACCGTTTGGCTAACCAGTTAGACCATGCCTTTTGTAGTGGGATTGTTTAGTGGACTTGGGCTTTAGGCCAGTTTTATTAATTAGACGTTTTGGACCTCTTGTGGTCCGAATTAACACCCGGTTCCTTCTACAAAGTTTTAGATTTTCATAAGACTTATTAATGGGCTTAGAACCATTAGATAGAATTGTATGGTTCTTGTATGAGCCTTTTGGCTAGTTTCTTAGACTTCTTGTGTGACTAACAGTTAGTCTGTCTTAACAATGGTCGATTCCAAAGGATGAACCAGTGAATCGTTGATCTCGAGGTAGGCGTGGCTTGTCATCAAAAGAGGTGGGAATGCATTTAACAGTTTTGTAATCGTTGTTATTTCCTTTACGAAAGTCTTTGTTTAATAAACTCATGCATTGTCTATTCGTTTATTCCATGCTTTGTTTATCTTTATGATTGTCTTTGGGAAATGAGAATTTCCATCTATGGTATATTGGATACGCTCCTTCATATTTTTGTGGCTAGGGTGATACACCGCAATATTAATAATAGGTGTGGAATTGGCATCAATATTACGGGTGTGTAACTTTCACCCACAAATTGCTTTACGTCTTCAGTATTACGGTGTGTAAATGTCACCACAGAAATTATAAGGTGTGTAAATGTCACCGCAGAAACTAAAGGAGGAGTTTAGGTCCATATACATGATTGTTTATTTCAGTGGTTTTGTTGTCTTCTAATGTTTGGGAATACATGTAATTTTTTCCAAATCTGCATATGATTACTTAGAAGTTAAATGTTAATTATTCCCCATTTTCAGTTTCAGTGACAGAGCAGAGTTGCGCAGCGAAAGTTCCGAGAAGTTAACTTCGTTAGTTGATTATATTCTGATATGTTGATTGTGTTGTATATTCTTTTGCAAACCAAATGATTATTTTATATATATATCATTGGAAAGGAATTCTTGTATATGTATTTCTAACCGGGGTTAGCTTTGAGTTAAATTTTTTTGTAGCAGATTTCTTAATTGAAAGTTCAAGTGTATAATTTGGATTCGTTAGTGCCTCTTTTTTTAGTTAAATTCTTGGTTTAGTCAGCTGTCAGCTTAGGGGGCGCTACACCCTTGTTGCACACCAAGAGAAGAAAACAAAATATATTGGGCATAATTAAGCTTAGCAGGTCATAAGTAGCAAAATTCTACCCACCGAGAAATACCTGGGCAATGAAGGCGAACTTCCTTGAGAAGCTGAGTTCTGCTTACCAAGTTGAAAGCATTGGAAAAGTCAATTAGCAACATCGACATTTTGTCTGAATGTCCCTTCAATTCTAAAAGGCGGTTTACAGCATGTAAAATACCTTCCCCTCCTACCGGAACACCAACATCAAATTGATAATCCCCTAGATAAGAAGTCATATCTTTACTGACAGCAAAGGCAGCTACCTTCGAGACCAATCTACGCCAAACAATACCAACTGAAATAGGTCTAAGCCCACCACCCGGCTTAAGCAAGGGAGTCAGGGGAGCACTAGCAATGTATTCACCTAACTCACTAGGGAATTTACCGGCCAACCAAATATTGACAATCCCATAAATAGATAAAAGCAAGTCATCAGCCACCGCAGCAGCCGCACCACTAAGAACATCAACAAGGTGTTGCGCACGCAAACCATCCTGTCCACACGAAGTACCTTTGGGAAAGCTCTTGATGGCTCTCGAAACCTCCTTGGAATCCACAAAGATGGGGTCTGCAGTGATAGCTTCAGTGGGAAGCTCCGAAGGGGAGTCTACCGGGTGCTTTTCCAACAAGTCAAGGTAAGTCTGTTCTTCATAGGGTGCAACACCAGAAGATGACAAAACCCGAATGGCAGCTGCGAAATGCCCTGACTCGATCTTCCTCCGACATGAAGAGATGTTGAAACTCACATGCTTCTTGTCATCCTCCTTCTTCTCGTCTGTATTCCTTGAACCCCACCGTGCCGGCTGTTGCTGCAGCTTTTTTACTAAAGTGGAACAACCATTCGGATCCTTCCATACGTTAAGAGCATGAAGTATTGCAGCAACTTGGAGTCGCTTACGGTTACCCGATTTCTTCTCAATTGAACCCTTGGGATGATAGAGTGACAGAGTACAAACATGAAGAAGGAGTAGACGCAACCAACCTGAAAGGGAGTTAGGATTCGCAAGAATACGATTAAGGCAAAGCTTAAGTGCTCTCGAAAAGGCGAGATGACACTTGTGAGGGATGCACTTAACAGTGGGAAATTGTCGTTGGAAAACAGCATTAAGCATATCAGTTGAGAGAAACTCAACAACACCACTGTCACCAGCACTGTCAAAACTCCCAGAAACTGCAGCTTCCACGACGTTAATGTCCTCAACCCCAGTTTGCGACTTAACCTGTAACTCCACGGGTTTGTCTACTCCATGGATCAGAAAATCTGCACCTTCTCCATTGAAGGGTCCTGAGATGAAATCATGTTTCGGCCACTCATCACGACCCCTACAGTTTTTCGACCAGGCATGAAAGTATAGGCATTTACAACAAAGCCACATGCGTAAATTGCATAGAACTCTCTCGAGGGCAAGATACACATACAGGTCAGTGCTGATCAGGTTAAGAACATCATTCTTACCACCTTCAGAACAGAGATGCTTGTCGTGAATGTGCTTCAGGAAAGAACCTCTGGTGTATCCTCTACCATGAACTCCATCAAAACATTTATGGAGAATCTTGAAGGGGCACTGAAGGGTGCTGTCGGAGGCTTCTGAGGAAGATGAAGTCGAGTTGGTCGATGAGGAAGAAGGTAGAAGACGAGGGATAGACTGAAATGATGCACGAGAAGAGTTACGTGTGATTCTCGGCATGGTAAAGAGAACCGCAGAAAGATAAACAAAAAAAAAACTAAATGGAAAACCGTATAAAACCCTAGAGCAAAAACTCGGTAGAAGAACCCTAAACAAAAACTGAGAAAGTAAATCAAAATGTGGAAAACGATCGGAAAAACAACCTAAGGGAAACGTGTTAAAAGCAAAAACCAAACTAGAAATGGCCGAACTCATGATGAAGCTGAGATTGGGATGATTTCCCAATCAACAGTTTGAGTCGCCGGAGAAAACATGAAGAGAGAGAAAACGATCATTACTTACATTTCAATTAATGAACATTTCCCAATCAACAATTAAAAGAATAATTTTAAAAATATCTTATTATTTAATGAACATTTCATTTATTTAGGAGCAGAGGAAGTATGAATAAGGGTGTAAATAATACCCGAAAATACTCGGCCTGCCTGTACCCGCCTGAGCCTACCTGTAATCGAAGTAGCCCAAAGCCTGTTATGGCCTGTCGCGGACCGCCTGGCCTGGATTAATTTATTGGACGGGCTCGGGCTTTGCAATTAATTATGATGCCCGGCCTAAAAACCTTCTTTATGCCAACAATCATTTAGTATTATCTTAAAAAGACTTAAAAATTACCATTTTATAATTGTGAATTGTGTATCTAGAAAAATAAAATATATAGTTTTTACTTAAAAGAGAAATTTATTTTTATGACCCTAGAAATTGTGGGTCTTACTTTTTTGGCCCCAGGGTTATTTAATAAAATTTGCAAATTATTCTAGTGGCCTTGAAATATTATAACAAGTGTGCATATTGTATGCACATAAAATCAGTGTGCATATTGTCTGCACACTATAAAATATGAAGAAAATTTAAAAAAATTGTTTACAAAAATCAGTGTGCATATTTCCTTCACACTATAAAATATGAAGAAAATTTTAAAAATTATTTACAAAAATCAGTGTGCATATTTTCTTCACATAAAATCAGTGTGCATATTGTCTGCACACTATAAAATATGAAGAAAATTTAAAAAATTGTTTACAAAAATCAGTGTGCATATTTTCTGCACATAAAATCAGTGTGCATATTATCTGCACACTATAAAATATGAAGAAAAATTTAAAAAATTACTTAAAGAATAAAAAAAAATATGAAATGAAAATTTGATAGTTGTATTTACGCTGGTTGTGTAGATCTTTCAAAAAGCTTTCCAAATATATAAAATTTGTCAAATTCTTACGTACGATATGTGAGACATGTTATGTTTAAGTTGACATGACGATTATACCCTTAAATGATATAGTTTATCATTTGATAATATCATCAAACATCTTTATCCAAATGACTCTCCTTCTTTTTTAAGGGTCATTTCAATAAAATGGGTTATTTTTGTAAAAATTTAGTTTTAATCAAAATGTCATTTGAGTAAGAGAGAGCGAGTAGAGGGTCAAACACTTAGTTCCCACTACTTAAAATTATACTATATGAATATTCATTTTCTCGGTCCCAGGAAACAAAATAAAAAGGAGTAAATGACGATTTTTCTAATGAGGCAGAATCATTTTCAATTGTCAAGTCTCAAACAAACCTTTTGTTGCTTGTAAATGAAATCTCCTGTACACCTGAATGTTTACTCCCCCACTTAATATCAAATCGAAACAATGCTTAGTTTATAACACAATCATATCAATATGGTATGAAAAGTGAAAAGAAAAAAGAAAAAAAAGCCGTATCTTCTTTTCACCGTTGTTTTCAAATGGATAAATAGCAAAGTGACTGTTAGTCTACAACACAGAACTGTATGTTATCCACTAACTTCGTTTCGCGGGATCCATGTTTAAGAAAAGGGATTCGGATTGATACCTAAAGTGATTATAGTTGGGTCCAAAATGGAAGGCTAATGATGAAGAAATTGGATTGATTGTTGATGAAAATGATTTTGCTTATTAAATTGGTTTAATTGTTTGAACAATGACAGGTTTATCCGATCTTAGATGCCTATACTATGAACTAATCACTAACGTGGGGCATGATAATGACAACCATTTCAGCTACCAAAAGGTCGATCTCTAAATGTTTCTTATCCGTCAATTAAGGAAACAATTGGTTTCGGAGTTACATAGTAGGTGAGTTATTTTATTATTTTGCATGAATATTATTGTTGGATTTACCAAATTTGATAGGAAAATATTAATCAAGTTGATTAAGTCACGAGGATTGTTTAAATTTATATATGCATTTGGTAACCTCATATAGCAAATGTATATTTTTCCCCTGATTTCACCCTGAAAGTTATGTTACGAAGTTTAGTGGAAAAAGATTAACAAATTCTAAAAATCAAATGTTTGACTTCAAACCTCACCCTCATACCTAAAACCCAAAACCCTACAAAATCGGGCGACTTCAGGCCTATTGGACTGTGTAATGTAATTTACAAGATCATCTCAAAAATCTTAGTTTCCCGACTCCGTCCCATCATGCAATTCATCATCAGCCCATATCAAAGTGCTTTCGTCCCAAAAAGGTCAATACATGACAACATAGCCATTGCAGCTGAGCTCTTCCACACCATCCGTACAACCCCGCCATCTACACACCCAAAAATTGCTTTGAAATTAGACATCAAGAAGGCATATGATTCACTGGACTGGGGCTTCATCAAGCTAACCCTGACCAAGCTTGGATTCCCTCATTGTTTCATTGACTTGGTAATGACATGTGTAACCACAGTCACTCAATTATTTTGAATGGTTCAACTTACGTCCACATAAAACCAACAAGGGGCCTCCGCCAAGGCGACCCACTATCTCCATATTTGTTCATTTTATGTGCATAAATTCTGCCGTCAAACTTGGGTCACCAGCAACTGCAGGGAAACATCAAAGGGCTAAAGCTAACGCAAAGGGGTACTCCAATACTTCACTTGATGTACGCAGATGATTTACTGATCTCATGTGTAGCGGATCCAAAGACCTGTGTTAACCTTCGAAGAATACTACATGTTTACTCAACCGCAGCCGGCCAACAAATAAACAAAGAAAAATCTCAGATTATCCATCACCCAAAGCTGCTTCCTGACGACATCATTGGGCTGCAATGTTTCTTTGAGATGGCTATGATAACAGAGCCGCATCCATACCTGGGTATACACTTTAAGAAGGGCAGAACAACGTCAAACATGTTCACGGAAATTCTGAACATAATGGAACGGAAGGCCAAGGGATGGATTACCAAGTGTGTGAATCAAGCGGGCAGATTGGTACTTATAACCTCTTCACTGCAAACAACAACGAACCATGCAATGCAATCTCAAATGTTGCCAGTCAAAGTGCACAAGAAAATGGACCAAATAATTAGGAAATTTTTTTTGGGCCATGACAAGACGGAGAAAAAATTCCACCCAATTGGGTGGAAAAGGGTCACACGACCAAAAGCAATGGGAGGGACGGGAATTCGCAAGAGCAAGCAGCACAACCAGGCCTTATTGATGAAAAAAAGTCTGGCAAGTTCATGGGGATGAAAATTCAATCTGGGCCAAAATGAGTAGAGAAAAATACCTCCACAACAAACCACTCCTCTCAAATCCCATACAAAAACCAAAAACCTCAGCAAGCCCCATATGGAAAATTTTGACTAATCTAGCTATTTTTTTGCAGGAACAATGCTTCACAAAAATTGGTAATGGGAAAAACACTTCTATTCTCAACAACTGGATTCCACACCAACAACAACCACTCATCCAACCACCCCTACTACCAATCCAAGTACAAAATATGATAGACAGCACAACAAATACTTGGAACCATGACCTACTTTACACTCTCTTCAACACCACAACAGCACACCATATTTCAAACATCCACCTACCGAGGAATCCAACAGAAGACACCATTCTCTGGCCTCACTCAAAGAATGGAGAATACACGGCTAAAACATGATACTTTATCCTGACAAAAACTTTCCATACCACAACCAGCCACTCAAACCAAACTACAAACACCGACCATAACTCCAACCCAAACATCCAAATTCACAACCACCCTAACTGGTTACCATCACCTGCTACACATCATCCACAAACCCACAACCAACATGGGTTATTCAAAACAATATGGCGTTTGGAATGCCCTCCAAAAATTAGAATTTTCATATGGAAAGACAACATTGAAGGATTACCAACCTTCAACACCTTGTCAACTAGGAAAATCATGGATACCAATCTTTTCCCCCTATGTACCAGCACACCGGAAACAGTAACGCACTTATTGTTCTCCTGCAACAAGGCTCATCTGGTGTGGGAACAGTTAGAAAACCCATCAAACCAAAACCTAGAAAACCAAAACCAACTTCCCCAGAACATCCAACAGGCCATGCAAGGAAACATTCCACATTCAACTAAAGCTTAATACGGCTTTACAATGTGGCACCTCTGGATGGCCAGAAATGCAACAGTTTACAAGCATCAACAACACAATCCGAGTCAAATCGCACATGTGATACAAGTTATGGTACAAGAATATGCATAGGCTAAAAAACATCTGACTCCAATTCTACCACATAGTCATCCAACAATGCTCGCACAACATTCGACAACAATATCAACGATCATGATAGGCTGGGAAGCACCACTGGACGAATGGATTAATATTAACACGGAAGGAGAGGCAAAAGGTTACCCGGGTTCAGCAGGGGCAGGCTTAATATGTCGAAACAGATAAGGTAGGATTTTTCTAGCAATAGCGGCTCCACTAGGCATCACAACTTTAACAGCAGCAGAAGCTTGGGAGATACTCCATCTTAGCAACCAGAGTGACTATGCAACAACAATGGACCAAAATTCAGTTCGAAATTGACTCACAGGCGGCGCTACAACTTCTACAACAGCAGACAAAAGACCAACCATGGCACCTCCAGAGTATGATACAAGAGATTAACGAACTGATGAGACAAATTCCACAAACAAAACTTCAACATGCCTATCGTGAAGCAAACCAGGCGGCAGATGAACTAGCAAACCAAGCGGTCAAACATCAACAACAACACCCGAATGATAGATCCACTAGAATTTGGGAAAATGTTTGTCCACCGTTTCTTTTAAATATCGTTCAATCAGAGACCACCAGGTGATATACCAAAGAAATGTAAAACTTCACTAAGCTAATACACTCGGTTCTCCCTTTAAAAAAAAAAAAAAAAACATAGAGTCAGACCCCTGAGAAGCTGATCGACAATTTTTATATCAAATCTAGTGTATGCTCATTAAAATCACCGAAAATACGAAATATTTATTTTGCGTCCTATACAGCGCCCTAGTCTGAGCCCAAAATGATGTGGCATGCTTAGATGTCAGTAATTCACGTGATTTCTTACACATCACCACGCCACGTCAGTTTGGGTGCAGATTAAGGCGTCAACTAGGACGCGGAATAGCATTTCCGTAAAATGTAGGATCACTAACAAGATCATGTAGATTTAAAAGTAGGTGATGGAGATTAAGCCTCATCTAGATAGATGTGTGGATCAGGGAAAAAATCACATTTTTTCCGTGTGTTCGACTGGAATGTCATACGAGTCACGAAGTTAGTAAGAAACTGTGATAGATAACCAAATAGAGAGTAGGAAAAAAAATACAGTAAAAATTCCATATATTAATGCACTCGGGACCTAACAAAATTATTAATATATAGAGGTTATTTTTTATATGATTTTACAAGTTTGGACCAAATTTTTTATTAATATAATAAACCGGAAAATAGGTCATTTGTCCAAATATTTTTAAAACATGGTTCAAATGGACGAATAAAAATTAGTATGGGTGAAATGGACAATAACAAAATAGCAAGAATGAAATTGTATTCGTCCTGTCTTAAACTTAAAAAATAGCGAGGATGAAACTGGATGCATCCTGATGTAAATTAAAAATAAGAAAGAGTATTTGAAAATAAGTATGATGAACTATTTACTTCCCGACTATTTTACATTTTCATCCATTTGAAGAGTATCAACTTTTACAAGTCTTTTTCACCCATGAATTGTTGACTTTAGTTTTTTTAACCAATTTTGTGTATTAATATGGAGTATCAATATATGGAGTTTTTACTGTAGTAATAAAGCATGGAAAAACTTGGAATATCCTACATACGATGGGTTAGACTTTTTTTTTTTTTTTTTTGCACTGGGCTTGGCCTAAAATTTACACATATTTTACAAGCCTAATTGAAATAGGTAAAAAAGCTTTTTGTGAAATTTTGGTGTGGGCTGGTATAGAGGTCTAAAACGTGCCGGCCCAGCACAGTACAACCCACGAAATCACGTGCTTAGCGTGTTATGTGTCGTGTTGTGCCGGAGATTATAACGTGTCGTGCTAGAAGGCGTGCTGGACTGGGATGTGCCAGAAAAATAAACGTGTTGTGCCGTGTGTTGTGCTGTGTGGGGCACATTTATTTTATGTTTTCCAAATATTTAGGTATTATATGTATTATTATGAAAATAAGTCACCAAAACGATGATAAAATGTCAATAATTTGCTAGAATAAAGGCTTTTTATTTAAATATACACAAATGTGATGTATTGTGCCATGTTTTGTAGTATTTTATACATATTATGACGTGCTTTCTTAACGTGCTGTGATGTGACGTGCCACGTGCTAATCCGTGCCGCGTGCTGTGCTGGGCTATTGTGCCAATTAGTCAAACCCATCACATACCATTTAAATAACGTGTTGTGCCAGGCTAAATCACGTGTTGGGCTGGGCTGTGCTCAAATTTTAGCGTGATGTGCTGGCACATCCCAATTTACACCTCTAGGCTGATTCCTCCCCTCCCTGTAACAAGTGTGACTAAAAATATGAGTTATGGAAGATGTTTGTAAAGTAAAATCTTTTCTACCTCAAACAAAGAAATTTGTATGATGTCGTTGCCGGGAATCGATCGCTGCTTCAATCCTCACTTGGTTTGGTTAATGGAGAAAGATGGGGGGTACCTGCAAAAAACCCTCAGATGCCAAAGTTAGCATGAGAATATTTTCGCAAGAGTTATTAATGGGAAAGATTGCATACCTCATTTGTTATAAAACTCCCCATTTATACATGGCTAATTTCCGTTTTACATCTTGAACTTTATGGCAGATACCAATTGCCATTAATCGCCCTCGCATGCCTCCATGCGAATGATCCTCAAATAATAGTCCTTGCATGCCTCCCTGCAGTAACTTCCCATGCAGGTATCAATTCCAGAAATTTCCATCATTATGATTAATTAACCACATTGGGTGTGGATAGCCCATAGTGCAAAAGAAAAGGGTGTAAGCAGACGGGGCGCAAACATCCGCAGGGTAATTGTACTGGGCGTAAATGGTGGGACTACATGATTCAAGATGGACCGAAAAGCACCGAATAACCACCACCAAAAAATCGTTACCGATTAGTCGCCGATTAATCGGCATCTAGTATTAATCGCTGCAGAAGATCGGCGATTGCCGTTCGCACAGGCCGCCGGGTCTGGCCGCCGATGTAAATCCGTCACGTAACGGAATATTCCCGTATATCCCGACACCGTTAGTAACGGCGTTAAAGTTAACCGAAGATGCTGACGACGTTTAACTTAAACGGAATATGCCAGGTATATGCTGACGCCGTCATTAACGGGCGGCGTACGCTACACGATTAATCGGGAATTAATCGCCGATTCCATGCGTACGTCTGTCTAATCGCGTAATAGCGATTAATCGCGCGATTACCGGCTGGTGTCTTTGGATAGGACTTAGTTCGCTGACATTGGCCACCGGACTTTGCCGTCGGACTTTGATCGGCGGACTTGGCCGTTGTCGTGATGACTTGGTTTCCGGATCGAAATTTGTGGAGTGGCGGTCCTAATGCGGAACTTTCTAGCCCAAGTTGGGGTTTTTGCTCATGGGCTTGTGAATTGAGTGTTTGTTAGCTAGGCCTATCTTAGTTTGTTGCCCATGGGTTTGGACATGGGGGTTCTGAAGGCCAAAACTAGCCCATTTCCTTGTGTAGAATATTAGGGGTACAAACAGAAGAAAAATGCGAGAATATTCATATTTGAACATGATTTTTGTTTTAATTTCTCTTATTACATGGGCTCAAAATGTGCATACTAAGTACTACATTAGTTGATCACACTTATCAGCGTCCCTTCGTTTAGTTTGAATTTTTTTTGTATAAGTAATTTTTATATAATTAGTAATTAACCCTCCCATATTAGTAATTAGCCCTCTCTTATTTATAATTAATCATTGTAGTTGTAACACAATCAATTTTTAACCCAAAATCTTGTTTAAAACATAAAATTTCTTTATGACATCCATTTATTTTCCCATTTTTCTTCAATAAACCATAAAATAAAAATTCTATAATCACTTTTCGTGATTAAAATTGATGGATTTTAATCTTATATTTGTCCATATATCTAGTATTTTATAAGCAAATTTTAATAAAACAGTTATTTATTTAACCCGTTTAAAAAATTTACCGCGCCCTTCGATCGCATTGACAACTACTGATATTATAGCCTTACTATATGAAGATTTATGGATCCGTCCCTGACACTTATAATAGATGAACTAAAATCACGAAATTCAACAATTTGCGTAGTAGTTTCATATACGGCCATTTAGTGAAATTGTTGATCTCCATTTATAGTGATAATGTGCTGTAATAACTTTCGTTTTCCATTTCATTGAGAAAGCGAAAGTGAGAGTAACTGATTCGTCCCATTTTCTTGCACCTTGGCTCGTGAATACGACATCTTGCACAATGAACCAACCAAACGATCTCCAACAATAGAGCTCCGAAATTATTTCGGGACAAAAAGTCCAAAGGTAAATAACATGATAAAAAGTACTCAAAACAAAACAGTATTTAAATTGATTTTTTTTTTTTCTTTTGCTTGATTTGGTTCATTCGGATAACAACTTTACTCCCGAATCTAGATACGTATGGTATACACTAATCACTAACGTATCGTTGTTGATCACTATTAGATTTACATGGATGCTAACAGGGTACCAGTTTAGTCTGTTTTCGCACGAAAGTAAGTGTAATGTCTACTTCGTAAAACTGAAGAAGATCTTTATCATTCTCAATTTCACGTACTTTTCCGTTAATACAGTTTAGTATGAACCTGCTGATAATTTAGTTTTTCGGAAAATGAGTCATTTGTCCAAATATTTTTTAAACATGGTTCTAATGGACGAGTAAAAATTAGTATGGTTGAAATGGACATCCAAAAAATAGCAAGAATGAAACTGGATTCATCATGTCTTAAACTTAAAAAAAAACGAGGATGAAACTGGATATATCTTGATGTAAATTAAAAATAAGAAAGAGTATTTGAAAATGAGTAGGATGAAACTTTTTACATCCTGGCTATCTTTACATTCTCGTTCATTTAAACAGTATCAAATTTTACAAGTCTTTTTCACCTAGAAATTATTGATTTTGGTCTTTTTAACCAATTTTGTGTTAGATTTTCGATTGTATTTTTTTAGAGGCGAAGGTTTAAATTTTTACTAAAAACGTGTATATGTAGAGTACATATATCAATATTTAGACATCTCAATGGCGATCCGACAATGAGTGTCAAGTTCTCTGCAAGATATACATGGATGATTTCCGAGCTTAAACCCCAAAGGAAAATTGCACTTCTGACTTGGTTTACGAACTTGTCAATTATCAATATAGTATTGGTGGTTTGTTTGCAGAATTCACCGTTTCCAGGAATTTATAATCCTATAGGATTACAAATTCTGGGATTCATGTAAATTTCTTGTGTGTTTGGTAACTCAATTTAAATTTCTAGGATTTATAGAGTTTTCTTGTTTTAAAGTGTTTGTACCCTTAGGCATTATCCTAAAATCTTAAAATTGCATATATATATGGGATTTAGAGTTAAAAAAAATGGGTCCATAAATCCCTTGATAAGTTTCCCAGCAAATCTTAGGGGGAGAGGTTGGACTCCATATGGAGGATTTGCTGGAAAGCTAAATCCCGCAGGAAACGTGATCCGAAGGATTCGAACAACCAAACGTACAGAGGGAAACGTAATTCTACCAAATTCCCTGGACCCATAAATTCCACCTTTAAAATTCTACATCCAAACACAGAGGGAAACGTGACCTGAGTTCGAAACCTTAAACTCCAGATTCTTGCCCATTAAAATAAAATAAAAAACGAACCCCACCACAAACCCGAATGGGTCCCACTTACTTATACTGAGCCTTGATGTGGATAATGATGGATTAACAGCAACTTAATTAAATGTCGTGTATTTGTAATTTTGTAGTATTTCTTTTAAGTCGGTGGGTGTGGTTGTCGCTGACTTGCACGAGACTCTCGCATCCACAATTCTCCGCGTGAAAGAAGCAAGCATTAGCATAATAAAACTAATATCGGAGGAAAGTGAGGATACTTTTATCCGGAATCTGTTGGCCTGGTGAGGTAAGCCAGTGGTTTTCATCATTCCGCCATTATTTTTCTTCTTTATTGTTCTTAATTTGTTCATCACCTACTACTACTTGAGAATTGATTGAATATAGTACATGTTGGTATCGAGAAAGGAACTGGTTTCTTCCGATTTTGGAGCGCACTCATAGTAACTCAGAAAACCGCCACCAGTTTTGAATGCTCTGAAGTTGGAAACTGGCCAACCGGGACACTTTTAATTACACAAAATTGGTTAAAAATATCAAAATCAACAATTTCTTGGTGAAAAGAACATTTAGATTTTTGATATTGTTTAAATGGACAAAAATGTAAAAATAGCCAGAATGTAAACAGTTTCATCCTACCCATTTTCAAATATTTTTAATTTACATCAGGATGCATCCAGTTTCATCCTTGCTATTTTTTTAAGTTTAAGTTAGGATGAATCTACCGATCAAAAAAAAAAAGTTAGGATGAATCCAGTTTCATCCTTGTAATTTTTTTTGGTGTCCATTTCACCATACTAATTTTTACTCGTCCATTTGAATCATGTTTTAAATTTTTTTGGACAAATGACCCATTTTCCGTTTTAATTAAGGGTTAGGAAGCATGGCTAGTGGAGTATATGACTCTCGTGTCTTGCAGACATGTTCTTTGTTGAAGCTTACTCGAAAGTAGTGGTACATTGGAGTGAAGAACGATATGGAAGATTTGTTCGCAAATTTAGCAGGGCATAAGCGCGTGTCCAAAAGAGTCTTAAACCACACTTAAAAGATTGTGGAGTGTATTTGTGCATGTCCAGGTACGTGAAAGGCATGTGACATGTTGTCATGCATGACTGTGAATGCCTAATTGTTTTTATGGCGGAAGATGCAAGCTGACAAAGGTTGAGCTCGGCACCTTATTAATTACAGGTAACACTGGGGCTTTAATCCTTTGCTATTGTTATTCATTTGAATTCATTTTGCTTGTATATCCGTAAGTACTACTTCTCAAATCCAAATAGCACAATGGTTGTGAAAGAAATTAAAACGGTGGTGTAAGAGAAGTCTCCGGAGAAAATCGGGCGACTGACTCAGACATAAATCGTCTTAACTCGTTCTTCAAAATCTCTGATTTTAATGATATCTTTGGGCTCTATATGATAATTTAAGCTATTTTATCCTCAATCAATGCAGATTCTAATAATTTTATTCATTTTCTTTTTCTAGGTCCTGGTGTTGGTGCTTGGAGAAACTTTGGGATGTTGGAGTGGTTTTGCCTAATATCCTTTCCTCCCTTCTTACTTGTTAATTTTACACAGCTTTTGATGTCTGATTTATACGAGATGATACAACGCTCAACTTTGCTGCACAATATCTCACGTAGATCCCTTAATCTACTTTATTCTCTTACCTTTGGTCTTGTTATCCATGTCTTCCGACAAATAAACCGTTTGATAGTTAACCCTATAATTAATATATTAGTCTGTCATAAGAACTGTGACATCTGTTCGATATTCATCAATCAAAATAGAGGTGGATATTGCTTTATATTTTCTGTGTACCTCATTCTTTTCTCCCATAATCAGTCTCTTATTTTATGTAGCCTAACAATGGATTCTGAGTTAAGCGAGGTTCAACACAGAATGGAATATACTTCCATAACTGACAAGCTAAATGCTTTAAAAGAGCCTCAGTTGTCGTCTGAATTTTTTTTACAAGGGGCAGATCAGTTCAAATTTAGTTTTCTAGGAAAAACTTATTCATCCAAGGTGTACACAGTAGGAGAACTCGATAAAGAGCTTAAAAAGTTGTGGCCAAAAAGTAAGGATATCTTTATCAAAAAAGAAGACAATGATTGTTGGCTGATTGAGTTTCAAACTCAAGATGAGTATGAGGTGGTTCTTAAATTTCGTCCTTGGTTTATTGAAGGTGATCATCTGCTTATATTGGTGCCATGGATCCCAAGAATACTGAAAAATAAGGTGGATTTAACAAAGCAATTACTTTGGATGCGATTGTATAACATGCAATCAGGTTTTGGAAGTCCTGCTATAGTAAAAGGTAATGCTGGAGCTATGGGAGAAGTCAAGGAGTTAGACCCACCAGATTGTATAATTCCTAAGGTTAAAGTTCAAAAAGCCTTGGTTTTGATTGATGTTCGTGATCCCTTGAGAAGAGGTTTCTGGATGAAGAATGCAGCTGGTGAAGAAATTTGGATACGGCTGTTTTGCGAGAAGCAACCTTTTAATTTATGTGGGTTTTGCTATACCAGTGATCATAAGGAGGCTGATTGTGGAACTATTGCAAGCTATTTACTACAGCAGCAGCGTGGTTATCTTTCTACTAATTCCATTTTGGATCCTCCTTCATGGAGTAATCCAGATATGAGGGGATTCAAAAATCTTCATGTTAATCTTCCTCAAATGCATCCAGAGTTGGAGTATCAGCATCCAATGTCTATTGGAAATCAGAGTAATGAATTGGTTTTAAAGGATAATAGATGCATGCATGTAGCAGTTACTGATAAAAATCCAATATCAGCATTTGTGGAAATTCCAAAAAATCAGGCACCTATGACTCAGCAAGATAAAGACAACATTTTGGTTAATATTCCTTTGAAGACTACTCAGTCAACTACTACAGTTAGTTGTGACAATCAAGGTATGTTAAAGGGTTAACTTTAATAGCTTTATTGTCCATAGACAAGGAAAGAGACTTTGAATGGAAGAGGGAGGACCTAGTAACACTAAAAGTATGGATAAGAACACCAGTCATGGTTTATAAAAAAGTGATGTATTAGGTCCAAATTTAACTTCAATTGAGGGGCAGCAACAACAAGATTCAATTATGCATTTGGGTTTGGATTCTGGGGTTGGATCTCATATGGATCTATTAAAATCTTAAATTTCTCTAGGTGAATTTGATGTTAGTTTTGATGATTTTAATGTCAATAACATAGATCCAGATTCATTTAATCCAACTAGAGCCTATAAGAAGCCATTGCAAGAACTCATATCTCAGTTTGAAGCCAATATGTCAAGTTATCTTTCTGCTTCATCTGCTGATGCATCCTCAGTTAATGATCATGTCAACCTAGATGATACCTCTCAATCACCTAACTCTTATCCTTCCTTTCATGGGACAGTTTCTGAGCAAAACTAATTTAAGCGTCTCAAAGCAACTACTCTAAGCACTGATGTCCAGGTACAACTTTTACTCTTCAATTCTCTGAATTACTGTTTCTTTCAATTTCATATATGCTCTGAGCTTCATTTGCAATTTGAATGCTTTTATCATCTTGTTCAGTTAAATTGATATATTAGTATAATGAAGGTTTTATCTTGGAATGTGCAAGGATTTGCATCTAAGGCTAAGTCCTATGGGAGAGTTTGGAGTGCTAGATTGGCCAAAAAGTGTTGCAAATCATGAAATAAGTGTGAGAAAAAAGTTAACACTCAATCTGGCTACTTCTCTCTCCTAAAATTTGCTCGCAGTCGCACTATCGGCGAGATTGAAACGCTGAATGGTTCGGCGCTCAAAAAGTGACCAAAACGCTGAATGGTTCGGCGCTTACAAAAATCACAAACATCTAACGGCTGAGAATTAAACGCCGAACGGTTCGGCGCTCAAAAAGTAACCAAAAATGCCGAACGGTTCGGCGCTCAAAAAGTAATCAAAAATGCCAAACGGTTCGGCGCTCACAGATGACGTGGACTGATAATTAGCTGCTAGATTGTCCATCCCATAGGGCTTAGGAGGTTGCTCAATCTGACGTGGATGGCCAATCTAGCAGCTAAATATCTCTCCCATAAGACTAAGCCTAAGGAAACTAGGGATAATTTTTCAGACATTGTTAGATATCATCAACCAGATATCATATTTCTATGTGAAACAAAAATAGAAGAATCAAAGGCTAAAAGCCTAATTCAATCTTATTCTTACCCAAATTCCCTAGTGGTCAGTTCAATTGGTAGAGCAGAAGGTCTAATTTTACTGTGGAAGGATGGATTCCCATGTGATGTAGTCTGTGTTAAAGATAATATCATTCATCTTTTAGTGACTTCTAATATTGCTAAAGAAGAATGGTTATTATCTTGCATGTATGGTTCTACCTATGATGATGTTAAAAGATTACAATGGGATTTCTTAAAAGAACTCAATGATAATCTTTTTCAGCCATGGGTAGTTGTGGGGGATTTAAATGTTCATCTTCATAATAGAGGACAATCATCTAGATATTCTACTATTAATAGATGGGTTTGTAGTACAATTGAAGAGGCGGGTTTGATGGATTTGGGGTATATAGGTAAAAACCATACCTGGACAAATCAATCAAATGGTAAAGGATCAAGGAGACCTAGAATTGATATGGCACTTCACAATAGTAAGTGGCTAATGCAATTTCCTGATTATAGACTTTACCACTTGCCATTTATTGGCTCAGATCATTGCCCACTTCTTTTGGAGACGGAAATAGATAAGCAAATAACTAGGAATGCATGAAAGTTGTATAAATGTTGGTTAACTGATCCTTCTTGTGCTCAGCTCATAGCTCATTCTTGGAATTCCTCAACTTCTAACTTTAGTAACAAAATTGCTTTAGTTAGGAAAGATTTAGCTAGATGGAAAAGACTGCACTTTGGGGAAATAGAAAAGCATGTTAATTTCTACAGAAAACAATTGGAACATTATCAATCTCTTCCTTATAGTGATTATAATGTTTCACAAATTCAGTGTAATTTAGATCTTCTGAGGTACTGGAAAAGAATAGAATCGGAATACTAGAAACAAAAATCAGGTGATAAATGGATTAGGGAAGCAGAAAATAATACAACTTGCTTTCATACAATGGCTAAGAGAAGAAGGGATAGAAATAATATTATTGCTTTGCGTGATCTGAATGGAGCCTGGTTAACTACAAAAGAGAAGTTATCCAAATTCCTCACTTTTAATTTTTCGACAATAGCTACCAATACTTCTCCACAATTGCATGATGATTTTTTTGATCACATTCATAGTAATATTGTGCTCAAGATAATACTTTACTTATGAGTGTGCCATCTGAAGATGAAATAAAAAATATTGTCATGAGTTTAGCTAGCTTGAATTCTCCGGGACCATATGATTTCCCTGTGGGTTTCTACCAATCGCAATGGGATACTGTGACTACTGATATTATTAACTTAGTTCAAAACTTCTTCATACATAAGGAGCTGCCTGCCTATCTTAATGAAACTGGTATTTGTTTGATCCCTAAAGTTAGTAATCCTGTCACGCCGAATGACTACATGCCAATAGGGTTATGTAATATAATAGCTATAAGATAATTTATAAATTATTGGTTAAGAGAATGCAGCCTTTGATGGAGAAAACAATATCTCCAACCCATGATGCTTATGTTCCAAAAAGATATATTAATGATAATATCATTTTTGCGCATCAAGTTATACATTCTATGAAGAAATCGAGAAATAAAAAAGGATTGATAGCCCTTAAGCTAGATATGTCAAAGGTGTTCGACAGGATAGAATGGACTTTTTTGGATAAAATGCTACAATCAGTTGGTTTCTGTTCTGAATGGAGAATACTAATTCGACAGTGTATCACAACTACCACAATTTCAATTAGGTTAAATGGTAGCTCTTGTGATTCTTACATTCCATCTAGGGGATTAAGGCAGGGAAATACATTATCTCCCTACCTTTTCATCATTGCCATGAAGTATCTCACCAAATCTTTATTTAAAGCAGAGCAAGATCACTTAATCAAGGGTATTAAAGTTGCTAAGAATTCTCCATCTATTAATCATCTGCTTTTTGCAGATGATTGTTTGCTATTCTTCCAAGCAGATGATAGAACAATAAATAATGTCCTCAAGATTTTGGTTCCGCTTCGGGACAGTTGATAAATTTTTCAAAATCTGCTGCTTTCATCGCATGAGACATTACGCAGGAGAGAAAGAATTATCTTATAACCAAATTAGGTGTCAAACAATTGTGTTCCTCTGATAAGTATCTTGGTTTATCTGACACTTTTGCAACAAGGTTACAAGGATGGAGTTCTAAAACTTTGAATCAAGCAGCAGAACTACTCTTGTAAAAACTGTGTTAAACACCATTCCATCTTATTACATGGGTAGTTTTAAAATACCAAAAAACATCATCACAAGATTGAACTCTATTCAGAGAACTTTCTGGTGGGGACATAAGACAGGTAAAGGGCTTAATTTTTTGGCTTGGGACTCTCTTAATGCTTCAAAACAAGAAGGAGGGTTATCTTTTCGCAATCTTGAGCAATTTAACAATGCTCTCATAGCTAAGCTGGCATGGAGGTTATGTACAGAATCAGACAAACTTTGGGTACAAATTTTAAAACCTAAATATGCCCCTTATTGTAACTTTCTACATTTACAAGAAGAGCATAAAAATTCTTCTTGGATCTGGAAGGGAATAGAACAAGGGCTTCAGTATGTGAAATAGCATCATAGGTGGGCAATAAAGTGTGGTACTAAAGATATGGTCTTGTATGATAAATGGATCTATGGTCTTTCTGAACCACCTACCCCCAAATCATCCTTTACAGAACCAACAAGAATTATTTATGTCTCAGATCTAATGCTTGTTGCTCCAAGAAGATGGAATGTTCCTCTTGTTAGGAAGGTGTTTGAGACACATGTAGCAAATTTAATCCTGAACATGTATATTCCCCAACACGTGGAAGACACTCTTATATGGGAACCCAATAGAACGGGAGTCTTCACTGTTAAGTTAGCATATAGGGTTTCAACTTCCGCAGGAAATAATATAAGTCAATACTCAAATCAAGTACCTAAGTTGGTTTGGGAAAAATGTGGAACATGAATGCACCACATAAAGTTAAACTTTTCATATGGAAATGTCTGAAAGGAGTTGTTCCAACCTTAGTCAAGATTAGAAATTATAAACCAAGCATTGATACCTTGTTCCCTCACTGCAATGCAGAAAATGAAACCATTGAACATTTATTAATCACTTGTTCATATTCATCGTCAATCTGGATTGATATGAGTGTGAATGTTTCCAATATCCAAAATCAGCATACTTCGGTCATTGACTGGATAGAAAGTTGGTTTCCCAATATTCAAAGCGTTAGTACAGATGAACAGAACTCTTGGATTCTGACTTTGATGATTACTGCTTGGCAGATATGGAGAAATAGATGTGATAAAAAAATTCAAAATAAAAGAATGAATCGATGGGTGACTTCAAGTAGTATTAGATGGTTATTAAATCAATGCATGAAAGATCATCATCGGTATAATAGAGTTACAACAAAGACTACCAGTTGGTCACCTCCAGTAGCGGCCAGTTTAAGATCAATATAGATGCTTCTTTTGATGATATAACAAAAACTTTTGGTATCGGCCTAATCATTCGAGATTCTGCAGGTAATAGCAGAGGCATCAGAGGAAACTACTTCAATGGAAGAATAAATCCAGAGCAGGCGGAATGCTTGGCCATAAAATAAGCACTAAATTGGGCCAGCACATTTCACTTTGATCATATTTTGCTTGAATCAGACTGTCAAAATGCTATTTTATCTATCAACGATGCTATCCCTCGTGTATATTGGGTGAATTAGGGTCTTGTAAATGACATAAAGCATCAGTTATCTAGTAGGTCGGATATTACTCTAGTCTATGTAAATAGATCTGGCAACAAT
This sequence comes from Papaver bracteatum, assembly GCA_023529315.1. NCBI lineage: Eukaryota > Viridiplantae > Streptophyta > Magnoliopsida > Ranunculales > Papaveraceae > Papaver > Papaver bracteatum. The sequence continues at coordinate 56,511 of JAJJWX010004111.1, read as the reverse complement.
GTAGCTCATATAATAGCTAATAGGGATAGAACTTTAAGAGCATCTTTTGATATTTTGGATGATATCCCAGCTGATATATATAAAGCTATAAGGGATGATGTTGGAAGTCTTAAGTTATGTACTTGATTCATGTTTAATGAATTTCTGTTTCGAAAAAAAAAAAAAAACAATGGTTGTGAATTTTCCTAGATATAACTTAACTGAAGCTAAGTGAAATCGCTGTGAGGTGATATTGCTTTGCTAAACCACAGTTTCTGTATAAATAATGCAAAATGGAAACTTTTTTTTATTTCAAATTTTATTTCAACCTGTTTAAATAAATATTATTTACTTGTAAAAAAAGATTTTAGAGAAAAACATGGAGATTTATTAGGAAAATAGGAGTTTTAGTAAAATAAAAGAGTTAAAAGTGAAAAATTAGGAGTAAAACTAAAAACTTAGAAACGGAAAATAAGCGTTCATTCAAAATAACATGGAAACTGAGTCTCCGTAAAGTAACTCTTCAAAAATTAGGAGTTTTGTCTTAGCTTAAATGGGGATCGGATTTGACCAACTCTTTAGAGTGGTGAAAGTATTTAGCCACATTAAAGCGAAACGAAAGACCATGGTAGTTGGATTTCGCTACAATTAAGCTATGGCGAAGCGAAATCCAACACAATTTTGCTTGTCCTTCAACATGATTTTGTTTGCATCCGACTTGGGATATGAGTCTAAACCGGTTTCTAACCCGATCCTAAATAGATGTTAGGCCCGCATCATGTCAAAATCTATTTTTCATACCAGGTGGCATGGCAAATAAGTTGCGCCATTATGTGAAAACAACTAAGCGACAGTAATTTTGGAGAACGATATTGATAATAGCGTTAGCGATATGGTATTTATCGCTAATGATTTTCTAAATAACGCTTTATGGAATGACTACGGCGAACGGCTAGTTCTTTGTCGCCTATAAATAGGTAATTTTCAAACTAAATATTTACACCAGAATTACACAAAAAATTTCTCTATTTCTCTCCTTCTCAATCTAACTTTTTATTTCAAAATTTCTCAAATGGCAGAATTTCAAACCCACCTTGATTCGTCAATGTGGGTTGATTTTTCTAGAGTAGTACTTGAAGGTGTTGTTAAAAAGATATGTGATAGTTATAAAGAAATAGGTAAAAAATACAAAGAAATCTTCGAGTCTTGGATATTAACCAACTCAAACATGTATCTAAGAAAAGGCAAAGAAAAATCCAAGGCAAGGAAAATCAAGGCAAAGAAGAAGATAAACAAAGAAAACATCGTTCATGAGCACATTGATTGAAAGTTATGTGAAATAAAGAAGAAAGATGAAGAACATTTTCCCAGATTTTTATTTTTAAAGTTTATATTTTAAATTATTATTGTCTAGTTTTATATCTTGTAAAATGACTAATAAGGTTTAATTCGAAGTTTATATCAATTCGAAAATTTGACTCGCATTATTGAAAATTAGCCTTATTTTTTTTAACAAAACTAGTAGTAAAACACCAAGGTGACCAAATTTGGAGTACAAAAACTCCACTCAAGTGTTGGGATCCATTAAAACTCCGTACTTAACAAAATTGATAGAAAAAAAAACCAAATTTTTAAAAAATGATACAAAAACCCGAAACAATTTTGCCTTTTTTTTTTATCATGAAACCAAATTTTTTAATGATAAACCAAATTTTGGTGGTACTGTTTCTGGTTAGTGGTGGTGTTGGTTGGTGTTGGTGCTTTTTATGATAATGGTAGTGCTAGTATTTGTTGGTGGATGTGGTGTTGATTGCTAGTAGTGGTAGTTGATGGTGGATATGGTGGTGGTGGGTGGTGATTGTAGTGGATGGTGATGGTAGTGCTAGTATATATTGATGGTAGATATGGTGGTGGTGGTGATTGGTGATGGTAGTGGTGGATATTGATACAAAAACCCAAATATTCATATAATTTGGGTTTTTTGTGTTACTTTTGTTTTGATGGGTTTTTTTGTTTATGGATAGTAACACATTTGGGTTATAACTCACATCTCGTTTTTTTAATTTTAACTAATAAAGTAAGAAAAATATTAAAACTTTTACTTCGCAAATTAAGTTCTACTTAAAACTAATATTAAAATTTGTACTTAGGAAATTAAGTTGACAATTAAGAAATTAAAACATAAATACTGGAAGTCTTTTCAGTTGTTGTAGCGCCACTGCGCCCGACTTTTTGTTCATTGTCAATCATGATTTTACCACTCCTCATGTTTCAACCTGTTTGCGTTACTAAAGCAACATACAAAATAATTCCTTATTGATCACATTATTGAAGCGACGACATCGCGATTGTAAAAATTCATTGTTTCTTGTTGAAATTTCAAAAATATGTTTTCCCAAAATCTCAAGGTTTGGAGTGTAAAAAAAAAAAATGCAAATACATTCATCTTCCCTAGTAGTAAATTTTGGACTTCACTTTTTTCTTATTTGATTTTGGACATTGGCCCGGTTAACAACTCTTTGGTTTTCGGCAACATGTTGGTTGTCTATGAACTCAGCCATGTTCATATTTTTAGCCATGCTCTTTGTAAAATTGGAAGAGTGATGAAAAGTATGGAAGATGTGCGAGTTTGAGAAATTCTAGAGAAATTTTAGAAATTATGATGTGAGTTAAAATGAATTTGAAATTGAGTATTTATAGGGGTGAGAAATTCTTGACGGTTGGATGAAAAATAATTGAGAGATGTTCACAGTCGTCAACGATGGTAAGACTAGCGCTGACGCTTTTCTATTAATACCATTGAGTGATGGAGTCCCTATTTCTCGCTAGGAACTCCATCGCGTATAGTATTACACCCAAAATAAGTGCAAAAGTGGCAAATCATGGTGTTGGACATGTACATATGAATAAGCGTTAAATTATTTGTTTTTTTTAATCTTTTGACATGTAATTGAGATCCGACTTGCTTTACTCGTCTGGCGTGCAATTATTTTAGTCAGGTACAATATAATAATTATTGAGTTAGAGGTACTATAAAATCATAATCAAATATGATGAGTCATACTCATATGTGTCAAATTCTGTGAAAAATGATCATCATTTTAAAAGCAGATGACAGTGAAATTCAATGCAATGAGTACAAACAGACACATTGGAGTAGCAAAAAGGGAGCGTTTACGGCTGGGACACAGGGGATGATCCAAATTTTGGATATGAGGTGGCACAATCTTAACTGTTAAAAGGGAAATGATTCTAGTATCAAGATTAATAGTGGGGGTGAAAAGGAAAATGATTAAAGATCCAAATTTATTGTCCCATATCTGGACAATAACAGTTGTCCCAAATTTAGAGTTTTCATAGCAAAAATCATATTTTTTTCTCTCTCAAAATAACCTAGCAAAAAAAAAAAATCTCTCTATTCTTAGGAATCTCAATCATTTCCTTTGTTTTTAAAAAAAAAAACTTCTTTCTCTGTGTAATGAAGCTTTCGGTGTCTTGAATAAACTATTGTTTCTTTCGGTGAAGGATAATGAGTTGTGGTGAGCTAGGAGCTTTCGGCTAGTGGGAGGTCGGCTATTGTTACTTTCGGTGGAGGATAATGAGATGTGGTGAGCTAGTGGAGTACTTTGGCACTTTCGGTTTCAAACTCAAGTGGGCCGGTGGAAGTTGTCGGTCAAGTGAATGATGTCGACACATTCTTCAACTCCACTTCACTATATAAGGCCATGTTGTTTCCTTGTAATAGCATCTAAAATCAGTAAGTGTTTAAGAGAGAAACACTAAGATAGAAGAAGAGAGAAACACTTAGTGTTCTTAAGAGAGAGTAAGGTCTTGTTCTTGAGAGGAGTTTATACTCTTGTAAACTTGTTCAAATCATAGTGCAACGTTATCGTCGTCTTCCAAAGTGGATGTAGATCATATTGATCGAACCACTATAAATCTTTGTGTTGTGTGTGTGCCTGTTTTACATTTGTTTTCATTTCTACTTCAATTCTCTATTGATTGTGCTTGGAAGAGCCGTTGGTCATAACAAATTGGTATCAGAGCATTGGGTAAAAGCGATCAACGATGGCGTCAAAGTATGAGATTGAGAAATTTGATGGAAGAAATGATTTCAATTTATGGAGGCTAAAGATGAGGGCTGTTTTGGTGCAACAAGGTTTGGTGAAAACTTTGAAGGGGAAAACGGCTCTAGCAGAAACATTGAAGGAAAAAGAAAAAGATGAGCACTTGGAGAAAGCACATGGATTAATTCTATTGTGTTTGAGCAACGAGGTCTTGAGAGAAGTTGCGGCGGAAACAACACCGGACGGGCTATGGAACAAGTTGGAGAAAAGGTATATGACTAAATCCGTAACTAATCGTTTATATCTTAAGAAGAAATTACATACTCTTAGAATGCATGAAGGAACGTCTATTATAAATCATATTGATGATTATAATAAAATTCTCTTGGATTTGGCAAATATTGAGGTCAAAATTGAAGATGAAGACCAAGCTTTGGGTTTGCTTTGTTCCTTACCACCATCTTATGAAAATTTTGTTGGTACCGTAATGTATGGAAAAAATACAATTTCCATGGAAGACGTTAAAGCGTCTTTGAACTCTAAGGAGTTAAAGAAGACGGGTATCGACGGTAAAGATAATTCGGGAGATGGGTTGTTTGTTAGAGGAAGAGGAAACCAAAAAGGCGGATTTGATAGGAGTAGATCAAAGTCAAGGTCTAAATCAAAATCCGGTAAATTCTATTGCTTTCATTGTAAGGAAAAGGGGCATTTCAAGAAGGATTGTCCAAAATTGAAGACTGTAGAGAACAATACCAACCAAGGCACCGCAGCAAATGTTGAAGCAGAAAGTGATGATGGAGCGGTTCTCAAGGTTCATACCGAAAGCTCGGAGAACGGGTGGATTCTTAATTCGGGGTGTACTTTTCACATGTGTCCTCATAAAGAGTGGTTTACTACTTATCAAGCTAGAGAAGGTGGTAAAGTTCTTATGGGAAACAATGTCACTTGTAAAGTGGTGGGTGTAGGTACAATTCAAATTAAGATGTATGACGGTATGGTGAGGACTTTAACTAAAGTTAGGCATGTTCCGGACCTGAGAAGAAATCTTATTTCTTTGGGTACGCTTGATTCAAATGGATGCAAGTATCAAGGTGAAGGTGGATTTATTCGTGTCTCAAGAGGATGTCTTACAATTATGAAGGGCGAGAGAATTAATGGTCTTTATACGCTGCAAGGTACTACCGTGACGGGTGATGCAGCTGTATGTTCTTCAAGTTCTGAAGATAATACTACCAAGTTGTGGCATATGCGGCTAGGGAATATGAGCGAGAGGGGGTTGGCTGTTTTGAGCAAGCAGGGATTTCTTTGTGGTCATAAAACAGGCAAGCTTGATTTCTGTGAACATTGTGTCTTTGGAAATCAGTGTAGAGTCAAGTTTAGTACAGCTATTCATAACACCAAAGGTATTCTGGATTATGTTCATTCTGATATTTGGGGTCCTTCTCGGGTCGATTCACATGGTGGTGGTAGATATATGCTGACGTTCATTGATGATTTCTCAAGGAAAGTATGGGTATTCATACTTAAACACAAAGATGAAACTTTTGTCAAGTTCAAGTAATGGAAGACTATGGTTGAGAAGCAAACCGGAAGACAAATCAAGTGCTTGAGGACAGACAATGGTTTGGAATTTTGTGGGGGTGAGTTCAATGAGTTCTTCAAGGAGCAAGGGATTGTGAGACACCGCACAGTCAGAAAAACACCACAGCAAAATGGTGTTGCAGAAAGGATGAACAGAACCATAATGGAGAAGGCACGGTGCATGCTCTCCAATGCCGGGTTACCAAAGCAGTTTTGGGCAGAAGCAGCAAACACATCATCTTATTTAGTGAACAGATCCCCATCGACTTCCATTGAGTGCAAGACTCCAAATGAAGTTTGGACAGGTTCGCATGCTAACTATGAAGACTTGAAGATATTCGGATGTCTAGCCTATGCTCATGTGAATGAGGGTAAACTAGAGCCTAGAGCAAAGAAGTGTATATTTCTTGGGTATGCAAAGGGCGTGAAAGGCTATAGGTTATGGTGTCCAGCAGAAAGATCAAACAAGTTTCTTATCAGCAGAGATGTGAAATTTGATGAGCAATCGATGTTGAAACCAAAGAATGAAGAACTAGATGGAAAAGCTGAAGAGGTTGTTAGCGATAAGGTGGAGCTTGGTGACAAGGTGTAACTTGAGGTGCAAGTTCAAGGAAGCAATAAGATTGTTGTTTCTGATGATGATGATGATCAAGATATTGTGCAAGAACCTGCCCAGGAAGAAGAAGCACAAGGTCATCAGTACAATCTTGCAAGAGACAGAGAGAGGAGGCAAGTTAAAGCACCTCAGAGATACGGCCATGCTGATTTGGTTGCATATGCATTTGCAGTAGGTGAGAGCATAGATATGGATGATCCAACAACCTATGAAGAAGCAATCGGTGGTGAAGAATCAGCAGAATGGGGAGAATCTGCAATTGAAGAAATTGAGTCTCTTGACAAGAATGGCACTTGGGAGATAGTTGCAAGACCAAAAGGGCAGAAGATTTTTGGAAGCAAATGGGTCTTCAAGAAGAAACAAGGTACTTCAGATGGTGAAGGAACAAGGTACAAGGCAAGGCTTGTGGCAAAGGGGTTTACGCAAAGAGAAGGCATTGACTATAATGAGGTATTCTCTCCTGTTGTTAAACATAGTTATATTAGAACATTGCTTGCTATAGTTTCTTTGAAAGATCTAGAATTGGAACAACTAGATGTTAAGACAACTTTCCTTCATGGTGATTTGGAAGAGCGTATTTATATGCAACAACCAAAGGGGTTTGAAGTTCCTGGAAAAGAAGATCATGTATGTTTGTTGAAGAAATATTTATATGGTTGAAGCAATCTCCAAGGCAGTGGTATAAACGTTTTGATACATTTATGGTAGAAAATTGCTATGACAGGAGTAAGTATGATAGTTGTGTATATCACATGAAACTCCAAGATGGTTCATTTGTGTATTTACTCTTGTATGTTGATGATATGTTGATTGCTTGCAAAGACATGTCAGAGATACAGAAGCTGAAGGAGCAGTTGAGTAGCGAGTTTGAAATGAAGGATTTGGGCACAACAAAGAAGATATTGGGCATGGAGATTCATAGAAACCGAGCTGAAGGAAAGTTGAATTTGTCCCAGAAGGCTTACATCGAGAAGGTGTTGGAGCGGTTTGGTATGAAAGATGAAAAACCAGTAAGTACTCCTTTGGAACACTAGTGGAAATCACCTGTTTCGCGACCGACAAAGCAAGTCATTTAACTCGTATCTATGACTTGCTTTGTCGGTCGAAGAAAGGGTTGCTGTTTGAGCGTCTTTTTCATATATGACGTGGTTGTGCGGGTCGCGGAATAACCTATATCAACGACCGATTTTAACGGTCAATTTGTTATGACTGGTTCTAGTCAGTCGTAGATATACATTTTAATATAAGAAAATAATAGATTCAGATTGGCTGACTTGCCTGCACTGAATCTGTCTGAGCTGAAACAAGTCTGACTGAGACTAAAATGAAATTCAAATTACAATGAAATAAAACCTGGATTCATAAATTCAACTGTCAATTAATTTAAAAACCAGTATTCATTGTACAATACATACAGGATGAAATTGCAAAATTTCAATGAAATGAAACCTGCACTTAACTTCAAAATCAGAAAAAAGAAACAGAAAAAAGATCATATATTTGCACCAATACAAGTCTTATCTGATAGGTTCACATGTTTCTTAAAGAAATTCTTAAATGCAAGTGCAAGTCTGAATACCCTACAATGAACCAACTTTCTTCGCCGGAACCGCCTCACAAATAGCAGAGAGACGTGTTTGTTTCGTTGCTGTGAACCCATCTCTGTCAAGTATAACACAGCCTTGAGAACGGCGCAGGATTCCAACAATATTTATCTGCAATATTTGAGATAATCGCAATGGTGAACTGAGACAAAGTTAACATAAGTACAAAATTGAGACGTTAGGGAAATAGTATTACCTTCCTGCTTGTCCCAAAGGTAGTAATCTTCTGCCATCAGCTACAAGACCTTTGAACCTAATTGAAAACTTATGCCTTCACAGAATTCTCCCCTTCACCGACAAAAGAAAAAAAAAACACAAGAAAGGCGATGTATCAATATCATCAAGCTCTACTTATAGATAGGTATTATAAAGATACAACACCTTAGGCTTCATAACCTCCATTGTATATGTACATATTGCAGCATGCCACTGGTTTGGATCCGCATGATGCTGAACCATACACCGGATGAATCCTAAATTTAGGCAGATTAGTTTGTTACCATGTGTACAACACTTAAATAGACAAATATTTAAGAAGAAGGGGCAAAAATCATCTTTCACTATCATCCCTAAGCTAAAACTGCATTTTACGTGCCATGTATAGTGGTTTAGGGCATCAGAAATTACTACCCTATGGTTCGAGTAATCAGGGAATGGGAAACCCCAATGGAGAACTGAAGAAGAATATCAGTTTCACAATAAACATATGGTTTAACGGAGCAGATTGCAAGGATAAGATATGTGTATACAGTTGAGAAAGCAGAGATGTAGAAATTACACAGAAGTAGGAATTAGTCAGACTGGTACCTCTGTTCGAATTTTTCTGCTACCTTGATGAGGACATATATTGAAGTACTTATCAAAAATCTCTCAGGCATCTTTCCCCTTTAAAAACAGTAGAATTACCATTTATCAGTATTGAGTACATTAACAACATGATAGCCTATTCAAATGATGGAACAAGAGCCTCTTAACATATATATATATATATATTGAGCATTTGGGATTTTCAATTAATTGGTTTAACATCCTTCAGGATAAGAGGTAAGGTAAGAGGTAAGGTAATTGATTATGTAAACCTCTTCAAAAATTTAACAAGCACATAAAGATTCTACAAGATTTTGATACGAAGGGTGTGAATATTGCAAATGTGAGAATTCAATACAGCATGTAAAATAACTTCACATCTGCAAAATAAATCTCTTCCTATCAATCACAGGGCAGATACACAAAAATTAAAATTTTCAAGCATAATGATGAGCATCATAGCACACATACCTCGAGCACAGAACGAGATAGCTCATTTCTTCAATCTCAGATAAGTCTAATGACTGAATATTATCTGAATCTGACTGCTCTTGTCCAGTTGTTAAATTCTCAACCTAAAATTAAAATAAAAAAGAAAACAAGACACAATAAACTGATTAGTTAAGCTACTAATAACAGAATCGATCAGGAAACACAAGGAGAAAGATAAAGATTAATAAAGACTCACTACAAAAATAATCATCTTTAGCCACGACAGGAATCCGTGGGTATAAGTCAAAAATCCGTGGCAAGAGATATTTTGCCACGGCTGTCCCCTCGTAACTAATAGTCATGTGGCTAATAGTTTTTCCCACGACGGTAGCCACGGTTTTCCTACCGTGTCTATTGGTGTTATTCCAATTGCCACGAATTATTTCGTGGCTAATTAATAGAGTATATTCACACATTTGTGTTAATTAGCCACGGAAATAAACCATCTGTGGCTATTGGTTCAACTATTTTCTTATGCTTCTGTTCGACAAAAGGCCATTCAAGTTATTTAATTTTTGCTTCTTATTTCACAGTTTCAAATAGTCATGAAAAAAATGTTTATTTACATAAGTGATTCCAACAAAATTATACATTCATTCAAACAAATATTACAAGGTTCACAATTGATTACATTCAAACGTCGCAAAGAAGAGCTAAATGAAATATAATTTCAAGTCTAATCTTGGGTTTCCAACTAACAATTAATTTGAGGATGATGTGACATTCCTTCAATTCCAATGTGAATCAAAGAATCAGATCTCCACCAGAGCCTTCAAACATATCATTTAGTGAACCTGGAGCATAAAATAGGTACAGTTACACATCAAATCATCAATGGAAACTTTGTACACAACAAGATAAATAAATCGATCTTTTAGATAGGATCATTAACCTTCCCAGTGACCAACATGCCGAGTTAAACCGAAAGCAACTAGTCCACCACCTTGTAACAGATTAAAACTAAAGGTTTTCCTGTAAAACATATTCAGTTTCATCAAATTCCATCTAGTAACTCTTAAGGATTAAGGAAGACTTACCCGTGTTATAAAAAAAATCAAGAACTCTGAATGCTAGCACCACTCTTTTTGTAGCTATGTTTCAATGCTGGTGGTGGTTACTCTGATGAGCTTTCCGTTTCATGGAACAATCAGAATGCAGGTTCAATTACAAGGAAGGAAAAGGCACTGGCAAGAACAATGTGACAAAACTGTCAACTCAACCAAAAAGGGTGTGCCAGCGCCAAAAATTATATAATAAGTTAAAATGGTAGCATCCAGAAACAAAAAGTAATACACACAATACCATAGGCATTTGCTATGTGCGATTACTTCCGGAAAGAGGCATATTGTGCGCACACCCACAATCCCTTATCTTATCCTACAATAAGAAACCAACTCAGTTTAAACATCAAAATGGGATAACAAATAAGTCAATCTGGAAATTAACCTTAGACCTTAAGAGAAACATATTTCACTACAAGCGCTTATAAACCATATATGATTTCAATAATAAAAGCTATAAGACTTCAATATCTACAGCTACACCAATCAAAGAACTTCGAAAAAATCATAATGTTTACCATTACCATTATCGAAGTTATCTACTGTTAAAGAAAGTTTTCTAATTACACAATTCAAAGTTTGGTAGTACCGAGAAATCGAAGGAACAAGAGATTTATTTCCAGCCGAGCTAAAAATCAAGGGACTTAAATCCTACAACTACCACTTCATTTATTTGATGAGTGCAACCAATGCATTCAGAAATAACCACTGGTACGTAAACAAGTATCTCCTAGACTAAGTTTAACATATGAAATTGTATAGAGTGAAAAATTACCATATAAGAACTTCGAAGAGATCATTAGTCAAAGAATGTATAGGAATTTCTTTAGAAATAGATCTTCTCAGATAATTGTTAAAATGAGCAACATATGATGACTTTCTAGATTCATCAAGTGTATGTAATAACGTCGTCATCCGTAGCAGCTTAGAGAAATGAAGATAAGTCCTTTGCACCACCACCACCTGTTCTAGCATTTGTATGGGGTAGCAGTTTCAAATACACCTGCCACTGAAGACAATAGGTTATAATTTCATTTCTTAGAACAAAAAAATAAAATAAATAAATATATATATATTAAATCACTCCTCTGCTACCTCCTAGTAATATCTTCAAACCCTGAACAATTTAACTTACCAATCTAAAATTAGATTCTTAAAATCTCAATTTCTACTAGATGTTTTACTTGTATCAAACAAATATCCAACTTTTAATCAAAAATAAGATTACATGACTAATACATGAGCAAATCAATTGAAATTCAATAAATTCGGTATAAAATTGAAATCCCTAGGAACAATTTCCTTCGGAAAATAATATATTGATGATTTAATTTAATCAAACCATTATCAATCCATTAGAACAGGTTCATAAATTTCAGGAAATCAAAGGAACATGTACATAAATTTCTTTCCAACTTCGCAAAAGTACCACCCGGCCTGTAAACCAAATCAATGAAGTAAGAAAATAAGAAATTGGTTGATTTCTTGATTTCATCTGTTCCAACATCAAAGAAATTGTATAAACCGAACAATACAGAAAAATGAATGAAATAAAATTAGGTGAATGATACAAAACCAACTAATTATTTTGCAGCCCTACGTTTTAGAAAATCAAAAAAGAAGAACTAATTTTACACAAACCCTAACTTACTTGGATGACTTCCTTCATTGCGTAGAGAAATTTAATGATCGGGTTTGTTTAATTTTGGTATACTTAGTTGAAGAACGATTGGATTTGTTTCGTTTTACATAGTCGAAGAAAGAAGAAGAAGTCTGGAAGAGAGGTTGAGGAGTGGGGAGTTACTTTCTCTTATCAGATGTAAACGTGGGTTACGGAAAATAAAAGTTTTTTAGTATGGACGCTTCTTATGCCGTAACAAAATCCTACAATACCCACGGCCCACTATGTCGTGACTGGAAGTCGCTTAGCACGTACCTAACTTGTAAAACTATGGTATATAGGATGGCGTGGAAAATTTTCAGATTTGCGTGGCTAATGAACTGACCTATTGCCACGACTATAGATTTGGCGTGGAAATACGTGATCAATAGCCACGGATACTCAGATCCATGGCAATAGGGCTGTGGCTAAAAATTGATATTTTTGTAGTGACTATGGAGAATGCACGATTTGCATGGTGATAGTATAAATATAGAAAAGAAGCTAACTAATAAAAAAAAATAGCAAGATGCAACACAAAAATACAAAGTAGATTAGGCAGCATTCCATGCATTCACACAAACAGAATGCTCAAATCTATAGTAACAAGTAGACTATCCAGCATTTGATGATAGAACCCCTAGTCTGCAAATAATACAGCCATGTACGGTTACATGTAGATTATGTAGCATCTCAGGACAGAATGAAAAATCTGTAACGCAACCCATGTAATAATTACAAGCATAGATTATACAGCATTGCATGCCTCCACACAAACAAATCGCACATAATCAATAGTACAACCAACAGAACCATTCAGCTTCTCTATTTTTACCCTAACCAAAACAAACAAAAAATTTACCAAACCCTAAAAAAATTACCTGAGCATAAATACAAGGCAATGCGTAAGCCTCAGGGTCGGTAGAAACATCATGTAGAGAAATTGGTAGGAAATCAACTACATAACCCAATTCCCTCTCTACATCACTCGACCAAATAATTCGTCTGCATTACAACAAAAAAAAAATCAAAAAATTAGAGGTTAAAAAAAAAACCTAGAGAATTTTTTTTGCTACAAAAATAATAGGAATGATAGATAATAATAATAATAATAATTACTTGGTGGTTATGTAAAGAGTTCCAGGAGATTCAGGAGGTCGATTTGCAAGAACAATGGCTATTAAGGGTTGGATATGCATCAATTCTTCACCATTCACCATCTCCGATTATGTATGTGAAATTTCTTAATTCAAGTGAAACCATTATGATGATAATGAAAGAATGGAAAACGAATGAGAAGAACTAAGTACTGCCGGACACATCAGAATTGTCCCATGCTGACTAATCACACTCGTCTATAACATAATTGAAAATCAACTCTAACTAGGCACCATCCGTCATAAAGAAACATCAAGAGTTTACCTGTTTCCAGGCAACGATCAGTTCCCATTGCTACGGTCACACTAATTACAAGCTCAAGATTCTGGTCAACGACAACATTCTGCACAATTTGGCAAATCAACAATCAGCTGGAAACCAATCATACTTCATAAAGAAGTATTTTATGTGGTTACTTACTACTAACAAATGCAGTTGATTTAGAACACCAAGAAGAAATCTCATTTAAGAAAGCTTGAAAATATCAATAACAAGGAGATTTTATTGTCCACATTTTGCAATTCTTTCTTTTGGCTTTCATGCTAAAAGAGAAAATGTCATCCTTGGGGAAAACACGATAAATCAAATAGCAACATTGGCATATAAAGTCAATAAAAATGACAATAACTCTTAGCTAAAAATATTTCAAGAGGCGATTGAGAACCATACCTTCGTTTAACCAACATCGACTTGTGTATCGGTGTTGTTCGGGACCTCTTTCTTTCTATGTAACACCTGCAGAGGCATTACAAGGTCAACTATTAATTCCATAGGTGAGAATGTTTTCAGTTTTCACAATGAAAATAAAAACATACAAAACTAACCTTCCCAATATGGACCCCATTCATGCTTACGCAAATGATGAGGAGCATCAAGGGGTGGTAACAAACCCTACGCAAAAATGCAAGCAGATTTTGTAAATTCACATCCATAAGAAATTAGATAAATTTATACATGTCTAATACATACATTATAGCAAAATTTTGAAGGACGAAAACATACCACAAATCTTGAGCTTGTATGCATCTGCTAAAGCGCACATCTCAGATACTGAGGTGCCTCTAAATACTTCAGTACTCTTATAAGAAACTACATACCACCCTCATTACCGTCGGCATGTTATTTTATTGCTAATCTCAAATCATAATCTGAACCATTATTATTGTCAAATATCAGCACCTGTTTACACAAAACAAAATCCCTCTCATAAGCAAAATTCACTTAAATCTTTTGTCTCTGAGTTTCTCAATAAACCCACAATTCCTATTTCCTTAAACCTTCAAACTAATCATTTTTTTTATCGAAAAAATGAAGCCCTATGATCAACTCTATTCATTTTCCCTTGAAGACGAATCCCTAGCTGTAACAATAAATGAAACCACATAGGGTACAATCTTTAAATAATCTTTGGTTTTTTCTGATAATTTTTAGATTTAAGAACTACAAAAAAGAAACAAAAAAAAAAAAGCATTACGAAACAAAACAAAAACCTAATTAGAATATAACACTAACTTCATCGACTCTGAAATTTGTAGCTACACGAGCTATCTGACCAGATGAAAGCAAACACTTCAGGACGTAACCATCATGTTCTTGTAGTTTATGAAGCGGCTCAAAATCATAGTCTGCATCATAAGAGTAGTATCCAAAATTTTTGATTCCTTCATACGCATTCTAACCAAAAGAATAAAAATAAAACAAAATAAAAAACACTTAACCTTTAACCCACTTCAAAAACTCATTAAGAAACCCATAAAAAGATGACTCACCAACATAACCACTCAGTGAGATCTTCTCAACACTATTGCAATTCTTAATCAATCTTCAGAATAAATCTGTAACTTCCATCAAATACCAATTAAGAACGAACCCATCTCTAAATCCATCTTATTCATCGTTAATCGAACTTCTAAGCAACCCTCTGAGAAACCCTAATTATTTGATTCTTCTCAAAACAACCCTACAATTTCAATCAAACATCAACCCTCTTAATCTTTGACTATCAACAACCCACTCTGCATCTTAATTCCAAATAATCCCAACATCTAAACTGAAAACTCTAATTTCAGTTACATCAACATCTCCTCTTCTTCCCATAGCTAACCAACATCAGCACCACCGACAGCAACCACTACTCAAACATCCCCATCTCTCTCTCGATCTAAAAATCTCTCTGTTTCAACAACTTGATTCACCAGCAGGTGAAGAACGAAGAGAAGGAAGAGAAAAGAAGGAAGAAGAAGAAAGAGAAAGAGAAAAAGAAGATAAGAGAATGGATTTTCTCTTCGATCGGGTTAGGGATAAGGCCGACCAAATTGATGAGACATCCACTCGTCTCAACATGTGCGACCACAAGAGTAGTATCCAAAATTACTATTTTACCCTCCGAAAATAGATTGATAAATCTTCTTCACCCGGTGTTCGATTGACGCATGCAAGTAGTCTATTTTGCATAACTTCTCGAGTTCTATCTAACGGAACCATTTTCGTATCTAGATGGATTTAGAATTGAAAATCACAGGTTCAAATATTATCAGAGTTGGACCTGAGTTTGTCGTTCGGATGCACTGGGGGACGAAATATATCAGAATTGAACATCACATGTTCAAAGATTACCAGAGTTGGACCTGAGTTTCTCGTTCGGATGATCTGGGGACGAGATATATCAGAATTGAACATCACAGGTTCAAAGATTACCAGAGTTGGACATGAGTTTCTCGTTCGGATGAACTGGGAACGAAATATATCAGAATTGAACATCACATGTTCAAAGATTACCAGAGTTGGACCTGAGTTTCTCGTTCGGATGAAATGCGGACGAAATATATCAGAATTGAACATCACAGGTTCAAAGATTACCAAAGTTGGACCTGAGTTTCTCGTTCGGATGAACTGCGGACGAAATATATCAGAATTGAAGATCACATGTTCAAAGATTACCAGAGTTGGACATGAGTTTCTCGTTCGGATGAACTGGGGATGAAATATATCAGAATTGAACATCACAGGTTCAAAGATTACCAAAGTTGGACCTGAGTTTCTCGTTCGGATGAACTGCGGACGAAATATATCAGAATTGAACATCACATGTTCAAAGATTACCAGAGTTGGACTCGAGTTTCTCGTTCTCGATGAACTCGCGGGATGAAATATATCGAATTGAACATCACAGTTCAAAGATTACCAGAGTTGGACACAGTTTCTCGTTCGGATGAACTGGGACGAAATATACCAATTGAACATCACATGTTCAAAGATTACCAGATTGGACTCGAGTTTCTCGTTCGGATGAACTGCAGACGAAATATATCGAATTGAACATCATAGGTTCAAAGATTACCGTAGTTGGACTCGAGTTTCTCGTTCGGATGAATCTACGAAGCGAAATATATCAATTGAACATCACGGGTTCAAAGATTACCGAGTTGGACTGAGTTTCTCGTTCGGATGAACTGGGGACGAAATATATCGAATTGAACATCACATGCTCAAAGATTACCAGAGTTGGACCTGAGTTTCTCGTTCGGATGAACTGGGGACGAAATATATCAGAATTGAACAACACATGTTCAAAGATTACCAGAGTTGGACCTGAGTTTCTCGTTCGGATGATCTGGGGAAGAAATATATCAGAATTGAACAACACAGGTTCAAAGATTACCAGAGTTGGACCTGAGTTTCTCGTTCGGATGAACTGGGGATGAAATATATCATAATTGAACATCAGAGGTTCAAAGATTACCGAGTTGGACTTTTCTCGTTCGGATGAAGATTATCAAATTGAACATCACAGTTCAAAGATTACCAGTTGGACACCTCGTTCGGATGAACTGCGGACGAAATATATCAGAATTGAACATCACAGGTTCTAAATCTACTAGAGTTAGACCTAAGTTTCTCCGTTCGGATGAACTGAGGACGAAATATATCAGAAGTGCAATAAATAAAGTAAATATTACATATTGTGAAAATGACCATGCTACCCTTATTGGAAAAAAGTGCAATAAATATTATGGAGACTGTGAAAATGACCATACTACCCTTATTGGAAAAAAGTGCAATAATAAATATTATGGAGACTGTGAAAATGACCATAATATCCTTATCAGAAATAAGTAAAGTAAATGTTACAAACTGTGAAAATGACCATATTAGCCTTATTGGAAATAAGTGCAATAAATATTACGGAGACTGTGAAAATGACCATACTACCCTTATTGGAAAAAAATGCAATAAATATTATGGAGACTGTGAAAATGACCATACTACCCTTATTGGAAACAAATGCAATAAATATTAGGGAGACTGTGAAAATGACCAGATTACTCTTATCAAAAATAAGTAAAGTAAATATTACAGACTGTGAAAATGACCATATTACCATTATTGGAAAAAGTGCAATAAATATTATGGAGACTGTGAAAATGACCATACTACCCTTATTGGAAAAAAGTGCTATAAATATTATGGAGACTGCGAAAATGACCATACTACCCTTATTGGAAAAAAAAATAGTGCAATAAATATTATGGAGATTGTGAAAATGACCATACTACCCTTATCGGAAATAAGTAAAGTAAATGTTATAAACTATGAAAATGACCATATTACCCTTATTGGAAATAAGTGCAATAAGTATTATCTGGATTTTCACATTTTGTAATATTTATTACACTTAATTCCACTAAGGGTAATATGGTCATTTTCATATTTTGTAATATTTACTTTTCCTATTTCCGTTAAGGGTAGTTTGGTCATTTTCACAGTCTCCATAATATTTATTGCAGTTATTTCCAATAAGGGTAATATGGTCATTTTCGCATTAGGTAATATTTACTTTATTTATTTTTGATAAGGGTAGTCTAGTCATTCCCACAGTCTCCATAATATTTATTTCACTTATTTCCAATAAGGGTAATTTGGTCATTTTCACAATATGTAATATTTACTCTATTTATTTTCAATAAGGGTAGTTTGGTCATTTTCACAGTCTATATAATATTTATTGCACTTATTTCTAATAAGGGTAATATGGTCATTTTCTCAGTCTGTAATATTTACTTTACTTATTACACTTAATTGGGTAGTCTGGTCATTTTCACACTCTCCATAATATTTATTGCACTTATTTCCAATAAGGGTAATATGGTCATTTTCACAGTCTGTATAATATTTATTGCATCGATAATAACGAGATGAGAAAAGGAGGGTCCCTCCTAAGAAAAGTAGCAGTGATTCAACTAGGTACAGCAGTCGCGGTGTGGGTTGATGACTCGAGGATATAATCGTAATTAAAAAAATTATACAACGACCTTTTTTAACGCTCTGATTTGTGCTCCGAAAATTTATTATATCTACGACCGTCTTGATCGGTCCATGGTCTGTTGACCGCTATTGAGGGTCGAGGATGTGGGTCGTTAAAACCCCCTTTTCCACTAGTGGCAGCTCATTTTAAACTTTCTAGAAAGCAATCACCTCAAACTGCAGATGAGGCAGAGTATATGTCTCGAGTTCCATATGCAAGCGCAGTTGGTAGCATCATGTATGCTATGGTTTGTATAAGGCCGGATATCGCACAAGCTGTGAGTGTGATAAGTAGATACATGGGAAGTCCCGGGAAGGCTCATTGGCAAGTTGTAAAGTGGATTTTGAAGTATCTAAGGGGAAGTACAGATGTTGGTTTAGTGTTTGATAAACACTATGGTGATTCGACGAATGTTGTGGGTTATGTTGATTCTGATTATGCAGGTGATCTTGATAGAAGAAGGTCATTGACAGGTTATACTTTTACATTGTGTGGTAGTACTATCAGTTGGAGGTCGGTTTTGCAAAGCACAGTTGCATTGTCTACAACTGAGGCATAGTACATGGCAGCCGCGGAAGCAGTGAAGGAAGGTATATGGTTGATAGGCTTGGTTGGTGATTTGGGTTTCAAGCAAGAGAATGCAACTTTGTTCTGTGACATTCAAAGTGCCATTCACTTGACCAAGAACCAGATGTATCATGAGAGAACGAAGCACATCGATGTCAGGTATCATTTTATCAAGGATGCAGTTGAGGAATGTAGGATAGCAATGCTAAAGGTTCCTACATCGGATAACCCTGCAGACATGTTGACGAAGCCAGTTCCAAGTATCAAGTTCAAGCATTTCTTGGACTTGGTTGGTGTCAACAGGTGTTGAGAGCCCTTGTGGGGCTGAGCGAAGACGATGATGATGAGCGGTGATGGTATTCAAGTCAAGGTGGAGATTTGTAATGAAGCTTTCGGTGTCTTGAATAAACTATTATTTCTTTCGGTGGAGGATAATGAGTTGTGGTGAGCTAGGAGCTTTCGGCTAGTGGGAGGTCGGCTATTATTACTTTTGGTAGAGGATAATGAGATGTGGTGAGCTAGTGGAGTACTTTGGCACTTTCGGTTTCATACTCAAGTGGGCCAGTGGAAGCTGTCGGTCAAGTGAATGATGTCGACACATTCTTCAACTCCACTTCACTATATAAGGCCATGTTGTTTCCTTGTAATAGCATCTAAAATCAGTAAGTGTTTAAGAGAGAAACACTAAGAAAGAAGAAGAGAGAAACACTTAGTGTTCTTAAGAGAGAGTAAGGTCTTGTTCTTGAGAGGAGTTTATACTCTTGTAAACTTGTTCAAATCATAGTGCAACGTTATCGTCGTCTTCCAAAGTGGATGTAGATCATCTTGATCGAACCACTATAAATCCTTGTGTTGTGTGTGTGCCTGTTTTACATTTGTTTTCATTTCTATTTCAATTCTCTATTGATTGTGCTTGGAAGAGCCGTTGGTCATAACACTCTGTTATTAGGATATGTTATCAGGATCTTTGATTTAAGTTGGGATTTCACTGATTTGATTTATGGATCAAATCTAACTAGTTGTTTCCTCCTCTTCTTTGTTTTAAGCTTCTTTAGTTTTCAGGTTTAGTTTTATTTTATTTTCTCTATTGGGTTTTGATATTTGGGAATTTCAATTGGTTTATTTGGTGAAGTTAATCCCGAATAGGAGCAACCACATCCATGGACCTTCAACAACAACAATACAAGCATCCTCCAAGACACCGGCAACCCTACCGAAGACACCAGCAACAACAGAGACACCTGCAACAACAAAGACACCTACAACAAATGGTTACAAAAGACATATTCGGATGAAATTTCAAACCGATTTTGATTTTCTTTGTTACTTGTATCAACTTATGTTTGATCAAAATCGTGCCCACTGGTGGGATCTATGGATTCTAATAAACCACAGTCATTTGTGTTATTATACTTATGAAAAAACCCTTGAGAAGTGGTTGGACGATCAACCGCTCACAGTCATTGTTCTTTGATAAGGTTAGTGATTGCTGAAGAAGAAGAAGAAGAAGATGACGACGCGGAAAACTCGGACGATCAACCACTCACATTCATGGCTTCTTTGAGAACGTTAGTGATTTTGAACTCATTTATGATTGTTTTAATCGATTTATAGCAATGGGTTTAGGTTAGAATCGCCAAACATATCTGAAACAGTCGAGTTACACAGAGTACTGGCATTCTATTTGCGATGAATACCACACCGGTTTTAAGTACCGGCATTCTATTTGCGATGAATACCACACCGGTTTTAAGTACCGGCATTTGATCTGGGATGAATACCACGCCGGTTTTAAGTTCCGACATGCTCGATATAAATATTTCCATGCCGGTAGTCAAGTGAAAAAAAAATCAAATTTCTGGATACTTTCCATCATGTGCCGTCATAGAAATTTAGGATGAAGACCACACCGGAAGTGATGAAGAACATGTCGGAAATGATGAAGACCACGCCGGAAGTAATGGAATTCAATGCCGGTACTGAGTTCCGGCATGCTCGATATAAATCTTTCCATGCCGGTAGTCAAATGAAAAAAAAAATCAAGTTTCTGGATACTTTTCATCATGTTCCGGCATAGAAATTTAAGCAAAAACCATGCCGGAAGTAGTTCCGACATGCTCGAAAATCAGATAACTGTGCCGGAAGTAGACTGGTAAAACCAGAAAAAATAGGTTTCGAAGATCAAAACCTGAAAAATTTCGTAACGAGAATGGCAAACAATTTATGAAAAATTCCGGCATGGTTTTTTAGTTGAATACCATGCCGACACCGAGCTTTTTCACCTGCAACAATGGTGGATTCAAAGAAAAAAAATCAAATTTTCAACCTCTTAGCGTCAATTCTCTCATCACAATCATCCTCTATTTTCAAAAAAAAAATTCCACTCAATTTTTTTTTTCCCTCCTTCTACTCTCAACTAACCCACACAAATTCAAATAAAAATAAAAACACACTAATGTATCCCCCAAATACTTAACATTTTACTAATTATAATTAATCACTAATCCTGATTAGTGGGGCTAGATTAGGAATTAAAAAAATAATTACATAGAGGGTCACCCAGAATTTCTATTGGGACACCATTTTTGTCCTGTAGCTATATCCCCCAATTGCGCGTTCTTTAGCAATCGTGCAAATGAAAGAGTAAAAAATGAGTTTTGCATAGGCTAGTTTTAGACAGATCTTAATGGATCACTGGTAAGGCACATCGTTGATCTCATATTCTAAGCAGGCAAGACGTACAATGTTATATGTTTGATCGGTTAATTAATGGACTTGTTGATCCTGGATTGATTGGAGTATACCCAGTTTAATTGGGGTATACCAAATGAGATAAAATAGGGTCATTTTGAAGTAAAAAAGGTCACCCCTTAACCAAATATTTTCAAAATGGCAAAATTGCCCTCGTTTAATTAACATTAAAATTTTGATTAGATTAATTAATTTAGTTTAAATTGATTGAATAGATTAAAACTTATGAATTTAAGTTATGAAATTTTGTTTTTGATTGAACTTTTGTGGGATGATTTTTGATGATTTTTTTTTTTTTTTTTGAGAATATCTCTTGCAACGAAAATGAATCACATAACCGAAACACTTCTAAAAAGGGAATTGCAAATCTGTTGTATGAAATCATACTCAAAATCAAAGAAGAAATCAACACTTTCAGTTCTGAATAGAGCTGGCAAACAAGCCAAAAACCCGCGGGTTAGCCCGACCCGGCCCGTAAAAACCAGAACCCGGCTTGGCTGGTTGTCTAACAAGCCGGGTTCGGGTTGGAGAAATGTTGGCCCGTGAGAAAACGGGTTAACCCGACCCGGATAGCCCAACCCGCAGGTACAACCAGTAACCCGCAATTATTAAGATATGTCGCGTGTCCCACTCCCACTCCCCTCCAGCCATACGTGTTTGTTTCCTTTCCTCGGTATAAAATTAAAAAAAACCCCTAATCTTATCTTCTTTTCTTTCTTTCTTTCTTCTCTTCTTCTTCTCCGTCTGCAGCGCAGCGGCCATCTCCTGAAACCCTTTTTCTCATACTGCAAGCTAGTTGATACTTGATATCCTTGGAAATACGATACAGGTTCGAGAATCGAGATTCACACCCCATAAGATGAAAACTTTTAGAACTCAAGTTACTCAACACAGTTGAAATCGAGAACCTTGGTTGTTATGTTAGACAAATATATTATAGGTATTTTCTTCAATTCTTTGGCTGAATCTTCTCTTTCCTTTTCTTTTTCAATCTTTAGTTTTATTACTTCACCTGAGGTTATTGAATTAATGTATGGGTTATTTTTATTTTTATATCCTTGGTTTAGGTACTCAAGCTGCAGTGCTGCACCGATTGGAGCATCTTCATCAACTGAAACATGAGAGTTTTGAACGAGGGAACGTTTGAGGTAGTAAATTAGTAATTTTGATAGTTTTGATTTATAAAAAAACAAGAATGCCTTGTTATTTTCTTAGACAATGTTGTTGCAGTTGCAGTAGATGCTCTCTTATCTTGAGATTATTGATGTATGGGAATGGGACCTATGGGTATTTTGATTTCTATTGTGTTATGGTTCATTTTGATACATATGTGATGTGTTTACTACTTTACTTGATGAATCTGGATGTGGATGTTTACTTGTGAGTTGTGAATGTAATTTCCAAACATTTCAATCTTGTATTCTGTAATTTTAGGATCATATACCTAATAAATTCATTTGTGTTGTTCTGTAATTTTAGGATTCCAATATCCAAACATTTCAATCTTTGATAAAGCTAAGAATTGAGTTTATACTTTATACTTTATATGGAATGCAACTGTGTATGGTCAGATATTGCATGTATTTCTGAACTGATGTCTGATGATATAGAACTGTGATTGTAACCTTATTTACGTTACATATATATTTTCTCAGTTAACTTGGTAGTTTCTCACGTTGTTCTTTGTCCCAATTTTAAGTAGGAGATTCTATCTCTCCTGAAATATCTTCCTTTGGTCAATTACTTGAACTTATAAGAGTGTTGTAGGTCGTTAAAGTATATCAGTTTGATACGTGGATATCTTTTAATTGTCGTTGGTTGTGGGGTGGAAAATTGCAGCAGTATCATATCCATCTAATGGCATCTATAACCACTAGATTTGTCTAACTGATTTTGGAAGTGATCTGTTTGCTACAAAAATACCTGTTTAATTTCCCATAATTCTTTGTAATAGGTGGGGAAAAAATTATCATAATTAATTAGTGAGCAGGGAAGGTGGCATGCTGAACTTGCGCAAGTTTCAATCGAGTTGATATAGGTGAGTAACAAAAGAACTTAATTTTTGAGTTAATTGTAGTTTTCATCCCCTTGTTATGTTTCATTTGTTTTATCAGGCCTTTGACTTGTTAAGTTTATCCTGAACATGTACAATAGAACTTACGTTTTCAATATCTATTTTGTGAGTTCCACTTGAAGTGATCAGACAATCTGTAAGACTGGTACAAATGTTGGAAATGTGTTTTCTCTCTATAAATAAATATTAGAACATTCTTAGGTTCTCTGTTGTCGATTCTGAATCCTGATGACATTATTTCTTATCTCAAGTTAAGGGTAAAAATTTGGCTGAACTTTCTGACAAGGATCTTTCGTTTCTTAAGTTGTACATATACATTGTCTGTTTGGATTGGCGGAAATCTTGTAATACACCCGGTCTATTCGGATTAGGTATATTTAAAATTGAGACCGAGTTCTTCCACATTACACAACCTCTAACATTGAGTGGAGGAAGCATTGAATTTGACAATGTACACTTTGGGTAACTACTCCATATGCCGTCAAATTTAGAGATGGTAAACGGGCGGGTTAACCCGTGAACCCGCAAGTTTAACCCGTTACGGGCACGGGTTGAAGAAACGACCACCCGTGAAGAATTTCAACCTGCGGGTTTAGACCCGTGTAAACCCGAACATGTTTAACCCGCAACGGGCCAGCCCCGGCCCGCCCGTTTTCCAGCTCTAGTTATGAAAGTATGAAAAGTCGGCAAGGTTGACAAATGAAGAACATGCCAACAGTATTTGGCCGGCAAGGTATTTAAATGAAGAACATGCCGACTTTATTTTTTTTGACACACATGAGATGGTTATTGAAAAATATTAGTCGGCAAGGTCTTCAAATAAAAACCAGCCGTCTGTTGAAAAATACCACGCCGGCTGTTGAAAATACTCTGCCAGCTGTATTTGGCCGGCAAGGTCTTCAAAAAATACCATGCCGGCTGTTGAAAAATTTACACATGAGATGGCTATTGAAAAATACCACGCCGAGTCGCCGACTGTTGAAAATACCCTGCCGGCTATATTTGGCCGGCAAGGTCTTCAAAAAATACCCTGCCGGTTGTTGGAAAAATACACACAGGAGATGGCTATTGAAAAATAGCACGCCGGCTGTTGAAAATACTCTGCCGGCTATATTTGGCCGGCAAGGTCTTCAAAAAATACCTTGTCGGCTGTTGAAAAATTTACAGTCGCCGCCATGGCTGTTACGAAAAGTCGGCAAGATATGCCTGTTACGACCTTGCCGACCAAAAACACAGAAATCATAATTTTCAATTTCTGACCTAATATAACAATCAAATCACACAACACAATGATGAGTTTGAGTTTAAACATCATTTATAGTCTTCTTTTCGCTGGTAGAGTCAACAACTTTTTTGGAAAATCAAAGTTGAAGATTTTTATATGGCTTTGGTTGATGGAAGGAGAAGAAGAGAAGATTAAAAGTTGTTTAGTTTTTTAATTTAAGGATTAATGAAATTGAGAAATGAGTTTAGTTTAAGATTTAATTAGTTGACGGGTATTAAAGTAAAATCACCCTTTTTAATAATGACACACCATGTCCCCTTGAAATTGGGTATACCCCAATTAATCTGTATATATCCCAATCAAGCCAGGTTGTTGATCCTTACTTTATAACCCGGACAAATGTTCATTATCACAGTCTCACGAAACAAAATCAAAAGGTGCAAGTTCTGTTTTCTAGGGGGAATAGGATGGATCATTTTCACTTGTCAAGTCTCGAACAAACTTTTTGTTGCTTGTAAGTAAACGAATTTTTTCCGAAGTTGGTGTAGTTTCTAGAGCTGTCATTATAAATAAAATTTGCTACTTTCTGAGCTTGTTCCATAGTGCCTACACTTTTGACTATCGTTTCAATCTCTTGGCTGCCACAGACGATTCTGGGGGGTTTCGAACTCTTTCCATCCTTTGTTCTTCTCTTTCTGGTTTAGTGTTTGTGCTTTACACTTTACCCTTCTACTCTAATTTTGGCCGGGGACATATTCTCTTCTCCTGCTTTTATTTCTGGATTTCGGCAGATTTTTCATCTACGGACGGGGGAAAATTAGTGACTCTCCTCAAGATTAGTTCTCTCTCTTCTCATAGGAAAGGGTCTCTGGCTTTTTTGGAAATCATAAAAGTTCCGATAAACTCTTCTATCTCCCTGAGTGGGGTTAATTGGTTAGTTAGGAATTCGGTGAAGTGGATCTTCTTTTGGCCCAATAGGGGATTTAGGGTGGTTACTGGGGTTACTAGAGCGAGCTGTGAGAGGTGGGCTTTGACTGGTTGGGCCTGTCGATACAGAATTTCTAAGGAAATGGTTGTTTCCTTGGCCTGGAATGGCCAAGGCATAGCCAAAAAACTTACCCGTGACACTTTGGTAGACTTGGTTTTCTCCAACTCCGTCGATATAGTGTTCCTCTATGAAACTAAGGCTAAGGATAGCTCTGTCATAGCCTTGTTTAGAAGATGTCAGTTACAAAACTGGTGGTTAGTCCCATCGATTGGGAGTGCGGGTGGTTTAGCTCTGGGATGGACAGAAAATGTTTCCTTGGAAGTTGTGCATAGTAACAAGAATATGATAAATACCATCATAATGGATGAGAGCTCTAAAAAGGAAATGTTGTACACCTTCTTCTATGGTAGTCCTTATCATGGTTCAAAGGTTGAGCCCTGGAAGTTCATTACAAAAGTGGCTTGCAGGGCGGCTTCTATGCCATGGGTTCTTTTGGGGGACCTTAATGTCATTTTTCATCCGTCGGAGAAGATCGGAGGAAGGGAAGGGAAAAACTCTGAAGTTACGGAAGTGTTGGCTCTAGCGAATGAAACAGGTCTAATGGACTTAGGTTTTGAGGGAACCAATCAGTTCACATGGTATAATCAAAGAACTGAGGGGCATATAGAGAAAAGATTAGACAGAGCTCTAGCCAATGCTGTCTGGATGACGAACTACCCAAATTCTTTTCTAACTCATCTTTCGCCAATTGGGTCTGACCACAGCCCCATTATTCTGAGAATAAACAGGGAATCTATGTCTGGTTTTAAGCCATTCAGATTCCCTGCGATGTGGTTTGAAGATGCATCTTGTCTAGCCCTGATACGAGAATGCTGGGAAAGATTCATTCCAGGTTCTCCAGGTTATAGGGTGGTATCTAAGCTTAAAAATCTAAAGAGGGACCTAAAAGAGTGGAACAAGGGAGTTTTTGGTAATATTACCAAAAGAATCAGAGAGACGAAGGATGAGCTAGATAAATGTTACCAAAATTCGAATCATGATAATTCGACTAGGAAAATTTGGAAGAAACTAGTTTTGGAATTGGATAAATGGAATAATATAGAGGAACAATTTTGGAAGGAGAAATCGAGAGACAATGATTTGAAATTAGGGGATAGAAACACAGCTTACTTTCACCAAAAAACAACAAATCGATATAGAAGGAACAAAATTTCAAAGCTGAAGGACGCTTCGGGAGAGTGGAAAACGAAACTTTCAGAAGTTGCAAAAATCCTAAAATTTCACTTCGAGGAAATAGCATCTTCGGCGGGAAATAGTACAATGGAAAAGGAGACGGAAATATTGGATTTAATCCCCGGTTGGGTATCAGAGGAAATTAATACTAAATTGGTAGCTACCCCAGATGACCAGGAAATAAAAGATGTAATCTTTGCTATGCCGCCGTCTAAATCTCCGGGACCTGATGGATACCCGGCGATATTCTTCCAGAAAAGCTGGGACATAGTGGGACCAGAAATTATTTCCCTGGTAAAGAACTTCTTCGAAACTCGCTTCCTGCTGAAGGAAATTAATCAAACATTCCTCACTCTTATTCCAAAAAAAGAAAATCCTACCATCCCGGCGGATTTCAGACCAATAAGCTTGTGTAACACGGTGTACAAAATAATCTCAAAAATTTTGGCCAACAGACTAAAACCACACCTAAATACCATCATTTCTCCAAGCCAGGCTGCGTTTGTTCCAGGAAGACAGATATCGGATAATATTTTAATAGCACATGAAATTACTCAGGCTATGAGGAAACGGAAAAAAGGGAAGGTGGGATACCAAGGGTTAAAAATAGATATGAGCAAAGCTTTCGATAGGGTTGAGTGGGATTATTTAATCAAAATATTTAGAAAAATGGGATTCTCGGAAAAGTGGTGTGATCTGGTTTACCAATGTATTAGTACCACGGCCATATCGGTCCTTCTGAATGGAACTCCGGGTAAAGTATTCTACCCTTCTCGTGGTCTTCGACAAGGAGACCCTTTGTCTCCCTACCTGTTCTTAATTTGTATGGAAGTCCTATCACGTATGCTTCAGAATGCCGAATCAAAAAAACAGATAACTGGAATAAAGATTGCAAGAAACAGCCCTTCAATAAACCATCTTTTGTTTGCGGATGATATCTTGATAATCACTAAGGAGGACATGAGGCAATCTAGGAACCTTATGAATTTGCTTAAGGATTTTGGAGAATTTTCTGGTCAACTCATAAATCTTGATAAATCGGGAATCTTCCATACCCCGAACCTGGATCCTAGACTGAGTAGAGCCCTTACCAGAACCCTTAGGATGAAAAAGATGAACCTGAAAGACAACTATCTGGGGGCGCCGCTTTTCTTCCAAAAGCCGAGACATATTAACTTTGTGAACCTGATTGCTAAGTTCAAAGTGAGGTTAAAGGGCTGGAAAAATGTTAATCTGAATCAGGCGGGTAGGTCGGTTCTGTCAAATCTACGTTGGAATCTATGCCTATTTACCAAATGACATGCTTTCCGATACCGATTAAAACTTTAAACTCCCTAACTAGTATTCAAAGGGACTTCTGGTGGGGAAAAAAAGAAGAGAAGAGGGGGTGCTACATCAAGGCCTGGGGTTTTATGACAAAAAAGAAGAAACATGGGGGATTGGGATTTAAGAAACTGAGATTGGTTAACGAAGCTATGCAAACCAAACTGGCATGGAGAATGATTTCGGAACCGGAGGCACTATGGGTGAAAATCTACAAGTCAATATATTTCAACAACAACAGTCCGTTGAGAGGAGGAACAAAGAAATATGGATCAGTAGCGTGGGGTGGAATTCGAAAAGGGCTGGAAAATGTAAAGCAATTGGGAATCTGGGATCTTCCGTTGACGTCGGAAACTAATATCTGGGAGGTAAAGTGGATACCCGGGATGGGTGGATTAATCCAATCGGAATCTGAGAGGATTGAAGAACTGGGTATAAACCGGATAAGGCATTTGTGGGATTTCAATAGGAGGGACTGGAACAATACTCTCTTAGTGCAGTTGTTTGAAATAGATACTGTCCATAATATCAAGTGTGTTAGACCTAGGTTGGATGGTCAAGACATCTATAGGTGGAGCCTTACCAAAAATGGAAAGTGCTCTACTAGTTCGGCGTACGATCATCTTGATAAAGTAGATGTAACAACGAATGTGTCAAATCCTCTAAACAAAATTTGGAATATCCAAACTACCCCTAAGATTAAGCTTTTCCTATGGAGATGCTCTACTGAGTGTCTTCCGGTCAGAGATATCCTGGCAAATAGAATGGACCTGGAGACAGTTAATTGTCCGATGTGTGATTCTGCTAGGGAGACGGCCACCCATCTGTTGATGGATTTCTCCTATTCTAGGGCGGTTTGGTTTGGGCTGAGTAGGGCCTACAGGATAGATAATAGTCAAAATCTTATAGAGTGGATCAAAATATGGTTCAAAAATCCAGGAGATTGGGAGGAGGAAATGATAGACTGGGTAGCAGTGTGTGGAATTGTTACTTGGAATATATGGAAGGCAAGGTGTGACACTGTTTTTTCGGACAACAAATTATCAGTGAACGACTTGATCAGCAAAATAGATAACGAAATAACGGTTCAAAGTAAGGTGTTTACGAAGATGAAGAAGCAAAAGGACAGACTTCAACAACCAGAGGACAATAAAACATGGATTCCGCCACCAAGGGAAATGATCAAAGTTAACTATGATGCGTCATACAAAGAAGGGTAGATGGCGGTAGGATTGGGATTCTGCGATAGAGACTACATGGGAAAGTTAGGGACGGCTAGCTCTGTTTCAACGGTGGCAAACTCGGTTCTGATGGCGGAATGTCTGGCAGCAAGGGAAGCGACTATGTGGGCTATTCGGAAAGGGCGGACAAATATAATTCTGGAAGGATACAACCAAGACATTGAAGAATACATGAAGGGGGGCAATGTTAATATGGACTGGCAGTGTAGTAACCTCCTGGAGGAACTCAAGGAAATGACAAAGGCCTTCTCAAAATTTGTAGTGTCACACATAAAAAGAACAGGGAATCAGGTTGCGGACGAGTTGGAAAAGGAAGGAAGAAAAGGCATGACGATATCTTACACGGAATCAAGCATACCGCGGAAGTTGATCGACTTATTATGCGCTGATTTAAGCTGTATTTCTGATAACTCAATTGTAAACAGTTCCACAGGGAACAACAACTCTTAAGTTCTCTTTCTTTTTGACTATAAAAAAAAAACGAGTTTTTTTGGATACATATATTTAATACTCCTTTCGTCCTATTTTATTCTAAAGTTTAGGGGTTTTTTCTAATACCAAAATAGATGAATGTTTTCATAATTTCACACTTTCTTCCTAATTTGATCTGCATTGGAATCAACCATTAGAAATAAGGAACAAAAAACTAGGATATTTAAATATTTTAACAAGCTTTGCAACAGGCCTCTGACCTCTTTGACGACCATATGATCCAATATTTGAGGCTTTTAATTACTGGAGATGGAGCTGGTTTTGGGCCTCTACAACAGAGATTGGCTACTCTTCCTATCAGAGACGGTGGTCTTGGCATTTATACCATGGCTGACACTCGCACCTATTGCTATCTTGCCTCTCAGAGTCAGACTGCCTTGGTTCGGAAGGTGATACTTGGTAGCTCCTTCTCAATAGACAATGGGAACAAGATACAAGATATGAATACATACCAATGCTTCATCAGTTGGCTCTTCAGAAATATATTCAGGTATGTGGTTTGATTGAGTGAGAGAATGGGGTGAGGTGGATGTTTTGGAAAGAATCCTCCAATGGGGGTGAGGTGCAACTGGGGGTGAGGTGGAAATGGATTTGGGTCTTGGGTTTTGGATCTGTGTCAATGACAACGCTTCCAACTTCTTCTCTTTTTGTCTTCTCAATTCTTCCAAGCTTCCTGCAATCAGATTAAAAAGAAGAAAAAAATGCATGCTCAAAAGATTATCTTTTGGTCATCCTAAAAACAACAACAAATAAAATGCAAAAGACTTCCTACAAAAAGACCCGCTCAGTGGTCAATGTTTTTGATTTTTATTTTTTTTTAATAAAAGACTAATTTGATTTTTTATAATAAAAGACTAAAAACTCTATATGATAAATCTAACATTGTCCTCAATGTTTCAAAAGATCTATCAAGAGTCCTAACCATAATTGAGATCGCCTTGTTGAGGATATCCCTTTATTTTTTGATTTTTCAATAGAGAATGGGTTTTTTTGTCTCTTGTTGTAATAAACCAATGGATATCTTAGATTAGGTACTCTTAGAAAAGTGACCAAATCTAGCTAATTTGTGACATGGGCATAGGCACATCATTATTAGGCACATCTATAACTCCTAAATCATTTGCCAGTGTCGCAGTGGTCACAATGTTGTGACCTAGGTAAATCAGGCATTTATATCGTGACTTAGGCATTGCTGTGGTCACAAACAAGTTGTGTAGCATGCTCTCTTTCATAACCGCACCACATCACATGTATATGTAACATTAGAAGAAACATCATTCATTAAGGTCGAGGCAAGAGAAGCCTAATGTCTCTGACTCAAAGGTTCGACAATATTTTCGAAAAAAACATATTCTTCTAACATAACATCATCATCATCACGTAAATGCATTTCCTTATTTTAAAATCGTAGTATTTCTAGTCCTTCATTTAAAACAGGTTCATATGCAATATCAGCTACACAAGTAAGACTAGGCATACTATTTTCACATTTTATTTCATTAGGACAAACAAATATTTCATCATGAAATTCCTCCTTTCCTACATTTTGTAAATGGATCAAATTCATTTTTAATAATGCATTAAGTTGTTCAATGGAATGAGAGTCTTCAATGAGGGAATTCATAATTAATGCTATATGGTTTATCATGCAATACACTCCTAGCATTATTTTGTTCGATGAGTCTCCTCCGCAGTTGATTAAAAAATTGTTGAACTTCCCAATCGCTGTGTCTTAGTGGTCTATAAAATATCGATTGCAACCTTAAAGTTGATTATGGTCCCAATGACTATCACATGATATTCTCTAGCCTAAAATCATGCAAAATAAAGCAATTCTTGGCCTAAGCTATTGCTTTTCACCTGGGTGGATCTTGCCTCAAGGCCGACTCTACCACAGAAAACCTCAAACAAAAAGCATGATGGTTCCACTTAGATCGAGTTTAAGTAAATTGAATAGAGGCGAGAGAAGCTGGAGCTTTGATACCCATTCCAAGTGCCTTCTCCTACTAAGGTTGCTTAGGTGATACTTGGTAGCTCCTTCTCAATAGACAATGGGTTATCAGTTGGCTCTTTGAGAAATATATTCGTATGTGGTTTGCCTCCCACTTGTAATATTATTCTTGTCCTTATAGTAGATTCAAGTCTACCGTATCAATTTAATCACAACTAAAGTATTTCTCCAAAGCATTAATTGACAACTAATCTAAAGATCAATATTTGGTTAAGCATGCCCCCTTCCATGCATTCAAACTTGGATTAAATTATATCTTTAAACAATTCTAAACTTTCAAGAACAAGATACAAGTTTATTTTTAGATCTAAACCCTAGTTAAATTAGAACATGAAGAACCCAGACCAAACAAGCTTTCTTGGATGGTTTTTCAACACAACAACCCTTATCCTCAAGCACTTGATCCGAATTTTGGCAAGAGACTCAATTCTTTTGGCAATGCAATCCAATGGGGGTTTAAACATGCTCAAGATTATCTTTGTTTAATCCATGAATTTGTAAACAAGTTGCGATCAGCGGCGGGTCTAGATCTTCCAAGTGTCTTGAAAATCCGAGATAGTTTAGAGATATAGTATGTTATCGCCTTGGTATCCCTTTATTTTTTGAGAATGGGTTTTTCTCTTGTTGTAATAAACCAATGGATATCTTCGGTGACCACGCGCTTCACTGTGCTAATGATGTTGGCCTTAAATTTCGGCATGACTTGGTACGTGATGTAATTGCGAATATTTGTTTCAAAGGGGGTGTCCATGTTCGCAAGGAAGTTGACCTGGGTTTGTTGTCTGAGACTAACAAGGATTTACGTCCAGCAGATATCCTTGTTCTCAACTGAGAAAATGGCCAAGATGTGTGTATGGATGTCACAGGTGTCTCCCCCTTTACTGGTGATGGTGTTCGCGCTTTCGTCCCAGGCCAAGCTATTTCTAAAGCAATTGCGCGTAAACATTCTAAATATTTGGATGTGTGTACTTTGCATGGTTATGGATTGGGTGTGCTAGCCTTCACTACATTAGGAGAACTTAGTGATGATACTATTTGTTTTTTCAAGCGACTGAAGAATTGTATTGTTAGTCATGACGTTAGTAGTGGTTTTGGTAGTTTTATTTTCCATAGATTGGGTGTTGCTATTCAGAAAGGGGTTGGTGCCCAGCTTGTTGCTCGGTTACCAACTAAACCCTCTTCTTCTTTTGCGTAGTGAGTTGTAAAATTAATTGGTCAAACATTAATAACTAAAAAGCAAAAAAAAAAAAAAAAAAAAAATTATTAAGGGATACCAACAAAAGCCTTGTATGATTTTATTTGAATTATAAATTATCTCGGATTACATTTTAAGGGATATATATGGAAAAAAAATAATTTATTTCCATTTTCTTAGTTTATACCTTCAACTTAATCAGGAGGGAAGGATCGGAAATTTCTGATCGAACCGTCGTTTTAAACTAAAAGAAAACCGCTACTCATATAAAATCAATAATGGGACCCCTGTTTGCTTTAGGGTGGGTGGGGGCCACAAATTCTATGTCTTAATGGTTTTTACCTGGTTTGAAAAGACGGTCCGTGCAGAATCATCCTATTTAATAACATCGTTGTTAGTACTATTACCCCCACTTAAATCAAATCGCAATAATGCTTTGTAACATAATCATTCAATTTGGTATGGAAAGTGAAAAGAAAAGAGACAACCCATATACTCTTTTTCCTGTTGTGTCAAATGGGTACACTACAGCATAGAATGCTTCAGAATTTCAAATAAAGAAGAAAAAAAAATTGAATCTACTAGCCACCTATGTTTGTGGGTTTGGTTTCATGGGATCAACGCATTATCTTATATTTAATCCTCATCAAAGTTCACAGTTAAATTTCGATAGTATTTTCTAAGAAAATAGATATCTAATTTGGTACACAAACAAAGTGTTCATAAATGGGGTCACAAATAGAAGACATATTGTTGAAAATGATTTTTGCTTATTGAATTGGTTTGTCTTTAGAACAATGACACGTTTATTCCATATCTAAGATGCGTATACTATGAACTAATCACTAACAGGGGGCATGAATCGCATGATAATGACACCCCATTTTAGTGATGATACTATTTCTTTTAGTAGTTACAGTACTTAAGAGCTAAAATGTGCTGCTGATCAGGATTGTATTACCAAGAGACAGCAAAGAAATTGTTATCTGGTGTCATCATTCGAACCTTTTTACACAAGTTAACATTAACTGATTCAAATCTTGTTCATCTTAAGAAGGATGGAGGGAGTTCAAAAACCTGTCCACTCCCAGAAGTATTGTTGACAGCCTTTGCAAGAGCAAATCCTAGAGCTTTTCCTACCGGTACAGCCACGGCATTAACAACTTGCATATACCTATAATGTACAAAGAATCGTTAGATTCAGTTTGAAGGAGAACCAAAAAGAAATATAAGGAAAATAGAAAAACAATCAAGAGTACAATTATACCTCTGCTTCACTGTACCAAACAAACGATAAAAATCTGGAAAACCTTGAAGACGAGCATTCTCCCGGATTGACAAGACCCGGTCTTGTTCAGGATGCAATATAATCTGACGAAAACCCCAAAAGTCAGACAATTGATGTTTACATAAACCATCCACTGTTTATATAGCAAACCCACAACTTAAAAGAAGGCATTGGACATCTGGAAGGATTATGCTTAAGATTAACAGTGAATCATGAGGAATATCCAAAATTTGTTTTACTGCAATAAGTGATAACCTAAAGACATGATGGAAACATCACTTGCACTGTCCTCCTTAAACATCAAACCACACCCCACAAACATACCATTTCTGTATCTTAGCATAAAAGTAAAACTATGTTCACCTGATTATGGGGCTCAGCACGTGTCACAACGGTAGACACGATTTCATCCCACCAGAGTCTTCCAAATGGCCTGAAAACCAAGCAGACAATAAATAAACTGGGCTAAAAGAGGTTCTTCGTTAAACTAAAGATAACTGATCAGTGAAGAAACAAATACTCACTTTTTGGATGTTCCCCTGACAAATTTTAAAGCATACTCTGGAACCTGCAGTAATGTAACTATGTAAGAATATGTTCAATTGACAGAATAACTAATGATCAAAAGACAAGATTAAAAGAGCTGTTTACCAGTGGCTTTCCAGATTTTTCAATCATTACTTTGTCCATATTCGGGTCACGCTTTGCCTTGTTTTTTCCATCCACAATAACCCCAGGGAGGTTTCTATAATTTGCACCCTTAAGAATCAGCAGAGCAAAACAATCAATATATGTATTACACAATGAAAACTGATTTCGCCAAGTTAACTAATAACTAACCTTCTCCCTGGGGATTTTAGAAACCCGAAGATTGTCATCCTCACTTAGTTTCAGCGGCCGATGGTCATAAAGCTTTAAAGCCACTGATTCCTCTGGGTAAGCTGACCCGATCAACTCTGAAAGGAAAGAAAATCTTTAATATTCTTGAAAGATTAATTTAAACTTGAAAACACTACTACAGAAAAAATTACCATGCTTTGGTAATCTAATCATCCTTTGAAAATCTGACGTAGGCTCATCATTACCATAGTCCATCTCATCTTGGATTTCATGCGTTGTAATCTAAAATCCAGAAGAAATACAGTAAATATGCCACTATCAATGTTAACTTAATATAATCAATGAAGGCAGAAAACAAACTTGCTTACCTCAGGCAAATCATAAATTGCATCTTTTAGAAGCAAAGCTTTTTTCAGCTGCAGTGTATATTCTTCACCCCCCTTAACCACATTTCGCTACACAAACCGACCAAGAACGAATTATTTGATAAATACAAATATGTTTAGCAATTCTAAGCTAGAAAATCAGATGCATACATACCTCAAACTGCTTAGGGCTAAACCCACGAGCAATAACCTTATGCGTAGGCATAGGAAATTGCGGCAGTTTCTGCAATAAGAAAAAGTAAAATATAAAAATCCAATTCTGTGTCCAGTAAAACTAAAATAAAAAGTCTAAAAAATTGTTGATAAAACTATTTACAAAGCAGATTCTACCTTGGTGTTTTGGGCACCCCAAAGGAATGCCCGCATACGGAACTGTGGAAGCCCATAACTTCCAGCTATCAGCAAACCAAGACGGACTTGGTAGTTCATTGCTACAAGTCGACCCATGGCATAACGACCAAGTGTTCCATCCAAAAATCGCATAAGATCTACCACATTCTCCATCAAAGTGAACTTTGGCTGAAGAAATTTGACAATGTCCATGAAAACGACCAATTGATAATTCTTGGGGTCATTGAGAGGCTCCTCATAATTTCGGAACCTGTTGAAGCCAGAGATCCCCTGGCATGGGGGGTCCACCACAAATGACATCCACAGTACCCTATAAGACAAACAGAACAATAGATAAGATAAATTTGTTACGATACAAGCACAAAAGGCTACACAAAATAAATAATTATCAAAAAGTGGAGAGTACATAGAATATTTACAAAGGGAAAGTGTCTCTTCAACTTAACACCATACTAAAGGCCTGGAAATGTCTCTCATCAACAGGTACATGACTCCTATGTCCTAACAGTCCTAGTCTTAGGCCTTTAAACACCAAGGGCACATGAGGCGGAACCAATCAGTAAAAGAATCTGGGAATAGTGATTACTCCTTTGTGCCTGAATTGGTCAATACACTAAAGCTTCAAGTTACTAAAATTACAACTGGCACTGCAGGATGGCACCTGCCAAAATCAAAACTGCCTAATATTTTCTACAGGATACATATGTATGACAGAGCAACCATACTATTTATACTGCACCCAGTGTATGACAGAGCAACCATGCTATTTATACTGCACCCAGTGTGTAGGTCATGTTAGGGCCTATTAAGTATCAGTATTCTACTACAGAATTTTAAGATGAAAAGTAAAAAGTTTCAAGGCCTTGCAACAATTCTGGATATTGATTAGTAAAAATTGGCCAACAATTGGTACTTTCAAAACATATAATGAATTAGTGATTACGCTGCAGGATATTATAAACTCTTTGATAAAGGTACACACAAAAAAAACATAAAAATTAACTAAAGAAAAAAATAACAGAAGTACACACAACTTGTAAGTCGTGAGATATATAAAATGACCGGTGGCATATCAAAGTACATGGATTAGAGAAGAATCAATCAGAAAAATAGTACAACTCGATACACACTTACAGGGAGAGGCAATATATTGGATTGGTATCCATCTGTAACAAATTCTTTAATGCAGTCATCACATTTCCTGCATATGAAATTAATATTTAACACAACGCACTTATGGAGCTTG
Organism: Papaver bracteatum; assembly: GCA_023529315.1. Taxonomy (NCBI): domain Eukaryota; kingdom Viridiplantae; phylum Streptophyta; class Magnoliopsida; order Ranunculales; family Papaveraceae; genus Papaver; species Papaver bracteatum. The sequence continues at coordinate 18,970 of JAJJWX010004111.1, read as the reverse complement.
TTACTGAAGCAAATTAAACTAGGAAATGCAAAGAAGATATATATGTAGAAAGTTCAAACGCAGTAACATACGTTAGCTCCGAAGAAGGCTCCCAAGAATCCCAGTCAGAGCCCCACCCCTTCCACTTCACCTAAATTATATAAAAGTGTCAGAAATTAGTAAGAATTTACAAAAAAGAGGCACAACTAAGGTACTAGAAATTGCAAAAGGAGTACCTTAAAGTGCAAGGCAGCAGTCCCTTTATCGGTGTCTGGGTTTATCCCATAAAAGATCCCCATTATCCTGTCGGCTTCATACTCACCATTCTCGTCCGGTGGGCGTCTCTGCGCCTCTTCTTCAGTTTCTTCCTTCTCTTTGTTCTCAGATGGTTTCTTCGTTTTACTATAATCGGTTCCCAGCAAATCGTAACGAGCACAGAGATCTTTCCACTCATGAAGCAACCGTAAAAAGTCCTCAGCCTTCATATTTCGCACCTGAAATCAATTGGCAGTAAAATATCTGCAAACATGTACTGAAAATGTGAAGAGAGAAGACAATCACAACAGCAAAATAGCAGACCTCTGTCTCAGGATGATTATAACGAAGACTTTCGCAAGCGTCTGTGTTAAAATCTACGGCCCATCTCTGAAAGAACAAGCTTAAGTTTCAGTGTGAAATAAACATGCTAAGCCAAAAGTGCTGAAATCATTTCTTTTAACTTACAGTGACAAGGTTGATGTCGGAGGCAGCTGCACCCATGCACAGGCCGGTGGACATCCCACCACAGCCGGCATACATGTCCAGCATTGTCATAACTTCATCAGGATCAGCAGAATCTTGCTCAAAGACTTTCGAACAACCCTCATTTAAAACTGCAGTGGATGATGTACTAGCTTCTTTTCCATATGCTACAAAAGAAGAATGTGGTTAATACCTGCACACAAGGATTGGAGGGAAGTATTATAGTCTCAAATATTAATAGATACAAACCTGTGCATAGATTTTCAAATGTACAAAAATTTTCGCAATAAGACATGTCATAAAAGTAATGACACCCATTGACCTGAAGGCAAACCAACATAAGAACATTTAGTCATTCAATAAACTACAATGAGATGCATAAAAATCAATGAACAAAGAAGAGGAGAGAAACCATACTGCAGATGATGCTTGTAGAACAGTAATCTTGTCAACTATACAACCCAGTGGATTGTCATCCCCAGAGTCTGAATAGAAAACCCGTTGTGAATCAATGAGATAAGAGTGTTCTTTAATGACCTGCAAACATCCGAAATTTTACAAAATCACAAACCATGGTACATAACTCAATGACAAGAAAAATTGAGTGTCCCTAACAAAACTTACAGTGTCTTCCGCTCGGAAAAACCACTTCACAGCAATGTAGGGTTGCTTCTTGGTGGTTTCAAAGAATTCGACGATTCTTCCTACATAATCTTTTTGTCCAGCTTCAGCCTAAGATAAATCATGTAATATAAGAATCTTGCAATATACAAAAACATTCAACCATCAAACTATTACTAAGACACTTATCAATCAGCATGATGGAAACCAAAATGCACAGAACATGAAATCTCAGCAATAAAATAGTCAATAGAACATGAAACAACAGTATAATTCTACAATTCTCCCAATATAAACTTAATTCTAAAACAGATCAGTAATAATAGAAATGAAACAACTCATGTATTCAATCATCACATTATAACAATTACAAATAAACTTATCCTACAACATGGTCTCCTTACTCATGAAAAAAGCAACATAATACACAAAAACATGAAACAAACCATGAAAAAGCTCAATAAAACATAAGGAAAAGTATGGAACATTCACCTTAATATGGCAACAGTCTCCCAAGTGGTAAATCTCACCATCTACTTGAGCACCAGTGAAGTGCCGTCTCACATGCAGATAACCTTCACCACCTTCCCTTCTCTACAATTACACACAAAAATCAAACAATCAAAACATGCAAAAAATCCCCAAAATCAAAATTACAAAATCAACAAAGTAAAAAAAAAAAAAAAAATCAAGATTCACAACCTTAGATTCATCATATCGATGAGGCCATCTTTGTCTAGCTTCTTCAATCGGTACCGGTTCCCCGATTAAACGGCAATTCTCATTCTGTTTCTTAGACTTTGAAACTTTCCTTTGCATTTTCTCCACAGGGACTTGAGCATCTTTCTCCATTTCTTCTTCCTCATCTACAGCTTCCTCAGGGTTTACAATGTCCAGATCTGCCACTTCTTCATCATCTTCATCTTGTACATCAACCTTCTTCTTCCCTTTACTGATACTTGTTGCTCTCTTCTTCTTCTTCTCCGGTAAATCAACAACCACCGCTTTACCTTTACCTTGAACTGCTTTCTCCTGAGAAGATTTACTTGATTCAGCTTCTACATCATAGATTTCAAGCGTTGTTCTATTCTTCTTTGGTGCCGGAGGATCATCATCTTTGGGTTTTCTTCCTCTTTTCCGGCTAGCAGCTGTAACTGCCATCTGGAAATTGAGATTTAGGGTTCAATAGAGTTTCAGAAAATAGAGATGCAGAGAGAAAATGGAGGTTTTAGAGAGGGGAGATGGGGGAGTTAGGGTTTTGGTTTTGGTTTTTTCTGAGGAGTGAGAGAAATATCCAGGGATTTGATGAGAGAGAGGGCGAGAAAATGGGGGCGATATTTTCGTGGGCGGGAAAAATGAAATTCAAATTTCGATTTATTTTTTGAAATTGATTTTTTTTGACGCGAAATTTACGTGTAATTATTCTACCGGTTGTAGATATAATCTAAACGGTGTGTGTTTTGTGTAAGTTGTTTAAGGACAGTAGAATTGGTTATACTTGATTGGATCTTTTGATGAGCGGTGGAGGTATGGTTATTAGAAGATTTTGATAGGTCTTCAATACAGCAAAAATATTTGCCGTTCCTGAAAAAGCTGCATTGACTCGCAAGTGGACATGGCCTTGCTGTTATAGGTGGTGGTGGTGGTGGGTTACAGGCCTGTTTGTGATGCTAACTTTTGCACAGACATACTTAAACCCACAATTCCACAGAGTTGATGTATTGCCAGCTATATATCTTCTTCTCCATTGTTTCCTGAAGACGCAAACACCTGGGTGTTAGCAGGATGCAACTTAAAAGAACCCCGGTTTCATACATAAATGACCATCAAAATTTCAAACAAAAGAATGAATGGCTGGAATCCCACCCTAACAATATTGCTCGTGCACGAGTTAACAACAATAAACAGATGGGTACCTCAAGTTCAAGCAAAATTTCGAAATTAAAAAAATTATCTACCTTTTTCTTTGTGTGAAGGCACTGCCGTAATATTGTGGCTAATTGCTGGATAGATACCAATGCCTTGATACATGATCTCGGAACATCTAGAGAATAAAGCTCGATAAAGGGAGTCCGCAAGAAATTTGATGTGCAAGAAATTATTGGGCTCCAAAAACTTGCTTCTTGCAATAAAGGCCTTGTATATTTTTTTGTCAAGCAGGACTTGAGGCGGCTTAAACTTAACTGAGTAGCAGCATCGCGCATGATAAGAGATGATGCAGATGGAACTTTTCCTTCCCCAGTTGGCGAACTGTCACCTGCACTCAATTTTAAGTATCATAAGGAAAAGAAGAAGACGAAAGTAAGTTCTAATAAATAATAACCCAAAAGGAAGCAACTTGAGATTTCAATAGGGTCTCAACGTGCTTAAAAGGCAAGATCACAAAAATGTCAAGTCAGAATTCCCGGCCTTAAGATTCACTGATCCAAGGAATCCTGCCTAAGCTTCGACAGGCAGCTTTAGCGCATTCGAAGCCTCTGGCTTCAATTGCATATTTGACAGCTTTACATCACCTGCAATAAGAAGAAAGATACAAAATCCAATAGTATCACATAAGAGGATAACCAAGCATAATGATCCACCCTAATATAGAATCAAATCCACGGTAACCCTATTGGCAAGTCAAGTGAACTCCTGAAATTGCAGTAGATTCATAGATAGATGCGATACATCATGATTCATGACAGTACCCCATTAGTGACGATTTTTCTAGGAGCTAGTAAACTGAAATTTGTGAAAACAAAGTCAGAATCTATAAACTGCGAATTTATTAAATTTTTTGCTAAGAACATACATGCATTTTGTCATACTGTATATCTCTCTATCTTGCTCCCTTCTGCTGGTTACTGCCGCCCTGCGGAATTTCTGTTCCATGACAACATTGACGGGTCTCCAAGTTGCCTGTCAGTAACAAAAACACAGCATTCGTAAGTAGAAGGACGATATCATATTTTAACAGTGTGGGAGTTACAATAAGTCTTTTGATCTTACCTACGCCTGGCAAGATAGATAATGGTGAAAACCATGGCTAAAATTATACAAAGCCCACCGAGGCAAGATATGCAATCCCCATGAAGTCGTTTCTTCCGCCAATCCAACTTGTGGTAGAAAGAACAAGTTTCTTTTTCCCGCTGAAACTATACATGTTGTAGTTGTTTTCTAGAGAGATTACGGTGGTATCACCAGCAAAAAGATCCTCTTCTATTTTTCCATACAACTATGGAAAAGCTGCTATTCTCATCCATACGATGAGATCTTCCTGTTGGCTCAACTGTTGCAAAAAAAAGTAAGTACCAAATCAGCAAATCCTAATTACTGAAGCTGTAAATTTACATTAGGTGTCGAGGATGAAATACTTACAGGTATGATCGAGTTAAGACGCTTGCCTCCTTGAACAGCTCCATTCTGGAAATTTCTAGGAAACACTTTGTCACTGAACCTGCTATCTCGGTCACTCTTCCATGATATATCCTTTTTATTCACTGGCAATGTCTTGTTGTTTCCCAGGGACAAACTGTATGTATCGTTGAATAAACTCCATGGTATGAGACCACACGGTACAATCAGTCGATCAATGCCAATTTTAGCTATCGGATCGCAAGTTCTTATCTCCTCCTCTTTTAAGGGATCTTTTAACTGTCCATTACTACGGCTCGTTACATAGCTGAACAATACAAAGACCGTTACCAATTAAACACAAACATTGTTCAATTATCCATTTTTTTGTAACTTGTGGTTGCAGTGCTCGTCCATCATAAGATACTGATAAAAAATGTCCAAGTTCTTCCTCATCTATCTTGTTTTCATGTACATGTATACTTTGACTTGGTAACAGAGGGGTGTGAAATAGAGAAACATTAAAAATAAACACAGGCATTTACTTGTTTTTTTTGTAACCTCTAAATGCAATTCTCAGGTCAGTTACATATTCATCAGAATACTGATATTAAAATGTCCGGGTTCTTACTCATCTATATTGTTTACATGTATGTGTACTTTGACTTGGCATTAGAAGGCTGTGAAATAGCGAATCATTGATGAACGCAAACATACCTGCGATGGTTCTGGTGAAAGTTGTCGAGTTGATAATAGACAAAAATAGGGTGCTTCATGTCCTTTGCCACCTACAGTTAATTAAATTTTATAAATCAAAGCTTTCCTTTGGAGTTTTCTTCTTATCGAGATTGAAAACAGGGAAACAAAGAGCTGGAGCTTACTGTGATACGTCTAGTGCATGATTTGCTGATTGTTGCGTTCTAAGCGTGTCACTTCTAAAATTCTCTGGTATACATTCTGCATCATAGCAATCTACAATATCGACAACCTGACAAGAGGTGGTAAGTAATTGAGATATCAGATTAATATACACTGGAAGAAAAGCTGAGAGCATTCTTACCCTCCTTGAAGCAAGAAGGATAGCAACACCGATGGGGATGAACATAAGACCGACAAGCACAAAAGCTGAGATAATCTGTATCAAAAATGGGATAATGAAATCAAATCAGAAACCAAATGAGTGAAGTAGTAGTGGATGGCTTAAGAGAGTTACCAGTTTAGGTGTTAGGTGGATGGCTTGTAACACCTCCTAAAATTGCCGAATAAACTTTGAATCTGAAAAGAAGAAGAAACATAAATTAGAAGGAGGAGAAATCTTCCCTATGAATAAAATTCCCTGGTTAATGTAACAGCCATGTAAGTTTACATGAATCAACATTAAACCAAAGTAAGGATAAAATTTTAGGAGGAATTCATATGATAAACTAATAAAATACCAAAATAATCTTGGTGGAATAATAATGATAATAAAGTTGTAATAAGATGAACAAGTTTAGATAAGTCAAATTGGAATTTGGGAGGCATATTCTTTGAAGAAATTGTATGAGAAAAAAATGAATAGTTACATTTGGGTGTTTTCCTTGTGGGCTGAAGAGCAGCATATCCTCCTCCTCCTATGGAAGTTGAACCAGCAGCAGCAGGAATTGCTGAAAAGCAGAAGAAACATACATTCGAGAATAAGGAGCAATAATAAAATCCCATGGTTAATCTGACCAATGTGAGTTAACTAGTCTAGTAGAGTGACATGAATCAACATTAAACCAAAAGAATAAAAAGATGATGAGAAAAATTGAATCAAGAAATTAGAGAATTGAATTTGGCAGGAATATAGTTGAGGCATGAAATTCTTTCAAAAAAAAATGTATGAGAAAAAAGATTAGAAACTACTAACATTTAGAAATCCTCCTTTTGGGATGAACAGAAGCAGGAATTGGAATTGGAATTGAAGAAGAAGAAGAAGCCATTTTTCTCTCTTCAATCCAACCTAATCCCCCAAAACAGACCTGAAAAAGTTAAACCATCGGCCATCATCCTAGCTAGATCCATCGGGTAGAGTTGGTAAAAAGAAATCAAAAGTCAAAAGAAGTGATAGATACACTTAGGGTCCGTTTGGCACAGGCGTATTAGAAGGAGGGAGTGCAGTCAACGGTGTGGTCAAGGACTGCATTAAGAGTTTTGGTGTTTGGCATGGTCCAAACGCACGTAGTAGCAACTACCTAGCAGTTCGTATTACCTCCGTTGGGCAACTTAGAAAGTTCACCTCTCCACCACTGCATTGAAAGTCGCCCTCTAATGCACTCTTAAACTATACCTTTTGACCAATTCTAACTCCTAAACTTTTGAAGATATCTATTTACTGCTATCATCTTCTTCGATTGTATTTTTGGGTATTTCTTTCTCTCTTTGAAACTCATTTTCTTTTTTATTTAAAATCCTCTGGAAATCTAACTAGATGGAAAAGTTTTAATAACAATAGAAAATTATATTTAGTATCGATGAGATGAGATGTAAAACGTGAATTTCTTAGATTACAGTAGATCCAACTTTCTAGATCTCCCTTTCTTCTTTCTTTCTTTCTCATACTCATAGGTGCATATTTCTTACATCTATTAATGGAGGATCAAAGGGTTATGATTCCTGGTTTAATTGGGGGCCGCCCACATTAAATGGGAGCCATGCCCTAGAAGACAAAACAGGTCTCCCAATAGTATTTTGGGTCACCCCTTATAAAAATACTTTCTAAATGGCTAAAATGCCCTTGAGTGATTAGTATTAAGAATTAATGAATTTGATTAGTGTTTTAATTTTGTTTAGTTTAAAATCAGGTTTTGGGTAAAAAAGTTTGGGAAAATTTAAGTTTTGGTATTTTTGTTTTGAGAAGAAGAAGAGGAGTTTTGATAAGAAAAACTTGGGTTTTTGGTAATGAGTGATTCAAGTGGAGGGAATGAGTTTGGTGAAGCTTCAAACAACAACCATGATTGTGTTGATGGTAAGATTGTATCAACTAATCCTATGGATTGGATGTTTGATGAAGAGATGTTAATGGAGGAAGCCATGAATAATGGTGAAAATGAAGATCCTATTGCCCCAAATGAGGGAACCAACAATCAAAATGAGGAACCCGAAGCTCAAAACAATCAGGTAAACTTCCTATACTCTTCAAATTACATGAATGGTACTCCAAGTGGTCGATTCATGGACACCATGCAACTACTCAGAGTGACGGTCGTTAGTGTCGGGTTTTTTATTCCCTAACGATCCTCCAGAGTCGTCCATCTGTTTACACCCATGCTGGCGACTCAAACCTGCAACTTTTAATGGTGATGAAAAATCGTCAGCTTGGTGTGCTAAAAACTGACGACTCTCTAGGGTACTTCAACAAGAGTCGTTTGTTTGCTTTGTTTACACTCCAACGACGCTTAAACACAGGGTCTCTGGGAAGAATTGTTTTTTCGGGTTTATGGTCGTCACACTTGTATGCATAAAAACTGTCGACCCTAAGCAACCATTAACATGGATCACTAGAGTCGTTGATATCGATAGTGTTAAATATTAACGACCCTTGGTGTTTTCTTTTAAGATTTTTGATTTCATAAGATCATTTCATTGAATAGTAAAAGGCATACATCTTGCATATCATATCGTTGCATTGAAGGAAATGAAATACAATAGATAATAATCAGGTTAAACACTCAACCATAGATCATGTAATTATAGGTAGTGCCGTTCAAGATGAGGTAGCAATCGTCGAACTCAAACTTCTTCTCACGGAGTACCTCGTATCGCTTATACGCCTTCCCCAACTGAAAACACAATACAAAAAACTTAGTTAGTATTGTTTAAAGCTTTCGATAAGTTTTACCTCTTGTTTAAACACTTACTCTTGTAGCAACCAACATATTGGGCATGGCTACCCTTACGACATTAATTTCTCTTTTGAAAGCATCACATTCTAATTTTATCTCCTGGAACCATTCCTTGACTTGCTTCAAAGACCTTGAGTTGCGATTTCCGTCCAACGCCACAAAAAAAATGAATACGCGGTTCCACCAACTATCCGATGTTTCATCAATGTCTTTGTCTAGAATTTCATAGTGGTTTGTGACTGTGAACCAAGCTCTTGTAATGGCACAATTCTCTTCGGAAGTGTAGGGAGTCATGGTGTTTCACTTTTTTTCCTCTTGGATGATGAATGAATGAGATAGTATGTGTAGGTTAAGAATGAAAGAGTTGAGTGAGTATGAGGTGAGTCTTGGGTCTCTATTTATAGAGTTGAACGACCCAACTGCCTGTTTTTTGAATTTTTTTCCGTTGGTGGCCTCAACCAAATTTGGTGGATTCCAAAATTGCATTTACTGATATAAGGGTCGTCAGTTTTAATATTAACAACCAGATGACTCTTTCTTATATGGAGGGTCGTCGTGTATAAATTTTAAAGGTTGACGACTCTGTCAGGAACTATCTGAGTTATTGAGCTTGAAGAGTCGTTCGTGCTTATTTCTCCTAAACAGACGACTGTTAGTGCTGAGTTTGGAAGGAAAAAAAAGTCGTCGGGTTTTAATAGTTGTAACTTGACGACCCTGGATTCGATAATTAAACAATGAACTGTTTTTATTGAATTGGAATTAAACGTACATGTAATTCAAAATAAAACAGAAGGAAAAGACATAAAAACTGGTTCATTGTCGTTGAACAATTAACAATATTGTTTGAATTGCCAGAAATTTTCTGTCAAGATACGATAGCAATCTTCATGCAAAAACTCATGGCCGTGCTTTTCCTCGTATTGGATGCAATCCAAAGTGTACTGGAGAATAAAATTTAATTATTAGTTAGCATTTTAAATGAAAATAACCATATGAGAGCCCTTATTGATTGAAAAACATACTCTAGTGATGCCGCCTTCTTTGGGAAAAGCCTTGTGTCTCGCTTCAAATTCTTCTTTCAGCGCTTCGCACTCCTTGTAGAGTAAATCGTATCTCTCCCTAATGTCTTGGAGCGACCTTCCATAACGATTTACGTTAAGTGCTTTGAAAATAATAAACACACGTTCCCACCAATCATTGGATGTTTGATCTTGGTTAAGGTAGGGATCTCCGGCTTCGTCGTGGTTTGAGAAGACCCAATGGTCTCTTTCAAAGTCATGCTTTTCGACCGTGATGTGTGCTCTGAAAATAGCAACATCCTATTGATTGTTGAATGGAGTTTGAGCCATTTTTGGTGTTTGAAAGTGATGGGTGAATACAAATTAGGTGTTTGAAAGTGATGGGTGAATAGAAATTTTGATAGGGATAGGTCTCTTTTTATAGTAAAAAAGGTACAAACGGCTATTTTTTGAAAAAGAAAACGGTTACCCATTTTCCAAATATGCAATAACTACACCCAAGATTGGACCGTTAAAAAAATTTTTTGCAATAACTGCAATTAGGGTCGTTAAACATATTATTTATTAATTGCCGACCCTTACAGTCGGTGGTCTATAGTATTTCTATACCGCACAAGGGTCGTTGGTCATATTTTATTTAAAGTGAAGATTCTTAGAGTCGTCAGTAAAATGTATCAGTTGACGACCCTAACAGTCGGTTGTCCGTAAATATTTTATGTGACGACTGTAGAAGTCGGTTGGCATATTTTATACAAGCTGACGACTTTTTTTGAATTTTTTTGTGTAGTTGGTTTTGCAGAGCTCTCAACCTGAACCCGTCTCTGCTATCGGGCTGGATACCTCTGAACACTACATCAATGATTTGGTAAGGTTTAATGGTTTGAATGGATATATTTGTTTTGGAATTTTTTTTACTTAGTGTTCTCATGAACGTTTTATTTTCTCAAAATTAGACTTGGGAAAATAAGGAAGAGGCAAGGCAATGGGCTATTTCCAAGGCAAAAGAGAAGATGTGCGTGGTTTTTAAAAGGAAGCACACTAGTATTAAAGAAATGGAGATGGTATGCGAGAGAGCCGGTGATAAGGAAGAAAGTCATAAAGGAAAGAATTACAAGTATGTGAAGAAGACGACCAGGGTCTACAAAACTTCGTCGAAGAAGATTAAATGCCCGTTTAGGATTGTGTTCAAGATGAATACTGAAACTCGACAATGGTTTTTGTATAGTATTCCCAACGGTCATCACAATCACCCTCCACTAACAAGTCTTACGGGACACCCTACATATGCCCGATTGCAACCACATGAAATGGAAATGGTACGGAAGATGAAGGGAATTAGGCCCCTTAAGATCCTTACTGCAATTAAAAAGACCGACAAGTCTAACTTGTCAACTATTTACGTTGCCAAAGCAACCTTCAAGAAAACTGAATGGGATGGCAGATTGATCATGCAATAATCAGAGTGGTTGGCAGAAAAACTTAACTATGCCATGCAAATAAGGGTGGGTCCGGGCAACAAAGTCACTCATATTTTTCTTGCCCATCCTAGGATGGTGGCATTAGCACAATGTTTCTACCAAGTTTTGTTCCTAGATTGCACTTATAAGACCAACAGGTATAACATGCCGATGTTGAACGTGGTTAGTCATACTTCGGATAAACAATCTTTCACCGTGACGTGGGTATTTATGGAACACGAAGAAATAGAGGACTATGTTTGGGCGTTGGAACAAGTGAGGTTGATCTACCGTGGCGAACAAACACCGCAGGTTATATTTACGGATCGAGATTTTGCAGTTATGAGTGCGATTCTTCAGGTTTTTCCAGTAGCTCAACATTTTGTTTGTACGTGGCACATCCAACAAAATATATTTCAAAATTGCAAGAAACAGATCCAAAAAATCAAACCGGCGAAGGGTAATCAACGTTCCGAGGAGGAAGACGAGCGTCTGAGTAAACTTTCAAGAGAAGAAATAGCGGAAGAGAGAAAGATAAATAAGGAAAAATACGACGAAGAGGGGGATGTATGGGAGGTATTCTGCAAAGAGTGGGACTAATTGGTTCATTCAAAAACGGAGATGGAGTACTATTCTAGGTTGCAGAAGTTTATTGATGATTGGAGTACGGATTATAAGAAGGTGGTCGACTATTTCCTAGATACGTGGTTGAATCCTTGGAAGGATAAGTTCATTTATGCATGGACCAATAAGTACAAGCACTTCAACAATGAGTCAATGAGTATTGCTGAGCAGTCTCACGGGCGTTTGAAAAAAATTCTTGAGCTCAACAATGGTGGGGTGGTTACGGTACAAGAAGCTATTCACGAGCACGCCGAGAATGATCTTATCAAGATTAATTCTCAGATGGAGCATAGTAAAGACCGTTTTTTGAAGCAATACCTACCAGACAAGGATTTGATAAAGGGGGTTTCACACCAAGGGTCATGGTGGTAATAAAGCATATGATGGCTGAACTATTCAGATTCCGAGACAAAGCTTCCCAAGGAAAAGTGTTTACATGTAATTGTACAACCGAAACTTGGCTTGGTCTCCCTTGTAGACATAAGCTTGGAGGGTATAAGGAGCTTATTCCCCTCGAAGATATTGATCCTTCTTGGAAGCAACTTTCGTTTGACCCAACTCCCTCTGGAGCTTCTGATGAACAATTTGGAGATTGGAAATTACATCAATGAGAAATATCGAAGAGAGACTTATGCGGGAAGACAAATACTAGTTTCTAATTTATGGCCGGCTACCCGTAAGTGCTTGGGAGTAGAAGAGGAGCCAGTGAAACAAAAACCACCTGGAAGACCAACAACTAAAAAGTTGTTCAGACAAACTGTGAATGATGCGAAGAGCTGCACCAGTAACCCTTCACGTCATGATTATATACAAGCGTAATTTACGGATTACGAGAACTCTTTCCTTCCCAAGAAAAGGAGTCGGTCCAAAAACGAAGACTTAACACAAAATGATAGCGAAGTTATACATACGGAAGACCACGTGGTCGACACTCAACAGAGCCAATCGAGCGTAATGGTGACGATAAGAGGTAAATTAGGAAATCCGCATACACCAAGGGATTCGCAAGGAAGACCACATCGTGTTGCTTACACTTTGTACGAAGAGTATACCGCACAACTTCCATACGTCATCTTATATCACCTTATATCCACCGACGACGTTGATGCGGATGGAAATTGTGGTTATCATGTTGCAACCGAACAATTGGGGCATTTCGAGGTTGCTGCAGAACTAAAGCTAACCCAAATCAAATATGCATGAACAAAAATGGCAGCTACACTTGTGAAGGACAAGCAACTCTATTTAACCATGATCATGGAAGGAGATTCAAAAGAGAGAGAACAGAAGTTCAAGGAGTTTTTATCTAACGTGAAATGGCGGAAAGGGTCGAAGACATACTCCGAAGATGCAAACGTCCAACAAACTCGATTTTGTCAATGGAAGAAGAGATACGCAAAATAAGCATGCGACCACCCCAAAATTCATACACCATATCCTACGAAGGAAGAAGAAGAAATGCGCGAGGCCAAAAAGCGTGGTCTAGAACAATTTCATCTAAGGGAAAGGATGAAACAAGTGGAGGAAGAGACTGAATGGATCAAAAATTACTACATATTGAAGGATCTTGAAGCTAAGACTACGTCTCGGTCAAATCCTATTGTGAAGATGGGTGAAAACTACAAAAAACCACGCCACAACTATGATAGTGGGCACATTTCTTCAAGGGTTACTCATGTTATGAAATTGTGCTCCGCATACAACAAGTTTCTCGCTATGAACAACAGGAATAGGCGTGCGGCCCAAGAAGCATATAATAAATGGAGAAGAGGGCCTTTTTATCGCATCGAAGCCGCAGTTGTTATGGAATCTCGCAGTAGTAAAAGTGGTTAACATGTAATATCTTCTCGAAATTTACTTACACTACCAATGCTGTTATTTCCAAGAATTCAATGCATAGGTGTTTTAGTTACTCTAAAGAGTCGTCATCTACAATACTCACAAATTTGCCGACTGTAACGAAGTTTCAAGAGTCGTCCTACTGCTAATTTGAAAGACTAACGACTTTGTTTACGAAATTCAAAAAAAATTGACCGTTAGAGGATTCTTCTATATAATAAAACCCTCACATGTTGATAAAATTGTCAGAAACTTTAACTATCTTCCGAAATACTCCTCTTTCAATGGCAATGGTGGAATGGGAAAGGCATGAAGATTTATGTCTCGTAAAATCATTTGCTAATACGTTTCATGAACGTCCAAATGAAATATCTTCAATGTTTTGGAAGAGAGTTAAAGAGTTCTTCTATGAGCGTACCGCGAATCCTAATAACCTAAAATGGAGAGACTTAGCATTTTGATTCAACTACATGAAAGCACTACACCATATCCAGGTATTCGCAACGTTTTAATTTTTGATTGTGCAACGGATATATAGGTTGCGGATCTTTATCCGTTGCTTATGATATAACATACGTTGCACTAAATCCTTATTACCAGAAAAAAAAAGGAAAAAAAGGGAAAAAAGGACGCGCTTGCCTTTCGGGAAAATAGTCGAGGGCTTAAATGTATATTGGAAAGTAGTTATTATCCTTTTCTTCTATTTTCTTATCTCTCCTAAAACATTATTATCTTCTCCTCCTAATTTTTTTTTCTCTCTCTTCAAAACCGAAGTCGCTTCTCTTTCTTAACCTAAATCGACATCTTTGAAACCAAAACCAGGTTTGTAAGAAATCAAAATCTCTCTCATATGAACCCTAATCTCATATATTAAAACTCATATCTTGCCCAAATCGTTATCTTTTTTTGTTTTTCTTTTCTTCTAAACCTAAATCGAGATCTTTGAAATCATACCAAGTTTTCAGAAATCAAATATATCTCCCTGAAACCCTTTTATCATAAATTAAAACTCATAAAAATCGTATAGATATGATGTTTGTGGGTTTCCCATCGAAATAAAAATCAAATCGGGGTTTTTATTTGTCGGTTTTCCTGAGTACCAGTGTACCACAACCACCAGGTATGGGTTTTTTCATGGAAAGAAAAATCAAATTGGGGTTTGATTTGTCGGTCTTCCTGAGAACAACAACAACCAGGGATACTTGCAGAGATTAAAGTCATTGATTGATAGTGGTGGTCGTATGTGGATTTTTGATGAAAGGAGTGGAAATTTGATGGGGTGTTTTGTGTGTGGTAGTTTTGGTAAAAATAGGTATCGAAGGTTTCAAATCAGACTAGAAGTGGTAATGAAGTTCATTACAGATCTAAGTTTTGGTGAGAAAAAATCCCCTTTATGGATGCAAGCCCAGTTGTGTTTTTCTCTTTGAGATGATTTTTCAAAAATATATAGTCTAATTTTCTGATTCAAAGGTTTACTTCGTCTAGACTAAGTTTCTATGGTTTTATTGCAGATGGAAACAGGTAGATGTACGACATTGTCCTGCACCAATAATATGCTGAAGCACCATATCAGGTATTAACTTTTTCATTTGAATCAATATGAATGGTTACTTTATCTATGGCTAATGTAATATTAGAATCTGACTGTCATTCATAACTATCTATCGTAGATTCCACAGGTTACTTAGAAGGTAAACCTTTATGAGGATGGAAAACTTTGGAATGGAAGGTTCACAGGTTCAAGTAATACCATGTACTCCTCAAGATGTTGATGTACTGAGGAAAGTTAACCTTTTTGTTGATTAAAAGGTTATTATCTATTTCTATCTGTGTATTTTTCTGTTTTTGTGTTATTGTGTTTAAGGCTTGTGAAAAGAGTTGTACTGCCTTCTCTTTTTCCCGACAGTGTTGTCTATATCTTATATCCTTCAATTTTGATTGAAGCAGATGTCTAGTGTATTCTATTTAACAGGTAGATTGCGGAGTGTTTCTGCAATACTCTTTCGATCCAGTAAGTACATCATCTCATAAGACATGTGATTAGTGATTTGAGTGAATCCTATGTTCCATGGTTTCTTTGTAAGCTCGTGGGGTTCTTTTTCTTGTTTCTTTCATGGCAGGTTAATCCGTTTTCAGTAATTCATTGTGTACAAGGTTCTGGTAACTCTCCTGCGCAGAAGAGCTCTCTTTGTTATACCATTGCTAATGTAGACGGAAAATTCACATTTAATACCTTGTGGTTATTTTCTAACGTCAAAGATTTTTTGTAGACATTATGTCTACATCTTTTTTAGTAAGAAATATGACTTCTATTGAGCTGTACAAGGATTAGTACCCATGTTCAAAGCGTTATTTTTCTCTTGTTTTTTTATGAATCCACCATTCCGGATTTTAGTTTATCTGGAAGATAAAATGAGTTTTGTTGGTATTGTGGCAAATAATATGCTAGGAAAGATTACTCTAGAAAGAAGTTCTCATTTCCTATTTCGTTATTGTAGTTTTGTTTTTTGAGATTTTACCATATTACTAGGGCGAGAATACATTTTTTGACGTGTCTCCTCCATCGATCGATGTTGGTCTCCGTTGACCATCATCACATTACAGTAACACAAAATTCCTTGTGTGTTTTTGTTAATTCAGAAGTGCTTCGAGTTAATGTTACAACCCTAGCTCTGAATAGTAGCACAGTAATACCTATATTTGGTTGTTAGATAGGTCATATCTATCAAGGCATCATTTGACCTTTGTTGTTTGCACAGGTCATTGGGTATGCTGTTGGTGGTCGTGGTATTGCTATTATAGCGGATGGCCAAGAAAGAACAACATTTTTGTTGTTATAAAGGTCACTCAATCTGTTGTTTTTTTTGTTGAGGGTGCACATTTTTTAGCATTTTGTATCTTTGGTTTGTTATAAGGATGTTTTGTATTACATATATGTATGCAAATACTGACTTAAGATTTTACTTTTAAATTCCAGGTTTGTTGTTGATAGGGCTTGCCATGTTCATGCATTATTCCACGATGCTAAGAAAAAGGTCAGTCTGTTGATGGTTGAACGTAATTAGTCACTTAATATTGAACACCCTCTTGGGAATCACCTGAGATTCTCATTGCTACAAGTTAAAGACTATTTGGTGCTTTCTCTAGTTACTCAACAACGTAATTATACTGTCTGTTCAATGATTCCTGCATATCAGAAAATAAACACATCTCTTGTTTAAAGAAATAGTCAGATTGTCCAGTTCAGTTCTATAAAATTGGGCTTTGACAAAGCTTCTACTCTCTATGTTCGTATGGGGGATGTAGTTCACTTCTTTTAAGGAATTTTTGGTTCCCAAGCGGGCTGCTTTTGTTTAACAGGGTGAACTCAGTTTGCTCCATCTCCATGAATGCCATGTCTAGAGAAAACATCCGTTGGAATGTATAATCTATGTGATTACGCATTTCAATTGTAATCATGTTATTGTAGGAGTAACAAAGCCTCTCAGCAGAGAGTATTTAGGCCTTGCCGCTAACGTCACTTATGTTTTTCCCTATAAATTGTTTAACATGCTACCCTCATTTTTCAGTGCAAAGACGAGGAGGAGTTGTTGTTGTTATTTCCCATGAACAGGGTCACTGGAAACTCAATCATACTACGTATTCATTTATTGCTGTCCAGGTATGCTTTTTTTAAATCTTGAACTTAAGAAGCATTACTCAATTTTACTTTTCATGCATAACAATAGTGTGGAATACTGTCTAAATTAACTTTGAATACATGTACAGTTGTAACAAGTAACTCCTACTATGGGTGTCTTAGCAATATCATGCACCAAAGTCGTCATTTTCCCCCCCTCGAGTTTAATTGTTAGTACAAATTACAACTGCTAGTACACAATGGGCTCATCCTCTTTCAGGGATGTTTGTTATAAATTCCAATCGTAGAAGTAAGGTGTTGGATGCTTTTTCCGCTTTGTTCAATAGTTTGTTGTTTCTGTGTTCGTCCTCTCCTGTATCTTTATTCTTTTTTGTTTGCTTTGAATGTGCAGATTAGTGTAGTGAGTCAGGAACCAGTTATTTTCAGTTGCTTGGTCGGGGAAAAAGATTCGAGGTACCTTGTACCATCTAGTTAGAGGCTACTTGAAACTTGGGAAAGTCCTATAGTGTGCAAACATCATTACACACTCCCACTATTTCCTTGTTGCATTAAAGCTAGGACTAAGATATTTGGAGCAATAACCTGTAGTAATATTAGCTTTATAGCAATTTTCTTATGTTTCGGTCATGTATATTCGAATTAAATTCATAATGCTGGAAGGTTAAGTGATTTTCTTATCAGTTCAGGGTTATGTATCGTTTGTAATACTGAAAGTTGGAAAACACCAATACAGATTTTGTAATTTTTTTTTTTTAATTATGATAACCTATTCTGCAACGTATATATATGTTGTTTAAATTATTATGAACGTTGCATTAATTCTATTTAAAGCAATGGATATAGCAACATAAGAAAAGTTGCTTTAATTAATTTAAGCAACGTATAATATACGTTGCCTAAAATTTGTGACGCCGTGTGGGCAACGTACATAAGCGTTGCTTAAATTATTAGCAACATAAATAAACGTTGCAAAATTGGGATTTTGGTGTAGTGAAGGTTCAATATGAGAGTACGTAATAGTTAGAAATATGGTGTATGACTATCATCCACAAGCTCCCCTAAGGGAAAAGGTGAGTAATCCAACAATGATTATACCTTATTCATTGTTAAAAGTTTATAATGCAAGAATTCCTATATTATTTTAGCTGGAACGTTTCAAAGGGTTATGGACAATTCATAATGGGGAAACTAGCTTCATTCACCACAAAGAATATACCACATTGTATCGATGAGCAAGAAGATTTGTTGACGAACATTTGATGCGCCGGATTCTTGATTACCCTTACTAGTTTTTCTGTAATGCTACACTCTATGTAATGTTGTTTTTTTATTGAAATCATTTGTCTTTTTTTGTTATGATCTACAAAAGGGTCGTTAGGTTTATCCATAAACACGGTAACGACCCTATTCATCTATTTCTTTTCTTTCCTGGATTAATGCCTTCATACAGTCGTTATGTATATTTCAAATTAAAATAACGACCCTATCTAGAAATTTCTGAAATACCCGGGATTATTGAACTTTAGGGTCGTTTGGTTTTTCCATTTTCATACTAACGACCCTGGAAATCTATGTCTTATCTCCCAGGATATTTATCACAAGGGTCGTTAGGTGTATCCATAAACATCCTAACGACTCTGATACTGGGAATTGTATTCAAATGCTTTAACTTAAGGGTCGTTCGTATGCTATAATGGACGTTGCCGACGCTTCGGTTAGTTTAGAAAAGATGAAGTTTTTTTCTAATCGTAAACATGCTAATACAATAAACATCGTGCCAAAATATTCTGAAAAGTTATTACACCTAAGTTCAAGTTAAAAGTTTCCAAACCTAATGATGAGTGCCAA
>JAJJWX010004110.1:0-303837 GCA_023529315.1 Papaver bracteatum | reverse complement strand
TTTTGAGAGTTGAAAGAGTCTTGAAGAAAGAGAAATTTCAAGAGAATATTTGTAATCTTGATTTCTTCCAATTCTGTAAACATTTCTGAGATTTGAATAGTAAAGTGTCGTTTAAATCTTTGAAGTTTAAGTGATTTCCAGTAGATTTCTACAGAATCTTAACAAGGGTGTAGTGTAGGAATTCCTGCAACTACAAGCTGCTCCATTGCTTTCTTCAAAACTTCCCAGATTGCTCTAGTTTTTGCTTCTTCTGGAGAGTAGGCTTCAGAGGTTATAGCAGCACAAAAAGAAGATTTTCCCACAACATCACGAATTATATAGTCTGCACCATCAGCCAAAGAGACGGGATCAAATGCGCCATTAGTACAAAAGCATTTCCAAAATGGGTATTTAATGTAGAAACATCCAAAAATCTAGTAACATGATTAATGAAGTAGGAGACTTTTAATTTAGGGGCTGGGGGACAAGAGGATTAGGCCTGGCATAGCTTAGTGATGGGATCCAATTATCACACCACGGGTCAATAAACTGGCCATCTCCAACAATTTAAGATACAAAGGGTTTTATAAGTTATTTAGTAGTAAATAGACATCTCCAAGTCCAAGAGCAAGTAGAGGGACAATTAGCAATCAGGAAGTCAGAGTTGGGAAAATATCTAACTTTAAGGATAATGTATATGAGAGAATGAGGTTGCTCAATAAGCTTCCAAGCATTTCTAGCAATCATAACAAGGTTATTTATCTCATCTTTTTTAAACCCTAACCCCCCTTCACTTTTAGGGTGCAAAGGATGTCCCAACCCAATAAGTGGAGTTTTCTATCCTTTGGGTCTAAGGTTTCACCCCACCAAAATTTACACATATGAGAATCCATTTTCCTATACAAAGTTTTGGGTATAAGAAAAGCAGTCATTTGATATATAGGGATATCCTGGACAACATGTTTAACTAGAGAAGGTTTAGCAGTTTGGGATAAAAGCTTGTGATACCAGGAAGTAAATCCTAACATCAACAGATTGAAGAACTCATATGAGTTTGAATTTTAGATTTCTGGAAGCTAATAGGAGTGCCTAAATACTTTTCTCATAGGTATAGATAACTAATGTTGAGGATATTATACAATTGTTGAGTGATAAAGGGAGGTAACTCCTTACGAAAATGAATACCATATTTATCAAAATTTGTTTCTTGACCAGAAGCAGAGCAATACTTATGCAAGTAGTCTTTAATGGTATGAAAATCGTGGACATTGGCTTATGAAAGTAGTCTTTAATGGTATGAAAATCATGGACCATGGATTTAGAAAATAGTAAGCAATCATCAGCAAAGAGTAAGTGAGAGAGGGGGGGGGATAGATCTGATGTCGCACAATTACAGACACGAAAGTAATGGGATGATTGGATTCAATTGACAACTGCTCCTATCGAAAATAGGATTAACTACGGATCCAATGTCACATTCAGTAAAGATTTATGATACATGGATAGGGTGCACTCAATGTGTACGAGCCTGCCCCATAGATGTGTTAGAAATGATGTAAAGCTAAGCAAATAGCTTAGTTAAATGAATTTTTCTCAAGTGTTTATTATATTAACAGATTTCATATCAGTCTCATTCCATTTTTCCTATTTTGAAAATTTCAATTTGGATAAACAAATTTCATAATATACTTCCCACAAACTACCTAGAATTTGAAGGAAAAAAGGAAAAATTTGAGGGAAGAAGCTGAGCCGACCTGCCATTATTGTCGAAGCTTGTCCCCAGGTTGAGCCTTTTCCTGGATGAAATGAAACATTTGATTCATGTAAGAGGAGAAATATTTCCCATTCCTTAACCGGAAATATATGTGGCCATGAAAGAGGGACTACGTGGAACAGAATTGACCGGGTGGTAGAGTCATGGAAAGACTTTTTTTATAGCAAAATCCTATTATTGGATCATTCTTCATCGAACCATCATACAGTCTTCTTTAGGGAGCAAGAGCGACCTAAAAACAAGTGACATTCTTCTATCTATGAAATGGCTTGTGAACGGTATTGGCATCACGACTAAAGAATCAAATCAAGAAGGGCCAAGTCAAAGAAAATGATCAATAATCGATATGCAAGAAAAGACCAGTGACTAGGTGGCTTGTCAAGTGGGCGGGCCTTCCAACAGAAGATATAACTTGGGTTGACGCATATGCCCGAATAATACATATATAAGTTTTGGCTGGCACTACCACTCTATAGTCC
This sequence comes from Papaver bracteatum, assembly GCA_023529315.1. Classification (NCBI taxonomy): domain Eukaryota; kingdom Viridiplantae; phylum Streptophyta; class Magnoliopsida; order Ranunculales; family Papaveraceae; genus Papaver; species Papaver bracteatum. The sequence goes on along the minus strand of JAJJWX010004110.1, from coordinate 301,605 downwards.
ACTTCAAATAAACGTGATTGACCCAATTCTGAATCATCTTTTGGAATCATATAGCTGTCAAAAGTGAGTGCATCTGCTGGCATGTGATGTTTGTACATAGAATCGTGTCCTTGTGAATGGGAAGAACCAAGTGCTCTTATTTTATAACGGTAGGGACGATTTCTTCCATTTATGACCAAAAAGACACCAAATTCTCCTTTAGGTGCTTCAACTGCGGTATAGGTAGAAGGATCTAGTACGGAAAAACCTTCTGTATAAGGATCGAAATGGTGAATTAAGGATTCCATGGATAGTTTCACTTGACTTCGTGATGGAGGACATAACTTATGATCGTCGTCTTTGATCATTCGCTTGGTGCGTGAGATTGACGCATTCAGTTTCTCGATGTCAATCGAGAAGGAATATGCATTTTAGTCTCAATATCAATCATTGAATTGGAGTTTTAATTTTATCATATGTAAGTATGGTATGTATAATAATAAAAAAACTTATGCAAAGCAGAATAGGTGCCCTGGTAGCAGTTTACTTAAATGGGTTGTGATCTTAGAAGATGTTCTTTAGTTGATGCGTTGCCAAGAAGATGGGAGTTCTTGGTCTATTAAAAGTTCAGAAATGGATCATAGTCATTGTTTAAAGAAATAAGATTCTTCAATTGACCGACAACGCTGCTGCTTTATTTTGTCTAGTGAGAACGCTTTCTCTTTATTAGCGCTCCTTGGCTCTCATAGGTATCTTTTCTTTGACTTGGTTCAAATAACATCCCGCTACTGACACTTGATTCATTTTATCTTCGCTTCGGTGAATCACTTGAGCCCCGATATATTTTCGGTGCCATGGAGATAGACCGGTGAGATATTACGCTTTCTTCAAATGATGGTTGCTTCCAAGCCCACCTCCTGATTGTCATAGCTCGATCACTTCCTTTTCCACTAAGTCATCCCCACCACGCTTACGGATTTATACCCAACCCAACTTGCTCTGGCCCCGGGTCCTACCTTTTTTTCCTCGGAAAGCGGATACAATTCTTGCGAGAGCAAGAGAAGCGTTTACGGGTAAAGCACCATATCCATATAAATGCTTGCCACCTACGCTCCACCATCCATTCACAGTTTAGGAACTTAGGTAAGAGTCTCCCGATCAAAGAGCTGACGACGGGGAATCAGGGGCCCAGCTAATGCGTGAAACACTCCGCCTGGGGATTACGGTCACAAGACCGAAACTCAAAGGAATTGATAGGGGCTTGCATAAGCAGTAGAGCATATTATAGGTTGGTGTTAGAGACTCGACTACCTGGGGTCGGTTCTTTTAAAAATTTTCTCTTACGATGTAAGTGTTTTCCCATGCAAAAACTTGAGGAAATCCGTCCCGCCCGATGCACTAATCTCTACAGGGTTCCCTTAGTAGGTCGGCCGCCCTACCTAAACCAATCATCATATCGGTCCCTAAGCCCCATTGCAGGAAAGGCTCGGCTTCAAAATCGTACGTGGAGCTTCCGCCTCATACGGCTACTCTCGGGATGGAGGTAGGCCTAGGATTGTGCGGTTAAGGTTCCCCCCATCTCCCTTTGCCAAATAGAGACTGAAAGAAACTTCTATTTATAGGCATGGGAGTTTCCTGACTTCTTGCTCATGATATTGACTGATTGTATCGAACATCTCCAGAAAGTTACGATACAATTCAAAAACCCCATGTTATTTGCAGTTTACTAAATGAATAAATTAATTATTAAGAGAGCTTCCATTCTATGATTTCCATTGGTCAATAACTAACAAACAAAAAGAGTTTTCTTCTTCGCAACTCCTACATCTATCTGTCTAGGGGGAATCATTCAATATCTATACATCATGCCTCAATTGGATCAAAGAGCTCCGTGAAAATGGAAGATATAAGCCCTTGGGAAAGTGCCCAAAGATATTCCTATTGTCTAGTTATCCACATTTTGAGAGGGATCATCTGGTGACTTTGAAAATACGAGGGTACCAAAATATACCTCAATCTAAAAAAAATCCACCTATAAGTCCTTTTCCGAAAGTGATTATCTATGGACTGAGTCAGGACAATACAACTAATCGGTTCACACTTCATGTGATCGTATATGGATACAAGACCGAGACAATACAACAACGAAGTATGTTTACTTGATAATAGGTTCGGACTTAACCAAACTCTAGGGATTGTCTATCAAGTAAAATAGGAATTAACGTTTGTATAATTTACTTTAAATTATAATAAGCACAATAATAATTACAGAAATAAAATTAAATGAAACAACAAGATTTTGTTAATGAGGAAGCCGCAAATGCAGAAAAACCCCGGGACCTAGTCCAGAATTGAATACTCTCATAATTAATCTATTATACAAAATCAAACCAACTTCATATAGTTGAGACCAAGCAACTAAACCTATAGTTCACCTAGTTCCCTCAGTATCCCTGCGCCTCCAACTTGTAAATAAGTCACGCACTTGGAACAATTCCTTTGGTTTGTATTCCAAACAGTAAAGGAACAACAAATTTGTTCGGTAACAACTCTTTTCAAACAACGTGATATGAGTTTGACAAAGGCTCTTCCATTTAACCAATAAACTCCTTTGTCGGGTCCTTAGATCAATCTTTCAACCACTACCGAAGTAATTGTTAGACTATGTAATCAATACTATTAATCACAAAGAAGTGTATTGATGCCGATCTACTCAACTAATCAATCCTATCTATCATAAAGATGAACCGATTATAGTTGGATCCCTTTCCAGCCGAAACAAGTATTGTGTATACCAAAGATTATGAACCCAAAAAGTCTTCTTATCTTCAAATCTTCTTTAATCTTCAATCAGCACCTGCACACAAACAACTTGAATCTCTTGTGATCAATCACACACAAAATGGAATCTGTTAACATTGGATTATTAAAAGATGTCTTTAGATCTACGAACTGTCTAAAGATCCCCGTCGAAACTTCGATCTAGTTTGAATGAATCTTATATCAAAAGAGAAGATTCTCAAGCATAAGCAAACTAGGTGCAATCAAAGTTCAACAACCGTTAGTCAATCAAATCAATTGAAAACTAATAATAAACTGCAATTATCTAGTTTCCCACTAACGATACTAATAGATCTTCTCAATCCCAAAGAAGTCTTTAAACCGAGCGACCGTAAGATATTTCTCCTAATTATGGAATTTTCCTCTCCGATAAGCGGCTCCACCAGTAACAACACAACCGAGGTAGTTTTGCTAGCTCTGAGGATTATTTTGCTCGAAATCCAAACTTTAATATTTATAGACAAGGAAGTTTGGACACCAAGGAATTTACAAAACCGAATATTCTCAAAGACATGCAATAAAAACAAAATTGGTTTTCATAACTCCTGGAAATGCACTGTCCAAATATTGACCGAAATCCCAATAGAAAAATATATAATCAGTAAATGCACATTACTAATGTTAGAGAATTGCTCGGTCGAACTCGCATGCGTTGCTATCTCAATCATGTTTGTCAATATTAGTGATCAAAACTATAAGTCTTGATTTCTAACCTATTTATAGATGTCTCGAACTAGGACATACATAGTGTAGTTGAGCTTATATTTCTCGGCGTTCATCATTTGAAGACGAAGAACTACTAAGGGGAGATTGTGGAACTTCTTCAACAAAAGGTATGTGGAGACTTGAACTCATCTATCACTTGGAAAGTCTATTTTTACTCTATCTCCTATATTGAGACATAAGTCGTTTTATGATATAGTTTTCTACTATACACATTTGAGATTTCGAGCTGAGTATATCTCGCTTACATATTTCTCGAAATATGTGGTGGCAAGCTTTCGCTTTAGCCATGTTCATCTTTACTTGTGACGAAAGTCATTTTAACATTTCAATATCTTAAATATTGCTTTGATGCTAATAGTGTGTGAAAAAGGCTATTGTCATTATATAAGAATATGTTAGAGCATTGCTCGGTCGAACTCGCATGCGTTGCTATCTCAATCATGTTTGTCAATGTTAGTGATCAAAACTATAAATTCTTGATTTCTAGTCTACTATAGATAAGGTCTCGGACTAGGTTAGAAAGTGTAGTTGAGCTCAAGAACTCCATGGAAATCATCATACAAGACGAAGGAATACTCAAGGAACCAGTGGATCTTCATCAACTAAAAGGTATGTGGAGACTTGAACTTATCTATCACTCAAAAGTCTATCTACTATATCTCCTATCTTGAAACAAAAGTCGTATTACTATTGCTAGAGCATTGCTCGGTTGAACCCACCAAGCGTTGGTATGTCAAGTTTGGTTGTCATATTTTAGTAAAGCAAAACTCGTTTAAGAGTTTCTTTATTTAAATGTACTAGAGTCAACTTCGTATAGGTTAGCTTGAAAGTATTAGGATGAGACATTACAAATATTGCGAAGACTTGAAGAAGTGAAGAAGAACGGAGCTACAACGATAACATAATCCTTCCACTTGAGGTTAGTGATATTTGACTTGAATTGTTTCATTCCCTAACGTATCTTTCAAGTTGTGCATAATGAAAACATAAAACTGAGAAGCATGAACACTCTAGATAGACATAGTATTAAGGAATACAATATAAAGTTTCTTGCTTAACCATTATGTATGGGTTCATCCTAGGAATGCTATTGTGATTATGTATGGGTATGAGGTGAGGATTTCATCCTAGGGAATAATATTTACATGGGTTCTATAGGATCATAATATCGCATGAGAAACAGTCTTGCGAAGTTAACAACAACACTCTTGCGAAATTTTAACAACTCATTACAAATGTCGCAGAATGGTTAGGAAAGTGACGTAATAGATGACGGTGGTATAAACATGAAGAAAGTGTGATAATTTTGCGAACAATTGAGGTTTGCGAGGAAGTATCACTAACAATCTTGCGAGAATATCACAAGTTAGATCCTAAAATAAAGGACAAATTAGCTGTCACCCACTATGTAAATCCCTATATAAGGAGGTGAATAAGCGTAAGGGAGAGAGAGATCTTTTTCGAGTGTTGAGCAAGTCATTAGGAGAGAGAAAGTTTAAAGAGCGATTGTATTCTTGTTTTCTTCCATTTCTTGTATCATTTCTGTGAATCAATTAATAAAAGTGTTGTTCTTAATCTTTAAAAGATGTATTGATTATTATGAATTCTTGTGAGGGGAGTGTGGTATTTCCTGCTACTACATATTGACGCTATAAACATGGATTGAACCCTTGTTTTTAGTGTAAAAATTAGTATTGTGATTTGAAAGAATTTGGAGTAGTTTGTAAATTTCATATAATTTTCAACAGTTCATTAAGGTTGAAGAGATGGCTAGAAGAAGAAATGCTTCAATACAACCAACAACTGTGAGGAGGAGTAAGAGACTTGTTGGAGAAAGAAGAAATGAAACTGGAGAACCATCAAGAATGAATACAAGAAATTATGGAGAAAATCAAATTCAACAACCAATTCAGCATACACCAGCGCAAAATAGAACTATGGATTATGATAGAGTGAGTATACACACATGGCAGTCAGGTTCAACAGGTGAAGCGGAAGAGGAGAAACAATTAAGAAACGATAGGCGAATAAAGGAAGATCAAGAAGTAGTTGGAGGAATAATTCATGAAAATGGAGAAGTAGAAGCATTAGAGGAATTGAGACAAAGAATACACGAAGAAAGGAGAGTAGAAGCAGAAAAACGTGCTAATTTGACAAGACATAATCATGAATTGAGAATGGAGAATATGAGACTACAAAATAAAAGGTCAAGAAGTACTACAAGATCAATCAGAAGGGAAGAAATACGAAACTCATTTGTAGAAAATATTAATGGAAATATTCAGAAGGAGGTGCAAAATTTAGATGAAGAACGTCGTGAAAATAGAGGAATGATTGAAGATTGACACATTCCACATGGCGAAATTCCACAAAACAGGCAGCGTCAGGAACGAAGTAACCAAGGTGATGAACAAAACCAAGAAGAAGGAAGAAGAATATTATATGGGAGAGAAAATCGCAGAAATGAGCAAGTAATTAAGAAGAAATTGAGAGACATTATGATGAACAAGCACGTTTAGCCTGCGAGAGAGAGAGATTGAGAGCAGGAGAGCAGAAGTGGAGGAAAGAGAATTCCAAGAAGAAATACGTTAGAATAACCATGATAATCGATAAAGAAGACGCGAGAAAAACCGCAACAATGATAATATCAATAAAGAATATGATAGAATACAAAAGAGAATCGAAAGACAACAAAGAGAGTTGATAAGGAGTGAGCAAAATCGCAGAGGAGAAAATGAGAGATATAATGGTGTGCGAATTCATGAAAGAAATGAAAGAGAAGATCGCAAAGAAAGACAAGAAGAAAATGTTGGGGAAGGAAATCAAACTCTCGCAGCACAAAACAGGCAAGAACGCAGGAGAAGAGAAGCAGAATTGAAGAGACCAATGGAACCAGCGTTCGGGGTAAATGAACAAATCTTAAGAGAACTGGCAGAAATGAGAGGAATGCTAAATAATATGAGGGAAGGAGGTAGGACACAATTGGATGAAGCTATAGAAGAAGCTTCGAAAATTCCGTTCTCACAAGAAGTACAATTAGGAGGAATACCGCCAAAATGTAGTTTGCCTGCGTTAACCAGCATCTTTGATGGGACAACTTGTGCGATTCAACACATTAAAGCTTATGTGAGATGTATGTCACAATGATAGAATCATGATGCTTTGTTGTGCAAGTATTTTGCATCAAGTCTAACAGGAGAGGCGCTAAAATGGTTCGAGGGTTTACCCAGGAATACTATAACATCTTTCAACCATTTACAGACTATATTCTTAGGGGCATATATAACTAACAACTCCTTGTGACCAGGAATAGAAGATGTATTTGGATTAAAGCAGAGAATTGGAGAAATTTTAAAGCATCTAACCATAAGATGGAAGACAATGTGCAGTGAAATGGCTGGACATGTGGATGAGAGATATCTCATTTTATTCTTCATCAATGCAATGTTCGCAACCAATCTGCTATATTTTCAAATTTTTAGAATCAAAAATACAATCACAATGACTGAATTACGGGAGCTACAGGAGGAGTACATTTCTCTTGAAGAAAAACAGAATGAAATGGAATCATATCATGTTGCGAATACAAGCTCATCAGCAGCGAATGCGAGTTTGCTACCAAAATTGATAAATACAGTTGCGAGCACTTCGCAGGTTCAACAAGAAAATAAAAATGATAATCAACAGAAGTTGGTAGCTATGGGAAGAAGGGATCAAGAAGAATTCGAAAGAGAAAGATAATTTTTATAGTCGAGGAGGGAACAATAAAATTCAAAGACTTGATCATCCACAAGAAACATATGGAGGACAAAGACAAAACTATCAGAGAGGATCAGGAAGTCAAAGAATTACATGGGAGGAGATCAAGATGCCGCCTTTGAATACTAGTGTGGAAAAAATTTGGGAAGCAATAATTTTAGTGGAGAACATACCAACACCCTGGAACATGGGAAAAGAACCGCTTTCAAATAACATGAGCCAAGAATTTTGCTCTTATCATCATTTTCATGGACATTCTACAAATAACTGCAGAAACATAAAGAGAATCATTCTCAGAATGATAGACCAGGAAAAGCTAAATCATTTTCTAATGGGGGACCCTCAATCTCAACTCTTACCACCACCATCAGAAATTCGCAGAGATAATGCAACAAAAAGAGGAGAAACATTTGTCATAGAAGTTGGATCGAAGGCAATTTTTTTTTTTTTGTAACTCTATTGTACATTCATACAAAACAATCGAAGATTTCCACGACAATGTCCTAAGCAGAGTTTTCGCAAGAGATGGTGATGGGAGAGAAATAATGAATATTGCGAAAGCTTCGCCATTAGAAGAGTGGCAAAAGTATACTATTTCTTTCACTGCACAAGAAGTACATGAACCTGGAGAAATGCATGACAATCATTGGTGGTGAGAATAGAGATAAACCCAAAACAAAGAGAAGATGAAGATGATGAGGTTGAAGATTCATGGGCAATTAATATAGTTTTAATTGATACAGGGAGTTCTGTAGATATCTTGTTTTATCATACTTACAAGACAATGGGAGGCAGAGATGAGGATCTAATACCTTCAACCTATAAAATTTATGGTTTTAATGGCACTGCCAATAAACCTAAAGGGGAGATCACAATGCGAATTCCATTGAAGGGGATATCTTCCAAGATTCTATTATGTATTGTCGATATAGAGTCGCCCTACAATGCCTTAATTGGTCGACCTTGGCTACATGGGATTTTAGGTGTGGCATCAAATTTCCACCAGTGCATTAAGTTTCCACATCCTGGTGGCATTGGAGTAATAAAGGGAGATTGGTTGAAGGAAAGAAGTGTTATGAAATTGATGTGGAATCTTGCGAAGAAAGAGCTGCGACGAAGGGGAATTGGAAGTATAACATCAAAGAAAGACAAAGAAGTGAGAGATTGATGGTCGATTAGGTAGAACAAAGAAAAAAAGAGATGTTACGAAGTCAGAACTTGCTGAAAACGACAAGCGGAGAAAATCTCGCAGAAGGTCAGAAAGTAACTAACAATCTCGTAGAGGCAGAGAACAGTAAAGGTAAAAAAAATATTAAAAAACTATGAAGTGAAAGAAATATTGAGGAAAAGAAAAAAGATGTATAATTGGTTTGTTGCGAAAATTTCAAAAAATATATTTTCCTTAATGATTAAAATGAAATAAGTGAATACAAAAATTTTATGAAAAATAGGATGTGAAATTGCAGATATCAAAAGCAGAATGAAAATATGCGAAAATTTCGCAAGAAATGATCATTTAAGATCCAGAATGGGACGAACCTTTATGGCGTACACCCTAGTTCGTGAATAAAATTTCGCAAGAGGCAAATGTAAGACCTAAAGTACGTCATAAAAGGGGGTATCTGTTACATGACTCAGCGATAAGGTTACACCGCTTCTGGAACCTGAGTCATGGAGATTTTGGGTCAATGAAAGCCCATCCAGGTGAGACACCTTGGATTCTCAAACTTGAGCATATGACTTGAGTTGGGTGACTAAGGTAATAATAGCACTCATAATGGGTGCAGAGTATGACCAAGGCGCTGAGGTACACGGTTGATCCAAGAGTGCCAGGGGCATATGAAACTACCATGGCCATTCTTGGCAAGTCTTGGCTATGATGCACTCGGCCCGAAGAAAACCCCATTTAGGGTGCAGTCTCGTAACCATAAGCCATATAGGCACAAGGGATAAGAGGATGCGAACACAACTGGTTGTTGTTAAGAGTGGATGAGAGGAGCTAGTCTTATATGGTTGATGTATGTCTCCTTGAAAGGGAAACTATGGGGAAGATAAGGGCAGCACCCTCCATTAGGGAGCTGATAAGTGTCTTAAGACGCAAATGTCATGAGACTTTTTACTCACGGGAGTATTAAGACTTATCATATTTGTGCAACATTCCTGAAGAGACAATAATACAAAAGAGAAGATAAGACGAGATCAAGGGGTCATTACATGCAAGTGTAAAGATGTCCTGCGATTTCGTCACAAGACGGCAATGTCATGGGGCTTTATTTTCGCAAGAAAATTTAGGCATGTCATATTGTCGCAGCAAAAATACAAAAGAACAAAAAGTTAAGGCAAGATCAATGGGTTTCTACATGAAAGTGTAGAGATGTCCTGCGATTTTGTCGCAAAAGAAAAAAGATGGCAAAATAAGACATTTACTTAGGAAGACAAAATAAGACCACATCAGAATATAAGAAAGAATGCAATTTTACAATTTATAATTGTGAGATTATACAAAAATAATTGTGATTTTCTAACAATTTATGACTGCGAGATTCTGCAGAGATAATTGCGATTTTATCGCAAATTGCAAATTATTTTATTAAACAGAGGAAGCTTGCTTAATCAATCATCTGAATTCAAATAACAGAGGCAAGTATGGGAATGCATAAAATAAGTAAGTTAAGTGTTATTTGTTTTCACATGATAGATTTACGCATAAAAAGTTAATTGTATGTTGGATAGTCATATTGCGAAAGGGAAATTCTTTATAACACAGGCAGGGTGAAACAAAAAAGAACTTATATTAAAGATTAGAGAAATTCATAGTGATAGATTACAAGAGTAAAAGATTGAAGAATGAATGTACAAGTTTTACAAGGGAGCAAGCAAGGAAGCAAAATCTATTTCGAGCTTGATTCATCTTTATCTCCATCAGATTATTTACTAGAGCTTTTTTCTTTATCTTCATCAGATTCATCATTTCCATCCTCTTCAGATTCTTCTCCTTCATCAGCTTCACTATCAGAGATGATCAAGTTAGGCACATTCTCCGGGATGTTGTCTAAAAGACAAGGATATCTGGAGTGAGGAATCTTGTTTTCATCACAGATTTCCTTGATAGTATCATTACGATAATAAATTGCGTCATTCCCAAAATTCTCAATAGTGATCTTCAGTTGAGACTTCAATCTTGAACATTTCTCATTGCGAGAAGAAAGATCCTTTGCGAGCTTCGCCTTTTCACTCTTAAGTTCTTCAATTCTACTGCGAAATCTCTCTTCAGCTTCTGCGAAAAAACAATAATAAATCAACAATTTGGTAGAAAGTTGTGAAAAATAAATAATCAAATAAGGAAGAAAAGTTAACAACCTTCTCTGTTAGAAATCATATCTCTAATCAAGGCCGTTTGCTCATCTTGAAGACTGACATCTACACCTAAGTTATTTCTGGCATTATCAAGAATGTTCGCAGCCCAAGAAAATTCATCATCATTACTAATGAGAAGGCGGGAGAGAACTTGGTTTTCCATCTCAACAAGAGCACTATTCTCGCAAATAAGTCTATCTCTTTCAATTTGAACTTCGAGAAGATTTTTATGGAATTCCGCTAAGGTTTGAGCACCTTGTCTAGATATACGATCTTTTTCGTCTATGAGATTACTATTCTTGGCTCTTAAACTATTGATTTCTTCTTTGGAGTTAAGATAGTGACGTTTAGACGTATTAGCTACACTCAAACAAGACCTGTGGTCAATTTCTAAAAGACGAAGTTTGGATCTGAGGTCATTTATAGAAAGAGATTCAATCTTGTCGTTTGAATAACTATTTAAGGAATTATTAAGGCGATCAAGAAGGGTATCCTCATCTATAAGTTCAGGAAAAGAACAGAGGACTGTAGCCTCATCAGTAAGACCATAAATATCTGCAAAAATGGTTGCTTGAATAAGCTAAGACAATATGATAAGAGAATTAGGAGAAAGAGAAAAAAAATTTACCATAAAGTTGTTGGTTGGCTTTCTCAAGATCAAATATCTTGTGTTTGTTTCTTGAAACATCAATTTCTAGCTGTTTATTCTTCTTGCGAAGCTCAGCAATTTCAGCTTCCAATTTTCCATTATTCTTGTGAAGTTCAGCAGACTCAGATTTTAATTCTTCATTTTTATTGCGAAGATTTGTATTCCTCTTTTCAGAAGCTATACGTCTTTTCTCCAAATCTGAGGCAATAGTGAAAGAAGCCCTTCCATCCTGTGAAGAAAAGGCAAAAGTTACTAAAATAAACATAGCTAAAACTTGAAGTATGGAGAGCAAGTGAAGAAATAAAAATATACCAGAGTGCTAAGTGAATTTAAGAGACTAAGAGTCACTGATCTCGAAGCTCCACGAAGTGAATCATTATCAACCAGTATAGGAGCATCACAGATTCTTGCGAGGGTCTGGCACGTATTAGTAAAAGCATCATTCCCAATACCGTACATAGTATTAGCAAAAATGCCGGACAATTGAGCCATGAAAGATTCAAGTTGAGAAGATTCTTTCGCAGAACAGATATCGTCATTATTATCATCATCATCATTATCATTATTATTGTCACTGGAACTTTTGCCATCTGGAAGAATTGAGGGAGAAGGAGATTGAACTCCACACTACACCCCTCACAAGAATTCATAATAATCAACACATCTTTTAAAGATTAAGAACAACACTTTTATCAATTGATTCACAGAAATGTTACAAGAAATGGAAGAAAACAAGAATACAATCGCTCTTTAAAATTTCTCTCTCCTAATAACTTTCTCAACACTCGAAAAAGATCTCTCTCCTCCTTACGCTTATTCACCTCCTTATATAGGGATTTACATAGTGGGTGACAGCTAATCTGTACTTTATTTTAGGATCTGACTTGCGATATTCTCGCAAGATTGTTAGTGATACTTCCTCGCAAACCTCAATTGTTCGCAAAATTATCACACTTTCTTCATGTTTATACCACCGTCATCTATTACGTCAATTTCCTAACCATTCTGCGACATTTGTAATGAGTTGTTAAAATTTCGCAAGAGTGTTGTTGTTAACTTCGCAAGACTGTTTCTCCTGCGATATTCTGATCATACATCTTGCCTCTTCTCATATCTTCTCTGCGAAGGGGAGAAGATCATGAGAATCTTATTTCTTCAGAATGCCGCAACATCCCATCTTTCCATATTCTTCTATTCTGACACGATTCTGCATTCCTCGCCAAATTTACTACACGTATCCCTTCTTCCATCCAGCTTCTGACACGTCCTTTTCAACCGCTGTATTTCAACCGTTCATGTATAATCTTTGCATTAAATGTGTTTATCTTCTTGAGTATTCTTCTCTCTATATATACTCTTTTCATTATTCTCTCCTCTTCTTTTTTACATTCTTTCTTATTTTCTCTGCAACTTTCTTCACTATTCTTCCGCGAATTCCGCTCCTGATACTGTAATTTTTCTCATTTCTTTAAAGGAGGAGCAACATAATTCTCCTTGCGAGGAGCACCTTTGCCTTTACCTTTACCTTTGCTCTTTGCAACCTTGGAGGGTTCCTGTATCTCACCAATAGCCTTCAAGCACAGATAAAGATAAGAAATAGAGGCAACAATATATTATCAAGAATCTTAAAAGAATATTTCTTACTTCATCTGTGATTGATTGAAAAGCTGATAAAGTACTAGCTTTCCCAAATTTCTTGTAGCTTTCTTTCAGCCTCTCAATCTGGTAATTTTGTAAATTACGCGAAAATATTGGAATGATTAGCGAGAGCATATATAAGAGTATAAGAAAAATAATAATAATGACTCAAGTAAAAGGTGGAAATGTACCTCTCCATCTCTTTCGGGCCAGTTTAATACCCAGGGTTGGAACTCTGCGAGATTCGCAGGTAAGACATGAGAACCAGAAATATACGGACCCTCTAGAATTAAGGGAAACACACACCATTTGTTATCATTAGAATGACGCGGGGTAGAATTATAGCCAGGATGCCAGTCAATATCTTGCATGAGTAATTCATCATCAACAACATTATCTCTCTTATATAAACGAACACCCCATCAAGTACTATATCTCTTCATAGGAATTACTTCATAATTCGCAAAGAAGCTTTCTACAGTATATTTCGCAGGTATAATCGCAACTTCAGCAAATTTAGGACTCTTAACTTCAGTGGGGTAAATAGATTCCTTACCAGCACCGCGAGTGGCAAACTCGAGCATTAGATGAATGCAATCCCCACTCAATTAGTACACAGCTCGCGAGAACTTCGCATGAGAAAGAATTTCATAAAACAAGGGGAGATCAGGATCATAGAGAGGAATGGGAAGACCAGCTTCAAGCTGACCTAGCGAGACTATGATCTTTATCTGATTACAGGGATGATTAGAAAATAATTTGGCAGTTAGCTCAAATTTAGGATTCTGGCCGGGAATGCGAGATAGAGTAAAACCTCTATTTTTAAGTTTCTTTTGAGCCTTTTCCAAGGCAATCTCATTCTTACGACCGTCTGGAGGCATTTTTAGTATGGGAATGGAGAATAAAGTTAAAACTTGAAAAGAAAAATAATCAGCACCTAGTTTGTTTATGCTTGAGAATCTTCTCTTCTGATATAAGATTCACTCAAACTAGTTCAAGGTTTCGACAGGGATCTTTAGACTATTGTTAGATCTAAATACGATCTTGTGACAATCCGTTGTTAATAGACTCTATTCTGTGTGTGATTGATCACAAGAGATTCAAGTGATTGTGTGCTGGTGTTTATTGAAGATCTAAGAAGATTTGAAGACAAAGAAGATATTGAAGATTTCTTACTTGGTGTTTTTATAATCTTTGGTGTGAACAATACTTGTTTGGGAAAAATAGGATCCAATTAATAATTGTTTATCCTTGTGGTAGATTGGATTGATTAATTGAGGAAGATGGGCATCAACACATATCACTTGGTTGAAGAGTTTTGTTGGCTTAATCTTAGTGATTACCTTTGGGTGATTAAACGTAAGATAGATCTTGGAACCTGGCAAAGGAGTTTATGTTAAGATAAACAAGGGAACCTTTGCGCAACTCATATCACTTGGTTGAAGAGAGTTGATACCAAACAGATTTGTTGTTCCTTTACTGCTTGGAATACGAACCAAAGGAATTGGTCCAAGTATGTGACTTGTTTATAGGTTGGAGGCATGGGAATACAGACGGAACTAGGTGAACTATAGGTTTAGTTGCTTGGTCTCAACTATACGAAGTTATCTTATTTTGTATAGCGGCTTAATCCTGAGAGTATTCAATTCTGGACTAGGTCCCGGGGTTTTTCTGCATTTGTGGTTTCCTCGTTAACAAAATCTTGTTGTGTCATTTACTTTATACTTCCGCATTATAATTGTTTTATGATAATTAAAGTAAATTGCACAAACGTTAATTCCTATTTACTTGATACGTGAATCCTATTGAGTGTGGTTAAGTCCAAACCTTTGTATCAAGTAAACACACTTTGTTGTTGTATTGTCTCGATCTCGTATACATAGATGATCACACAAAGTGTGAACTGATTTGTTGTATTGTCTCGACTCAGTCTATAGACAATCACTTTCGGGGAAAGGACTTATAGGAAGAAAAAGTTATAGCTTGAGGTATATTTGGGGTGCCCTCGCCTTTTCAATTTGTCATTTCTTATAGGATGAATCACACCAAACACAGATTGTTAGATCTTTTCGTGTTTGCCTACTCTGATACCAATTAACGCCTTCAAGATTTTAAACGATCTGAAAGAAGACTCTGAGGAATTTTCATCTGTTTCAGTTAAGATACTTGATGAAAGGATTGAACAAAATTGGTTGTGTACTGATGATATCACGAATATCATGATTGATAGAAAACTGGTAACGAATGCCGATGAATCTAAGTCAAGAGATTCTCATGAACATTTGATCCTCTTATCACGTCAAGTCAAACAGTCTTGTAAGAAAAAGATCAGAAAATGCTCAAAAAGGAGGTGGTATTGCTTGAATCGGAAAATTTGTCTTGTAAAACATCTGATTAATCGTGTTAAGAATTTTTTCAAGAACACAACATACCATCCTAAGATTAATGAACACTGTCTTGGAGATTTTGCACTTAAAACAACCTCACCATTCCAATGGTTTCTGGATAGTGGATGTGGCAGACATATGACAGGTGATCTCTCTTGGTTTACAAAGATAGAAGACTACAAAGGAGGCTCTCTGACATTCAGAAATGGAAGTAGCTGTCTTATTAGCAATAAGGGGACAATCAAACTTCCATGTATTCCCGAAATTCATGATGTTGTTTATGTTAAAGGTATGAAAGCTAATCTTCTGTCTGTCAGTCAAATCTGTGATAAAGGTCACAAGGTTATATTCAACATGAAAGGTTGTGATATTGAAGATAAGACTGGAAAAGTAATTTTTCGAGGACGAAGAAGTATGAATAATTGTTATCTTCTAGATATACAATCTAATTTATATTGCAACTTAACTAAGGTTGAGTCCACTCATTTATGGAATGAACGTTTTGGCCATATCAATTATCGAATGTTAGGAAAGATCATTAATCAAGAACTTGTCAAAGGAGTTCCCGAGATTAGCACCAAAGTAGAAGGCGTTTGTGGTGCATGCAAAAAAGGTAAACAAGGTAAAGTTTCACACAAAGTATCTCGAGATATACCCGCTCGTGCTCCTCTCGATCTTATTCATATGGATCTTTTTGGTCCAATCCAACAAGCTTTAGTTGGAGGAAATAAGTATGCATTAGTAATGGTAGATGATTATACTCGATTTACTTGGGTTTCTTTTCTAAAGCACAAAAATGACACTCTTGAAGAGTTCAAAATCATTGTGAATAGAATTCAAAATGAACAAGGTCACAGACTTAAGAAAAGTAGAAGCGATCGTTGTACAGAATTCAAGGATACTAAAGTATATGAATACTATAATAGTCTTGGAATAAGTCATCAATTCTCATCTCCCATTACACCTTAGGCAAATGGAGTAGCAGAAAGAAAGAATAGAAATATTCGGGAAATGGCAAGAGTCATGCTTCATAAAAAAGATTTACCATTAACCTTTTGGGGAGAAGATGGCTTTATAACCTGTTATCTTATAAACAGAGTCTATTTAAGATCAAAAACTCTAAATACCCCATATGAATTGTGGTATGGAAGAAAACCAAATCTAGGCTACTTAAGAATTTTTGGTAGTAAATGATATATTCTCAAAGATAGAGAACACATAGGTAAATTTGATTCCAAAAGTGATGAAGGAATTTTTCTTGGGTATGCTTCTGACAGTCATGCTTTCAGAGTATACAATCTCCGAATCAAAGTCATGATGGAATCAATTAATGTAGTCATCGATGACATTAGTGATTTTTGGCAAGATAATCATACTGCAGCAGAGCTTCCTCCCTCTGAGACCGTCATGAAATAAAAACAAACTAATGTTGAAACTTCTATGGTTCCTTTAATCAATGATACTAATGAAAAGGATGACAATGAGAGTATTGTTGAATAACCCAATGATACTGAAACTATTGTTCAAAAACCTGTTAAATGGGTTCATCAAAGATATTTGTCTGAAGAAATCATTGGTGATGTTAGTGCTAGAGTTATGACTCGAAGACAACTTCATAATGTCTGTCACTATTCATGTTTTCTTTCCTCAATAGAGCCGAAAAATGTTGATGAAGCACTCAATGAACCTGCCTAGGTAAATTCAATGCATGAAGAACTCAATCAGTTTGAAAGACAGGAAGTATGGAAACTTGTTCCTAAACCACAAGGAGTAAACATTGTTGGAACAAAGTGGATCTATAAAAACAAATCAGATGAGTTCGGAACAATCGTCAGGAATTAAGCTAGACTCATTGCTCAAGGATACTCGCAGATAGAAGGTATAGATTTTGATGAAACTTTTGCTCATGTTGCTATTTTAGAATCAATAAGATTATTGCTTGCCTATGCTTGTTATCTTAATAAAAACTTTTTCAAATGGATATTAAATATGCCTTTTTGAATGAGGATCTAAAATAAGAAGTCTATGTGGCTCAACCTAAAGGATTTGAAATCCATTATTTCCTGATTATGTTTTCAAACTTAAGAAGGCATTATATGGCTTAAAAAAAGCCCCCAAAGCTTGGTATGATAAACTAACATCCTTTGTACTCCAAAAGGGATTCTATAGAGGAGGTGTTGATAAAACTCTTTTCACCAAATGAAGTGGAAAAAATGTGCTTATAGCACAAATATATGTAGATGATATCATCTACGGTTCTACCTCAAAGACTCTAACGGACGAGTTTTTGAATCTTATGAGTGGGGAATTTGAAATGAGTAATGTTGGAGAATTATAATATTTTCTTGGATTACAAATACAACAACAAAAGGATAGTATTCTTCTCTCCTAAGAAAAATATGCAAGGAATTTAGTCGAAAAAATCGAACTAAAAGATGCACAACCCATGGCTACTCCATTGCCAACTACTGGAAAACTTCAGTCAAATCCAGGAGAAAAATCAGTTGATCAAAAACTTTATAGATCTATTATAGGGAGTTTATTGTATATAACTGCTACAAGACCTGATATTACCTTCAGCGTGGGATGTTGTGCTAGATTTCAAGCCGACCCTAAAGAATCACATTTCAAAGCTGTGAAAAGGATCATTAGATACGTTAAAGGTACAATAGATTATGGTATATAATACTAGTTTCCTATTCTGATGCTGATTGGGAAGGGTGTGTAGAAGATAGGAAAAGCACCTCTGGTGGTTGCTTTTATGTCGGTCAGAATCTTGTTGCTTGGCATAGCAAAAAAACAGAATTCACAGTCATTGTCCACCTGTGAAGCAGAATACATTGCTGCTAGTACATGTTGTACTCAATTGTTGTGGATGAAGCAAATGCTCATCGACTATGGAATCAATATTCCCACTATGAATATTTTATGTGATAATTCAAGTGCTATTCGACTAACTGAAAATCCAGTCGAACATTCTCGAACGAAACATATTGATATCCGATATCACTTTATTAGAGAATTATATGAGAATGGGACTAACAAATTGGAATATGCTCCATCTGAATGCCAGTTAGCGGACATCCTCACAAAACCCCTAGATAGGGCAATATTCTAAAATCTAATAAAGTCCATAGGGATTGTCAAGGTACGTTAAGTACCTGATGAAATCGATATTAATTCTCCCGGAAGAAGAAAGCGATGGAATCATATTTGGAGAAGTTGGATGCGAAATTGAGGTAACAATCTTGTTAGTTAATTATTTTCCTGTTTTAATAAAAACCTATTTTTATTTGATATATATGTTGCTTTTGCTTAAAAGAAATTATTGGTACAATTGATGTGTTTATTCCATTATGAATGTATGGATGTGTGTATTATTCAATTGTTTCTGGTTAAGTAAAACTTTTGTTATCTTGCTTTGATTGTGTGATATCAATAGTTTAGACTTACAAAATTTGGTGCAATTTGCGGTGCTTTAATGTTTATGTTAATTCAATTGCTTCCAGTTAAGTAAAACAATTGTTACTTTGCTTTATTGTGTAGTATGAATTGTTTAAGCTTACAAAATTTTGGTGCAATAGTGAAACTGTGGTTTATATATGTTGTTTCTATTGTATCCGGTTGAGGTGAATAATTATGCAAGTTGATTTATTGGTTTGTATGAATTATTTATGGCTTAACAAATGAATATATTGATGGGATGAGTTGTTTAGTCCAATTCGATTCCGGATAAGCTAAACTAAGTTAATTATGATCTTAGTTAGACTTATCAAAGTGGAGGTTTCGGTTATTCAAGTCTAGCCGAAAGCCTAAACAAGGAAATGCTAGTTAACTAACCTAGTATTTGGCTTGTTTGAAATCTAAAGGTCTAAGTTATATGGATAACAAGAACCTGATGAGAAAAATGGAGTTTATCTTTGTTTTGGTCTTATCAAATGAAGCGGTTGTATTTATATAATCGGTTTAGCAAAGGAACTAAGTTGCTTAGTTGATTTTTGGTTTTCTAAACTAGTTGGGAAAATTGCTTCGGGCAATTATTTCCATGATAACATATCAAAACGTAATTACTTGTAGTTTCGGTTTTGATATTGGTTATCAAAAATGGTGTGTAAAACCCTCGTGCTTGACTCAACAGGTTGCAAGTCTATTTTTGAGATTTGTAAGATCCTTTTCGTGTTGTCCATTATTTGTTCTTTGCTTTGTCATCTTTGTGACAAAAAGGGGGAGAAATATATGGAGTAAACAAGTGATGCTGGTGTCAATTTATGGTTGATTGGTGTCACTAGGTAAGAGGACGATGGTGCTTGAACGTTTATCTAACGAATGAGGAAAAGCATAGACTAAGGGGGAGTAACATATCATATGAATGTATTAGAGATTATACGATTAATCGGAAGTGGGTATCGGTTCGTACCTTGAACTTGAGATCCGATTAGCAAGAACAATCAGCAGCAACAACAACAACAACATTTTAACACGACGATCAGCAGGTACTACAATCTTCTAGGATGACCACAAACTTGATTCACATGCTAAGAACTTAAAACCTTTTTTCTCCTAATGGTAACTCTCTTTTAGGGTTAGAGTTACCACTTTTCTTATGGTAAACCTATGTGTGATATATGGTGGAATCACGTAACCCTTTACACATATGCTAGAGATGTTTATATAGGTTCCAAACCCTAAGGAATATGGAACCATACCGGGCTTTCCACATACAATATGGGAGACCATATTCGGGTCCAACCCGAATATCTAACATCTCCCACTCGCACATAGTGTGTGTGGATTGTGCCGGAAGAAATAAAAGCTCATATTAGTAAATAGCCCGTGCGACCGTCGAGGTACCTGCAATTTGGGAGCTCTATACTAGCAGCTTAATATGAGTCAGCATAGAGACATCAACCCTTTAAAAATGTTTGTATCTCGTAGTATCCTAGGTCCATCAAAATCTCATTAGTCTAGACTACTCTGATCCCTCGTAGAGCTAGTATAACCCTCATGCTAGCTTATTGTAAATACATTCACACTTGTGTTGCAACTCCAGCAAGGAAACCCAAGTCTTCGACTGTGAATATAAAAACATTCATGAGTTTGATGACCTTCCTTTCGCCCTATTGCCATGAAGTTTCAGAATCAACTGATTTCCCAGATATGTACCCTTTAAGCCGAATCATCCATGGCCACAGGACACATACTAAAGTAGCAATCATCGAATCTTTACTTAATAACAAAGTCAAAAGTCGTAAGGTTACATGTGTATAATCTAATTATCATACGGACTCACATGGTGAGAAAATCAGGGAACGATTTTCGCACCTCCATAGTGGTCGCAAGCACGCATAATATGAAAATGCGCTAGAGTGTAGTTTTACTTGACTAAACAAGTATATGTCACAAACTCTTACACTCTACAAATCTTGACTTAGTCGCAACTCTTGCACCTAATCCGAAATTTCTAACTGCTCGCTTTCATCAAGCGCCGTGAAAGATATTTCTTATTTGGCTATCCTTTAAGGTATGATGAACAATAGGTACATTCATCATCGATCTTCACTATATAGATCTCATCTTGGTATTGCCAAGGCGATGCATCATCTCATCTTTGCTCACTCTCCTTAGCGCCAAAAGGTGAGTAAGCCAGTCCATACCAGGTGACATATCAATCAAGTTTCGACATAATGCATTCTCTATGCACCAATGTCAGCGTGTATATCCATGCCCATAAGTAAATAATCAATCATAAAAATGAACCATTATCAAATTGTATTGATTATTAATAAATATCCATAAAACATATGCATCTACGATCATCATGTCTTAGAAAAATAAATAATTAAATAAAGAGACATCCATTACCACCTACGTAAACCTAACGCCCTAACATGAGACATGAAAACATCTCTTGGTATAGGTTTAGTAAGGGATCAACTATCATCAACTCTTTAGGCATGTACTCCAAAACTATTTCTTTCTTCGCAAGAGCAGCTCTAATAAAACAACACCTCATATCAATGTGCTTAGTCTTTCCATGGTACTTTGGGTATTTTGCATAAGCAATCATTGATGTGCTATCAGTGTGAATTTTCACCGCATCATTAGCATGAGTGAAAAATTCAAAACTCTCAAAGAACATCCTTAACCAATTAGATTCTTGTACTGCAGCTTGACAAGCTACAAACTCAGATTCCATTGAAGACATAGCGACAATTGACTGTTTCTTACTACTCCATGTGATGGCCCCGCCATTTAGCAAGAAAGCATACCCTGATGTGCATTTTCTCTCTCCCATTTTGCCATTCCAGTTAGCGTCACAATAACCACTGAGACGTAGATCTGAACCCTTGTAGCATAGCAT
The DNA here is from genome assembly GCA_023529315.1 of Papaver bracteatum. NCBI lineage: Eukaryota > Viridiplantae > Streptophyta > Magnoliopsida > Ranunculales > Papaveraceae > Papaver > Papaver bracteatum. The sequence continues at coordinate 279,908 of JAJJWX010004110.1, read as the reverse complement.
GAGATCGCTCGTCCCTTTGAGATACCTTAGTATCCTCTTGACCGCTTTCCAGTGAGCAAAAACAGGATTCGACTGGTACCGACTAACTAATCCAATAGCATAGCATATGTTAGGCCGAGTACACATCATATCATACATCAGGCTCCCAAATGCATTGTAATAGGGTACCCGCGACATCCTGTCTTTCTCTTCAGGGGTATTAGGGCACATCTCAAGGCTTAAGTTATGACCTTTAGCAACTGGTGTGTCTATGGGCTTGCAATCTTTCATGTGAAATCGCTCAAGAACCCTTTTAATGTACGTCTCTTGTGACATACCCAAAAGTCTCTTTTAACGATCTCTAAGGATCTTAATCCCGAGCACATAGCTTGCTTCTCCCATGTCCTTCATCTCAAAAGTTGAGGACAACCACTCTTTTGTGGCGACGACAATCTCCATGTTACTTCCAGCTATAAGGATATCATCAACATATAAGGACAAGATAAGGAAACCTTTATCGGACCATTTAACGTACACACAATGGTCTTCTTCTATCATCGTAAACCCATTGGAAACAATGGCTCGATCAAATTTTAAATACCATTGTCTAGATGATTGTTTTAGGCCATAAATAGATTTTTGGATCTTACAAACTTTGCGCTCTTGACCTTTAATCACGAAGCCCTCTGGTTGCTCCATGTAAATTTCCTCATCTAGTTCTCCATTGAGAAATGCAGTTTTAACATCCATTTGATGAAGTTCCAAATCCATATGTGAGACAATAGCAAGAATAAGGCGTATCAAGGAAATTCTCACCACAGGGGAGAAAGTTTCCTCGTAGTCAACACCCTCATGTTGGGTGTAACCTTTCGCCACAAGGAGGGCCCTATATCTTTCATCTAAACCATCCGCATTGCGTTTGACTTTGAAAACCCATTTGTTTCCAATAGCCTTGCGCCCTTCTGGGAGGTCAACGTATTGCCACACATCATTTATCCTCATTGATTCTATCTCTTCTTCCTGTGCAATAATCCATTTTTCCCTTTTAGGAGATAACATAGCCTCTTTAAAATTCTTAGGCTCTGCGTCATCATGTGAACAAACCATGAAACTTTCCCCCTCAATCTGAAAACGACGACGAGGTACTTTTCCACTTTCACTTCTCTGAGATTGGGGATCCTGATTTGATGGAGCCAATCCATTATCAGGTGGAACACTCCCATTTTCCCTAGGAGAACTAGGAATTTCTTTGTTATTCTCAACTAGACGAACTGGTGTGTCTTCCATTGACTCTTCCACCTCAAAGAGGCTAAGATCTCCCCCTACCTCGTTCCTTCTAGGAAAATCCTGTTCTAGGAAATCTACATCACGTGACTCAATCTCAGTTACACTTCCATCAGGATGCTCACCAATGAACACATGGCCTTTCGAGTGATCAGAATATCTAATAAAGATACACTTTTTCGCTCGAGGTCCCATCTTCCCATACCGGTGAGAAATGTTGTGTACATAAGCAGTTGAACCCCATGGCCGCAAATTACCTAATTCAGGTTTTCTGCCGGTCCATAATTCATATGGGGTGGAAGGCACTGACTTCGAAGGCACTGATCGCTGTCGTATGCGTCAAAAATAATTACACTTTCTTACTACTCAAAATATAAATATAGCAAGGGAAAAAAAGGATCGATCCCACAGAGATGTCTAGGTTGTCAAAATGTTTCGGTTTCCTATAAATAACACGGGGGATTTTTCAGATTTTTAATAAAGCAAACAAATATAATAGAAAAGATATTGGTTAAGGATTCATCTTCATTCACTAACATGCTTTCAAAATAATAAGTAGAATTGATATTTAATCTCAACTTTTATCAAAAGCCCTAGAATATCTTGATCGCAAGAATATCCCGCTAATCTCCTTTTGTCATCAACAAACATATTAAAAGATGCGAGTATGAGTTCTATCTAAGAGAACAACCTAACGTGTAAAAGCACTAATCAAGTTTAATTCCCTAGATGCATTAAGTTTTATGAAATCAGGCCAATCAAAGCAATTGAACGTGGAAAGCGCACTAATTCAATTTAACAAAGGTTACGATTCACATATGATCATAAGAATATATCACTACAAACTATAATCATATTTATGCTACTTGTATTCAAGGAATATCACTTTTACGTATAATAAACCCTAAACTAGCAATAGATGTGATTAGAAGTTCTACCAATTTGCAACTTGACAAAACAATCAATCAAATCATAACTATATTTTCAGAGAATCGTAAACGATAAATACGAGACAAAACTAATTTATCATATCAAAGAATCATGCTTTGTGAAATCCAACTATTCCATAACCAATAATAAAACTCTAGCTCATGTTCATGGAGTTCATAACAAGAAGAAAGAGAAACCCTATCATGTTCACAAACCCCCGAAACAAAAGTAGCAGAAGATAAGATATATGATATGAGATATAAGATATGATATATGATCTATGATTAGAGAAAAGTCTTCTCTTTTATATGTTTCTCAATTTCCATAAAGGATACTCCTTCCAAAATTAGGTTTTGTCTTCAAAGTCCATTAGATAGAAATCCACCAAGCCCACAAGTGAGAGAAACCCGTGTAAAAATTATGTCCCAAAAATGCTCGCCGGAAAACTGGATTTTTGGCCGGAATCCAGCACCGGAAAGTCGCCGTCTATTGGCTGAAAATTCTTGCCGTCGATAGAATATTCCGTCATACTTAACTGTTGACTAACGGTCATCGTTAGTCAACCAGGTCAAAGCTACACCGAGTCAGAACCGAGTCAGCTCACTGACTCGTCTAACTAGTCATAGTCTTGCCATTTTGCAGGCCATCTTGCCAAGCCAGAACTGTGCTGCACCATCATCACCAGTGCAGTCCAGCCATCTTGGCTGTACCCTTCTTCAGTTCATAACCTGCATTGCCAACCAGTCCCCAGCTGAGCTTCAACTCCTCTTACTGCTATCAAACAAACCCCATTTGACCATTGAGCCATGGTTAACAGCTCCACAACCTCCACCTGATCAAACCCTCAACCAATTCTGCAACTTCGATTCTTACCTTCATAGCTTTCTCACCTCAATTCATCACCACAGACAAATTCACCTCCATTTTGAAATCAGACTCAAACCCCCAAATCAGTTTCATACAGCTTCTGCAACAGCTGCCACTGCCATTTCTTCCAACTAAACCAACACCCAGCTACTTGCACTTCTCTTCTTACAATCACTGTATTGAACTCTCAGCTGCAACATCACTTCTTGCGCATCAACTCATTCCCAGATTCACTGCCAGCACCCTTAAATCTCTACTTAGCCCTTGTAATCTCTAGCAATATAGCTCACCACCACTGCTCCCTGTAATTTCACCAGTTTGCACAGCTTGTATTGCATTAAGCCACCAGAAACTGCAGCACTTTCAACCACAACAGTCATTGGCAGCATCACTTGCATTCATACATAATTCAGTCACTCATTCTCTGCAAGACCCTTGTAACCACAGCATCAACACAACTCCATTTCAGCCCTGCAATCTTCCTTGGCTTCACTAACAGGCACTATCAATCTCATTCCACAGCTCATAGAAAATAATAGTCTTCTTCCCTGTCCTAACATTCATCTAAATTTCGTATTCATTTCAGCTCTGCCAATTCAGACATCACCACTTGTTTAATCAGCTGCTTCTCGTAATATACTCAGCTTCATTCATTACTGAAACTAACGGCTGTAACATCACTTGCTTAGCTAACTTCGAGGCTTGGAACTCTTGCCCAAAACTGAAGTAACTGATGCCCTTTATGTTCTCTGCCCAGTCGGTGTCGAGAATAACTCCTATCAATGCCAGATTCCCGGTCTAACTCGAGTCCTAACTTCACCCAAACACGATCAGAACCAATGGCAACAGCTTACTATCTTCGGCTGGATTTCAGGCCAAGTTACAGCACAAACCCATCATATATTTGTATCCCAAGATGCGTATCCTTCTCGAACTCAAATCCTGTCTCTAACCCATTGTGCAGGCTTGCAGGCACATGGCTAACCGGTGGCAGAGAACTCAGTTCAGTGGGTTGTAGGGGCTGCTACACAACTGGCTGTTCAGTCAGGAATTTCCCCGAACAGTTGGTGTGCATCTTTGAGCTGTTGATGGAAATGTGAATTTTCTCTTGATTTTAAGCTCAAAATCTCCTTCCCTGTGTTCATGAATTCATACACAGCAAACCCATTCTTTTATAATCATTCATAATCTGAGAATCACACTCAATCTTCTCTATTGATCAATGGAAGTCGCCTCTTTCCTCCCTGTGTTCTCGGTTATCAAAAACCCAATTCAGTTAACCAACATACCCAGTCTCTGTGTAGTTCTTGTATTCAAATTCCTCACCCCTTATACTCTGAAATACTTCAATCTGCAGCAGCTTTTCTCGATTGAACGGCGGTAACAAGTTCTTCTTTTCACTGCAATCTCGGTTAAAACTCTTAGAAACATTTTGTTCTTCTCGTAAAGTCACGATCCACTGAGACCATGGTGCAGTCATCTCGGTCTTGACCTGTTGGGTATACCTGTTATGAGTTGAAGAAAGTGGGAATGTTATTTATGCCCCTACTATCCATGAGTCATGCACAAATACCCTTATGGATCTTTAATAATACCCCCGATGGTAGAATTGAAATTATGAAAAGGAAAATAATTAACATAATTCCCTTTTTAACCTTTACTTCCTATACTTCTTCTTCTTCTTTATTCTCACTAGAGAAAACAACTCTCTCCATCTTCATCTCCTAGCCACCACCTCGACCACAAGACCATCTTCGCCTCGCCTCACTTCTCACCACCATCTTCATCGCTGCAATAATCAGCTTCATCACTACCTAAACCACCACCTATAGCACCACACCCAACTCTACGGATGGAGATTGATGTGTTGAGTAGTAGATCTGGTGATGAATCAACGACAAAACAATCTTCAGTGAGAAATCAACACCACCACCACCGTATCTTGTCTTCAAAATTTTCATCGCCATTGTCCTGCGATGAAGAATAAATAGATCTGGTAGTGAATTGATTTGTATCACCATCAATTCCTTCCAAATCCCACCACCGTCACCACAATCACAAAATTTATTACTGAATTCTTCATCGCCGTCACGCTTTGATGAAGAACAAACAGATCTGTGAGTTAATTTATTATATTCTTTTTCTTTTCGGATTTGTATCTCCGTCCAATAAATCAAAATGCATGCTTCGTCGATTTCTAAATTGGTGATGGAAATGAAAGCGGATTTAGGTGTTATGGTGCGTATGGTGGTGATTTCTTTTTTAATTTATCGATTTATTACTACTTTCACAACTGTTAAATATAGTGATTTATGTTTTGATCTATAGATGTAATTTATGTTTCAAGGGGTATCATTTCGTTCATTTCTTACTAGCATATTTAGACTAGTTGATCGTTATTGTTTCAATCTAAGGTGTTTTGGTAAAGCTTTATGGGAGCTGTGCAATGAAGTTTATGGAAAGAATGATTATATTGATCGTTAGACTAGTTGATCGTTATTGTTTCAATCTAAGGTAGAAGTAGACGTTTTTGTAGGGGAGCTGTGCAATGAAGTTTATGGAAAGAATGATTATACTGAGTTTTCCTGTACAATTCAATTCATAGTTGAAAGAATCAGATGTAAAAGATATTACTCGTACAATGTAGGGTTTAGGATTCCCTACCCAATTGAAAATTTCACAACTTGTCAGTGACAAGTTGTCACTGTACAGATTACAAATGATGAGACTGATGTCTTTTTCGTAGACTGGATTCATTGCCCTTGCTAATAATATGCATGTTTGGTGACAACATAAACTAGCCCACAAATGATGAAGGCTCTTGCTAGTACATACAAGTTTATGTATTTTCTTTATCTTTGTCTACTGCTTTTCCTTATATGATCGTTGTGTCTCTAGGTTCTGACATTTTTCACCAGGTTAGTTTTTAACTTTTAAGCAACAACTTTCCTAAATATTGAATATGGCTTCTACCTAGAGAAGTTGTACTAGTACTACTGCTGACAGTGGTGGTGGTGACGGCGGTGATTTGTAGTAGCAGTGGTATTAGTGACAGTGTTGGTGGTGATCTGTAGTAGTCGTAGTATTGGTGACGATGTTGGTGGAGTCTTGTAGTTGAAAGGTATCGTACACGAGATGGCGTAAGTGGTGCTTAATTCGCAGTACTATGGAGCAGGTGTGAGAGATGGTGGTGGTAGTGACATGTATAGATGTATATATTGAGATGGTACTAGAGATGGTGGAGGCATAGGTTCGCAGTAGTATGGGTGGGTGGATGTGTTGGAAGTTGTGATTTTTAGTAGTTAGTAGTAGTGCAGATGGTGGAACACCTTATGCTATTAACTTATTAGTATTTTCAAGCACTTTAACCTGTGAAAATGATTGGTAATTTATTTAATTTGCTAATATTCTTAAGTATCTACCATTTCAACTATTTTTGATTAGTTCTCAGTAATACTATTTACATTTTCTATGTCTCTTTATGTCTTTTGTCTGTAACTGTTTTTTTTTTTTTTTAGGGATAAGCAGAGTGGCTCTTACCTTTGGAAGAGGAGGAAGAAGTGGTTAGTGTGATGTCTCTTATAAGTGTTCTATATATCAATTGTTTGTGTGCATGGTTATACCAGGTAATGTTGAAACAAAATCGAAGCATGATGCTTTCTTGTGGTTTTGTATAAATGGATAGATCGTTTGTGGTTATTCCAGACATTTATTACTTTCAGGAGTCCTTTAAGTCCATGTTCCCAGAGTCAGTACTGTTCTTCTGTATTTGATAACTCATATTTTCATTTGCTTGTTGTGTTCATTTTCTTACACCTAATATTGTTAGTACATTTGATAGGTTTGCGTTCACTTGTATAAAGTTATGGTATATCCTCATGCTTCATTTGCGTTCACTTGTATAAACTTTGAGTTAATTGCCTCCACATTTGAATGTGGAGAAAACTTAAGCTAGTTGCCTTCACATTTGAAGACAACTTAAGCTAGTTGCCTCAGATTCGGAGACAACTTGAGCTAGTTACCTCCACATTTGAAGACAACTTGAGCTAGTTGTCTTCACATTTGAAGAAAACTTGAGCTAGTTGCCTTCATATTTGAAAACAACTTGAGCTAGTTGTCTTAGATTCGGAGACAACTTGAGATAGTTGCCTCCATTTTGTTTTGCAACTTGTTCTTGTACATTATTTATTGGAGATAACTAAAGCTAGTTTCCTCCACTTTTGGAGACAACTTGAACTAGTTGCCTCCGATATGGACATTATTTATTGGAGACAACTTGAGCTAGTTGCCTCCACTTTTGCAGACAACTTGAGCTAGTTGCCTCTATATGGACACAACTTCAAAGCAAGTTGATTCCACATGCATAGCGTGGTGCGGCGCAGTTATTACGCGCAGCAGCAGCAGAGTTGTTGGTGGTCGGCGGCGGACGATGGTGGTGGTTGGCGGCGCGGGCGATGATGGTGGTGGTTGGCGGTGTTGGACAGTGGTGGTGGTGGTCGGCGGAGGGAGTTGTTGGTGGTCGGCGGCGGCGGTTGTTGCTGGTCGGTGGTGGAGGCGGTGGTTGTTTGTTGTCGGCGGCGACGGACAGTGGTGGTGGTTGGCGGCGACGGACAATGGTGGTGGTTGGCGGCGGCGGACAGTGGTGGTGGTTGTCGGCGGCAGACAGTGGTGGTGGTTGGCGATGGTTGGAGGCGGCGACGAAGGTGGTGGTGGTCGGCGACGGCGGTTGGCTGCAGTGGTGGTTGGCGGCGGTGGTTGGCGGTGGACAGTGGTGGTGGTGGTGGTTGGCGGTGGACAATACATTTTTTTTTCTTCTTTGTTTTTAAATAGTGGTTAGTAGTTTTGTATATACACTATATAAAAGAGGGTATTTTAGTAATGTATTAGGCTTAGGGGTATTTGTAAAGTTCATAAGGGTATTTTTGCAAGGGGTCTCATAGTAGAGGTATATAGATAATATTCCCGAAAAGAAAAGCTGGTGGCCCCTAGCACAGTTTTCAGCTGACTTCAGCTGGCTTCCCTGAGTGCAAGTGTTGGTGCTTAAGAAATTTCAGCTTCTTATATAATATAGCCTTGTGTTTTCCCCGGTTTTGAATCCGTCAATTCCAATATTGCCAAACAATGAATTAAGCTCCGGTTTATCTTCTTTCGCACCGCATAACTCCAGAGTACCTATAAAATGCAAAAGAAACATAATATACAAAAATACAAGAGAAATAACTAAGAAAAGCATAAGAAATCGATACTCAAAAGATGTATTCTAGGCCCCTATCAGGCACACGATTAAGGACATAGGCAGCAGTCAGTAAATCATCTCCCCAAAAAGAAATAGGAAGATGAGCTTGCGCCATCATTGACCTAACCATGTCTAACAAAGTACGATTCCTTCTCTCTGCTACACCATTTTGTTGCGGAGTACCAGGAATAGTCAATTGTCTTAGGATCCCTTTTTCCTCACAATACCCTTTGAATAGGTCAGATAGATACTCGCGTCCACGGTCAGTTCTGAGAGCCTTAATGCTCTTATTTAGTTGATTTTCCACTTCGCATACATAGCGTCTAAAGCAGTCCAATGCTTATGACTTGTGGGATATCAAGTAAATATGACCATATCGCGTAAAGTCATCTATGAAAGTGATGAAATAAGAGGCTCCATGTCTTGCCTTAACATTCATTGGGCCACATATATCTGAAAGAATTAATTGCAAAGGCTCGGAGGCCCTTTTGGCTGTCCCAAACGGTTTTCTAATGGCTTTACCTGCAAGACAATGTTCGCAGGTAAGCAAGGAGACTTTAGCGATGGGGCCTAAAAGACATTCTCTAGCTAACCTAGTCATCCTTTCTTTCCCTATATGACCTAATCTAGCATGCCAAATCACATAATCATTATTAACACCTGAGGAAGACGCAACTAATGAAATAGATTTATTAGCATCAAAAGAACTAGAATTGTAAATATCCAAAACCATAAAACCATCCGACATAAAACCAAAACCATAAAACTCAGTTGCCAAGCAAATCTTAACAGAATTACCCGCAAAAAGAAAACTAAAACCTAGACGCAACATACTATTAACTAAAACTAAATTTCGTCGAATATCTGGAGCATAAAGTACATCATGGAGGATTATCGTGCGCCCTTGTCGCAGATTTAGCATATAGGTACTTATGCCAAGTACTTCTATGCTAGTTGTGTTCCCCATATAAACTATCATGCTCCCAGCAGGAACTCGACGATAATCTAGGAACCCATCTCGGTCCCTCGCTACATGGTCAGTTGATCCCGAATCTACAACCCACAAATGAGGAGAATGAGCAACTAATGCTTGACTAGAAACAAAACATTCATAGCGAGGAATAGGTTCAGAAATTACCTTATTTAGCTCAGTGCATTCACGAGCAAAGTTTCCTTTCTTATCACAGTTAAAGCATTTCATCTCTGCTTTTTCTTTCTTACCAGCACGCTTGCCTCTTTTGCGCTTAGGAGCGTTGGTAGTGGATGACCCAGATCCATCACGAGGATTCTTAGATGAAGAAACCTTACCCCTCTTGCGCTTAGACCCATTGGTCTTATGCGAAGCATTCAAGACAAAAAAAATCATCAGTCTTAGCAGCTTCCAAGCGCTCGACTTCTAGTTCCACACGACGAGAAATATCCTCAAAAGTGCGGACATTATCATTATGTGTCATGTTTTGCTTCATCTGCTCCCAAGAGTTAGGTAACGAACGAATAACAGCTTGTACATGTTGTTCATCTGTCAAGTGATGACCTGCAGCCTCAAGTTCACGTATCATTGACGCTATTATTCTCAAATGTTGCTTCATTGTAACATTAGGCTTCTTTTGACAAGTGTCAAACTTCATAGTCAAAGCGCGCAACTTAGCCACATAGGTAACTTCAAATTTCTTCCTGACTTCCTCTAGCATGTCATGAGAAAACTGGTGGTTCTCAAACTCCCCAATGAGATCATTGTGCATTGAGCTCAGGATCATATGACAAGCACTGCGATCCTTCTTAATCTATTCCTGGTAAGCCTTGAGGTTGCGACGGTGTTGAACCGTCGTCCCCTCCTCAGGCCGAGGCATCACATGCTCATTTATTTCCTGCAGCCCATCATCATTCAAGAGAAAAATGAACTTTCGGCGCCAGATATTATAGTTGTCGCCATCAAGTTTTTCACCCTTGTTCAAATCAGCAATAATGTTCTTGGAAGCCATTTAGTCTAACATAGAATGCGAAAAAAATAAAAAATAAATAAAGGATATTAAACTTATGGCACTATACACATATTAAAAAAAATAACTTTGCAGCATTAATATAAATAAATAGCAAAACAACATTACAAGTCGCAAGATCGAAAAATCGTTAAACTCCTAATCATCTCTCGCGCCACAAGTAATATTATCTACATCTATTTAATATATGCGCAAGTTATTGGTTTTTGGGAATTAAACAAACTCAACCAAACAACCTCCCAATCAATTGTTTTAACATGTTATCAATCAAAATAATAATTCAATCAAACATGTTATCAAACCAAAATGATTATCTAATCAATCAACATGTTATCTAGACATACAATTTAGTAAAATATGAATTCAATCCAGCACCATACATGTTGTATATTAAAGAAATTAGACAATCACCACATAAACCATTCACATGTTATCATGGATAAAGCGATTAACCATATAATTTCAAAGAAACTCTATCATGTGAATCTAATTAGGTTCTGAAAATAGTTTTATTGAATTCGGAGCGTCGAAAAACCTCAGGGTACCAAAATTGGAGTTAATCCGACAAACACAAGATAGAGAAAAAAATGAAAAAACAAATAACTAGAGCCAAACTGCGGGCTGGACCGCGAGCCGCTCTACTAGTCCGAACTGCGAGCCGACCCACCGGTCCGAACCGTGGGCTGAGCCGTCGATCTTGGACCGAGTTAACTCGCCAATTTTGAATAGTGTAACTCGCCGATTTGGAACAGTGCATCTCGGTTACTGTTCATCATCTTCTCTAAAATTCCAGCAGCGTACAGACACGCATGACCAACTTTGGGTGACGATATCTCACTTATACGAGCTCTGATTCAAGCAAATAATATGTCAAAAGAAATATCTCAGAGAGCACTATCTATCTATATTAATTTTAATTAACATGGATCGACATATATACATCAAAACAATCATCAAAGCACTGCTCACAAACATGATATAAAACTAGGGTTTTTGCAATATCTTTCAAACCACACGTTCAAACAATACAAAACTTTCTAGGAGATCATTTGAATCAATAATGAACATACCCATTTAAATATTTCAAACCAAAACACCCTTATCAATATCCGAAATATTTATACATCCATTAATGATTTTTAACCCAAAAAAAACAACAAAAACCCTAATCATGATACTATCATGTTATCAACAACTTTCAAGCAACCAAAGCAAGTAAAATCAAGCACGAAAACGCAGCAAACCAATATCTCATGATACCAATATTAGAGATTATACGATTAAGAGGAAGCGGGTATCGATTCGTACCTTGAACTTGAGCTCCGATTAGCAAGAACAATCAGCAACAACAACAACGTTTCAACACGACGATCAGCAGGTACTATAATATTCTATGATGATCACAAACTTGATTCACAGGCTAAGAACTTAAAACCTTTTTCTCCTAATGGTAACTCTCTTTTAGGGTTAGAGTTACCACTTTTCTTATGGTAAACCTATGTGTGATATATGGTGGAATCACGTAACCCTTTACACATATGCTAGAGATGTTTATATAGGTTCCAAACCCTAAGGAATATGGAACCCTACCGGGCTTTCCACATACAATATGGGCGACCATATTCGGGTCCAACCCGAATATCTAACAGAATGGGATAACAAAGATGTGCGGATTGAATATCTACCTAGCTCACCTTTAGGGGGAGTATAAGATTTGTTATTATAGTGCATCTATTGTATTTTTGAGGATTGAATCAATACAAGTTATGTGGTGTGGATTCGGGAATCAAGCGTATGAGTAATGAATTATTGTAATTTGTTTATCCATGTGATTGTAAGAGTTTTGTCACTAAAATTGACAAAGGGGGAGATTTTTAGAGCATTGCTCGGTTGAACCCACCAATCGTTGGTATGTCAAGTTTGGTTGTCATATTTTAGTGAAGCAAAACTCATTTAAGAGTCGATTGATTTAAATGTACTAGATTCAACTTCGTATAGGTTAGCTTGAAAGTATTAGTATGAGACATTACAAGTATTGTGAAGACTTGAAGAAGTGAAGAAGAACGAAGCTACAATGACAACATAATCCTTCCACTTGAGGTTAGTGATATTTGACTTGAACTGTTTCATTCCCTAACGTATCTTTCAAGTCGTTCATATTGAAAACATAAAACTGCGAAGCATGAACACTCTAGATAGACATAGTATTAAGGAATACAATATGAAGTTTCTTGCTTAACCATTAAACTTTGTGTAGGATCCGAATCTCGCAACAACAACGATCTCGCAAAAAATTTCTACCACACATCACAAATATCGCAAATTAATTATAGAAAGGACGTAATAGACAACGACAGCATAAGGCATGAAGAAAGATGTGAAGATCTTGTGAAATTATAGAAAGCTTGAGAGAATGTAGTAAGGGATCCTAAAATAGGGGGAATATGAGTTGTATGTGAGCTGTCATCCACTATGTAAACACCTATATAAAGAGAAGAGAAGGAGAGAGAAAGGGGGAGACAATTTTGTAACTGGTAGAGATATTTTTCAGAGAGAGAGATTTTTAGAGAAAGAATGTATTTTCTTTATCATCTTCTTCCCCAAAAATTAGATCTAGAACTATACCCATTAATGGAGATTATCAATGTAAATCAAATGTAAATTTAAACTATCTTAGTGAAGAATCATGGATGTAGATCAAATTGATCGAACCATGTAAAAATCTTTTTGTCCATTTATAATTTTAGCACTTTTATTACCATTTTTATATTTAAATCTTGAAATTGTTATCAAGATATGATAAGGGGTGTGTTGTGGGATTTCATGCAACTACACTTTGTATATAAGACATCGACATAATTGTATGAATGCTATTGTGATTATGTATGGGTATGAGGTGAGGATTTCATCCAAGGGAACAATGTTTACATGGGTTCTAAGGAAGTAAGTTCATGATATATGTTGTGAACCGAAAAGGAAATCGCCAGGCATTATTGGGGTTGTTCTTTATTGCATATCTTATGAATGACCAATATGTGTGATTAGTATAACCACTCACGACTTGTTTGTGTTCTTGGTAGAACTATTCACATGAGGCATGACTTATGTATTGGTATGACTTTTGTTAGTGAAACCGATCTTAAGTAATCACCTGGGGTATGATCGGGTTGTGTATGTCTGAACTTATTATTGGGAAGAGGGGAACTGATCCTAGTATGAGGTGAAGTGCATCACAAGGGGAACCGATCCTTGTATGAGGTGCAACAAGGTTTATGGAATAAAGGGGAACCGATCCTATGAACATGTGCAACAAGTTTCTAGCAAACTAATCCTGCGTAACCTAGACTTACTCTTTAGTCTTTGTAACCGGTGAAGCCGCCTATCAAAGAGGAGATAATCTAATTAGGTGAAATCTCTTACGGCCGCTCAATTTAAAGTCTTATTTGGAATTGATAAGCTCTAGCATGACCCATTGGTGGGAAACTAGATATTGCGGTTTATCTTTAGTTTTCGTATTGATTTGATTGACTAACGGTGGTTGAATCTTGATTGCACCTAGTTTGTTTATGCTTCAGAATCTTCTCTTCTGATATAAGATTCACTCAAACTAGTTCAAGGTTTCGACAGGGATATTTAGACTGTTGTTAGATCTAAAGACGATCTTGTGATAATCCATTATTAACAGACTCCATTCTGTGTGTGATTGATCACAAGAGATTCAAGTGATTGTGTGCAGGTATTTATTGAAGATCTAAGAAGATTTAAAGAAAAAGAAGATATTGAAGATTTCTTACTTGGTGTTTTTATAATCTTTGGTGTGCACAATACTTGTTTGGGAAAAAAAGGATCCAATTAATAATCGGTGGATTGGATTGATTAATTGAGGAAGATGGGCATCAACACATATCACTTGGTTGAAGAGTTTTGTTGGCTTACTCTTAGTGATTACCTTTGGGTGATTAAACGTAATATAGATCTTGGAACATGGCAAAGGAGTTTATGTTAAGATAAACAAGGGAACCTTTGCGTAACTCATATTACTTGGTTGAAGAGAGTTGATACCAAACAGATTTGTTGTTCATTTACTATTTGGAATATGAACCAAAGGAATTGGTCCAAGTATGTGACTTGTTTACAGGTTGGAGGCGTGGGAATACAGATAGAACTAGGTGAACTATAGGTTTAGTTGCTTGGTCTCAACTATACGAAGTTGTCTTATTTTGTATAGCGGCTTAATTATGAGAGTATTCAATTCTAGACTAGGTCCCTGGGTTTTCCTACATTTACGGTTTCCTCGTTAACAAAATATTTTTGTGTCATTTACTTTATATTTCCGCATTATAATTGTTTTATTATAATTAAAGTAAATTGCACAAACGTTAATTCCTATTTACTTGATACGTGAATCCTATTGAGTTTGGTTAAGTCCGAACCTTTGTATCAAGTAAACACACTTTGTTGCTGTATTGTCTCGATCTCGCATCCATAGATGATCACACAAAGTGTGAACCGATTTGTTGTATTGTCTCGAATCAGTCTATAGACAATCACTTTCGGGGAAAGGACTTATAGGAAGGAAAATTTATAGCTTGAGGTATATTTGGGGTACCCTCGCCTTTTTAATTGGTCATTTCTTATAGGATGGATCGCACCAAACATAAATTGTTAGATCTTTTCGTGTTTTCCTGCTCTGATACCAATGAACGTCTTAAAGATTTTAAACCATCTGAAAGAAGACTCTGAGGAATTTTTATCTGTTTCTGTTAAGATACTTGATGAAAGGATTGAACAAAACCGGTTGTGTACTGATGATATCACGAATATCATGATTGATAGAAAACTGGTAACGAATGTTGATGAATCTAAGTCAAGAGATTATCATGAACATTCGATCCTCTTATCACGACAAGGCAAACAATCTTGTAAGAAATAGATCAGAAAAGGCTCGAAAAGGAGGTGGTATTGCTTGAATCAAAAAATTTATCTTGTAAAACATCTGATTAATCGTGTTAAGAATTTTTTCAAGAACACAACATACCATCCTAAGATTAATGAACACTATCTTGGAGATTTTGCACTTAAAACAACCTCACCATTCTAATGGTTTCTGGATAGTGGATGTAGTAGACATATGACAGGTGATCTCTCTTGGTTTACAAAGACAAAAGACTACAAAGGAGGCTCTCTGACATTCGGAGATGGAAGCAGCTGTCTTATTAGAAAAAAGGGGAAAATCAAACTTCCATGTATTCCCGAAATTCATGATGTTGTTTATATTAAAGGTATGAAAGCTAATCTTCTGTCTGTCAGTCAAATATGTGATAAAGGTCACAAGGTTATATTCAACATGAAAGGTTGTGATATTGAAGATAAGACTGGAAAAGTAATTTTCCTAGGACGAAGAAGTATGAATAATTTTTATCTTCTAGATATACAATCTAATTTATATTGCAACTTAACTAAGGTTGAGTCCACTCATTTATGGAATGAACGTTTTGGCCATATCAATTATCAAATGTTAGGAAAGCTCATTAATCAAGAACTTGTCAAATGAGTTCCCGAGATCATCACCAAAGTAGAAGGCGTTTGTGGTGCATGCAAAAAAGGTAAACAAGGTAAAGTTTCACACAAAGTATCTCGAGATATACCCGCTCGTGCTCCTCTCGATCTTATTCATATGGATATTTTTGGTCCAATCCAACAAGCTTCAGTTGGAGGAAATAAGTATGCATTAGTAATGGTAGATGATTATACTCGATTTACTTGGGTTGCTTTTCTAAAGCACAAAAATGACACTCTTGAAGAGTTCAAAATCATTGTGAATAGAATTCAAAATGAACAAGGTCACAGACTTAAGAAAAGTAGAAGCGATCGATGTACAGAATTCAAGGATACTAAAGTATATGAATACTGTAATAGTCTTGGAATAAGTCATCAATTCTCGGCTCCCATTACACCTTAGGAAAATGGAGTAGCAGAAAGAAAGAATAGAAATATTCAGGAAATGGCAAGAGTCATGATTCATAACAAAGATTTACCGTTAACCTTTTGGGGAGAAGCTGTCTTTACAGCCTGTTATCTTATAAACAGAGTCTATTTAAGATCAAAAACTCTAAATACCCCATATGAATTATGGTATGGAAGAAAACCTAATCTAGGCTACTTAAGAATTTTTGGTAGTAAATGCTATATTCTCAAAGATAGAGAACACAGAGGTAAATTTGATTCCAAAAGTGATGAAGGAATTTTTCTTGGGTATGCTTCTGACATTCGTGCTTTCAGAGTATACAATCTCCGAACCAAAGTCATAATGGAATAAATTAATGTATTCATCGATGACATTAGTGATTTTTGTCAAGATAATCATAGTGCAGCAGAGCTTCCTCCTTCTAAGACCGTCATTAAATAAAAATAGACTAATGTTGAAACTTCTGTGGTTACTTTAATCAATGATACTAATGAAAATGATGACAATGAGAGTATTGTTGAACAACCCAATGATACTGAAAATATTGTTCAAAAACCTGTTAAATGGGTTCATCAAAGACATTCGTCTGAAGACATCATTGGTGATGTCAGTGCTAGAGTTATGAATTCTTGAAGACAACTTATTAATGTTCTTAATTGATTATATCTAAATAGATTTATGTTATGAATCGAAGACAACTTTAGAATATCTGTCAAAACTATTTATGTTTTCTTTCCTCAATAGAGCCGAAAAATGTTGATTTAAGTTTTCTTTCCTCAATCAATGAACACTCAATGAACTGCACTTCTTCGGGTAAATTCAATGCATGAAGAACTCAATCAGTTTGAAATATATGAAGTATGGAAGCTTGTTCCTAAACCACAAGTAGTAATCATTGTTGGAACAAAGTGGATCTATAAAAACAAATCAGATGAGTTCGGAACAATCCTTAGGAATAAAGCTAGACTCGTTGCTCAAGGATACTCGCAGATAAAAGGTATATATTTTGATGAAACTTTTGCTCTTGTTGCTCATTTAGAATCAATAAGATTATTGCTTGCCTATACTTGTTATCTTAAGATAAAAAAAATTCAAATGAATATTAAATCTGCCTTTTTGAATGGGGATCTAAAAGAAGAAGTCTATGTGGCTCAACCTAAAGGATTTGAAAATCCATTATTTCCTGATTATGTTTTCAATCTTAAGAAGGCATTATATGGCTTAAAACAAGCCCCCAGAGCTTGGTATGATAAACTAACATCCATTTTTACTCCAAAAGGGATTCTCTAGAGTTGGTGCTGATAAAACTCTTTTCACCAAATGGAGTGTGAACCGATCTCATATCCATAGACGATCACACAAAGCGTGAACCGATTTTTTATATTGTCTCAACTCAGTCTATAGACAATCACTTTCGGGGAAAGGACTTATAGGAAGGAAAATTTATATCTTGAGGTATATTTGGGGTACCCTCGCCTTTTCAACTATATAGACTAAGAACATACACATGTGATATTTCGAGCTGAGTATATCTTGCATATTTATTTCTTGAAATATGTGTTGGTAAAGCTTTCGCTTTAGCTAAGTTCATCTTTACCTAGTAATGAAAGTCATGTTACGTTTCAATCATTTTGGAAATCTCTCCGACGAAAAATAGTTTGTGAATAACAACTATATAACGCCCTCTGAGAATGTTTCGATGATTGAAATGAGAGTTTAGACAATATAACCATTGGGGGATATAAACATTGTTGTGGTAACACATATATGTATAAGTCCTTAGCACTTGAACCGAAGTTTTTGAACTTTGTTGATCAAGTGAAATCGGAACTTGAGCAGCCAACTCAGTCTGCGAACTTAGTCTGTGAACGTGCGTAGTTCTCGAACCCGAGAATTTCTGCTGGAGTTGTAGCTCGGTTTCAGTCCGAGAACTGACGGAAGTTCTCGAACCCGAGAATTTCTACTGGAGTTTGTGAACTCCAATCGGTTAACTTGAGTCCGCGAACTTAAGTGGTTATGTCTAAAAATGATGATTGTGAACTTATCTTAATAAACTAAGGAATGCTATTGCAAACCGTGGCTTTATAGTTCATGAATTGATTCGAGTGAATCACATCGTTTTTGATTCAATTGTGTCTTTGTAGTACATGAGATCTCATAGAAATTGAATAACTCTCTAACTAGTTCATTTGAGTCATTTGGACTAGTTAGGGTGAAGAAGAATATGGTTGATATGAAAGTTATCATTTGGCTAACCATTTGGTTGACTAGTGTTGAACCAACTATTGTACACGTTTCAGTACGGTTACACAAACCCAAAATCGTCAAGTACATGTGTGTATGACAAGCTAAGTTTTCGATCTAACGGTTGATAAATATTAGCTTGAATCTAATCAGTTTTTCATCTAACGGTGAATATTGAATGCTTTGTTACCAAGCTAACATTGATTGCAAACCTTGATTTGAAACACTATATAAGGGAGAACTCTAACAACTGGGAAACCTAATCCCCATACATTCTGTGTGATACTAGTTTGCTAAGATAGAGTCGATTCTCCTTTAACCTTTGGTTTTCTTCTTCTAAAACCAGGTTAACGACTTAAAGACTTCATTGGGATTGTGAAGCCAGGCCAATACTACTTTTCTTGTAGTTGTGTGATCTGATCTTGTTGTTTTTATCGTACGAATACAATTGTAATAATTGGCTTGAGATTTCTATCTCCGATTGGCAAGATATAAAAGTAATCACAAACATCTTTGTCTCATTGTTTGTGATTCCTCAATAATCTTCTTCACTATGTCTATTAAGTTTATTGTTAGGTGATTGATAAAACTTAGCTGTTCT
Source organism: Papaver bracteatum (assembly GCA_023529315.1). NCBI lineage: Eukaryota > Viridiplantae > Streptophyta > Magnoliopsida > Ranunculales > Papaveraceae > Papaver > Papaver bracteatum. Next base: position 260,799 of record JAJJWX010004110.1, on the reverse strand, counting down.
CCGGGAATATAAGTATGGTTTTATTGATTGGTTCATGTTCACCTTGATTTATCAAAATACGGAACATAACTCATAGGTTTATTCGTGGGAGACGAATTTATCTATCTTGTAGACTTTTCTGTGTGAGATAGATTTGTTTATTAAATTCTTCGACTTTGGGTCGTAGCAACTCTTGGTTGTGGGTGAGATCATCTAAGGGAATCAAGTGCACAGTATCCTGCTGGGATCATAGGAGTAGGATCATAATTATACCTTGGATCAGTGTGAGATTGATTGGGGTTCAACTACAGTCCAGACCGAAGTTAATTTGGAGTAGGCTAGGGTATGTAGCGGCTTAATACAATGTATGTTTAATCTAGACTAGGTCCCGGGGTTTTTCTGCATTTGCAGTTTCCTCATTAACAAAATTATGGTGTCTGTGTTTTTTTTTTCCACGTTATATTTTTATATAATTGAAATAATACAGGTTGTGTGTTGTTCAATCAATTAGAATATCCGACCTTATTGGTGATGAGAGCCTAAAATACATCTTTTGAATGTCTATTTCTTTTGCTTTTCTTTGTTATTTCTCTTGTATTTTTGTATATTACGCTATGTTTTCATTTTGTAGGTTTATTGGAGTCATGCGACAAGAAAGAAGACAAAAAGAGGCTTATAACGTTGGTTGTCGAATTTCGAATTTCGAATTGATGGAGTAGAAGCATAGAAAGACAAAATTCTCTTATGCATGGATGGAATGAATTTACTAGAGCAGATGCAAAGTTAGATCAGGTGTTAAATGCAGGCAGATATTTGCCCGGGGCTGTCCTCTATCATTCAACTTAAGAACTAAGTCGAGTCCAGCGTTATACAATTCTCCCCTCTCACTGAGATGAAAGGATGTTATTGCCTAAGAGTCCCAACCACCAGCGAGCCATGGTTCAACGCTCAGTTTCCAAGGGCTGAGAGGCTCATCTGAAACCGACAACGCGGAAATTAACTGGATTTCACTGCCGAGAAAACATAGATGAAGACCTTGTTCTACTTCCATGTCTTTGTTTCCAGACCAGGTGCCTTTGCTAAGTCACTATCACAGCTGAATTAGGAGTTGAAATTGAAGCTGAGAAGGAAATAAAGATTGGGTATTCAATTTTAGAGAGTTAGGTTTGATTTTGAAGTCGTTTTGCTGCCAAGAGAAGGCGTGAAGAGAAGACAAGCTGCTTTCGTTATGAATATTTCTTTGTTTGAATGAATTAGAGATGTGGATGCTTGTGTGATTGAATGATTGTTACAGGGATGGAGTTTGTGCAACCTCTGATAAACATCAAGCACATAGCTTACACCAGATTGCAATACACATAGCAGGTGTTTGTTGAAAATCCTGAGCCACCAGTGCTACGTAGGATCAAGTTCAGTTGCCATGGGTATTGCTCGTTGAGGAGAATCTAAGATAGGGAGAGAAACTGAAGTTCCTGAACGATTGCGAGCTTGTAAGTCAGTTCAAGGTGTTGTTGTAAATCAGTGAAGAAGCTTATATTTCTATTAAGTATTGTGCAGCCACTAGCCATGGTTCCTTGGTGTATACGAGAGCTGTCTAGAGCTCATTACAAGAGTGCATAGGAACATGGAGTTTGGGTACCAGTTTCTTGCCGAAAATATAGCTCACAAGTAAGGTTGTTTCCGTCAATCTATGAGTGAATGGATGGAAGAGATTAAGCGGTGAATAGAGTTTATACAAAATTAGGAAACTGGGGTTCGATTTTTCAGCAGGGAAAGAATACCTGGGCACCAATCAGTCTCGGCAATGGATAGAGCTTTGGGCCGTGAAAACAGTTAAGCAAAGGGTACTTTGGCCATCGGTTTAGAATGTTGAATGGCCAGGATTATTGGGGCTGTTTAGGTCACGTATTTGCAGGAAGTTGCAGATATATAAAGAAGACCTAAACCTACAGGAAGGATCTATCATATACCCGCTCTGTGACTTCCTTCACCATCACCAACAAAGAGGAGCTCTCTGCTCCTCTCCAAACTTTCATCTCCATCACCATCTGCATAGTCACTCCATTCATACCACCTGCACCCTACCATCTCATATCCACTGCATTCATCCATCATATATCCACCAGCATAAGCACCACTTGCATCCACAGCATACATCCATCTCCATTGCATCCAGTTCATCTGTACACCCCTGCATCTTACCATCATTCCTAGTTTGCATACCACTAGAACCACACCCCTGCATATGTCCATCTCCATTCCATCCTATGTTACCACCCTCACCTGCACTTGCATACTTCCACCAGCATATCACCGCAATACAGCAGCACCTGGAGTTTTACCTGCAGTTGCAATCTTCCAACAGACTTGTCAAGCACCGAGCCAGCAGCGTCGCCACCATCTCACCACTACCAGTCACAACTACCACCATTCCATCAGGTCTGTACCTGGAGAACATGGATCTGTTGCTTGCATACCACCAGTCCATATTGCACATCCATCTCCACAGCACCAAGGCAGCAGGGAGAATAGACAATACAACCACTTGCAGCAGCAGTTCGCATACCACCACTCCATTGTTACCAGGCCACAGTTCGCATACCACCATCAGTCCATATCTACACTCCACTTGTTGCTGTTTGGTTTTGTATTTCTGTTTTCTTAATTGCATCTCTGTTTTCTATGAACTCCAGTAGCTAATTTCATTTGGTTAGGGACGACTTCGACGTCCAAACTTGAACTCCAATTGATATTTAAAGTGCCCGTTTTCTTGCAATTTATCTTGTTATTGCTTATTCTCTACCGTGCTAATATTGCTTATGTGAGTTATTTATGAATCATTTAAGTTTCAAATTAAATTGGTTTATGGATGATTCAATTGCTAATTCGAGAACTCTTCGACCCGTAATTGTCTAGATGTTCCGAATACAAGTAGTAATATGTGGTTATTGACGATGGGATTTTGTTAAATAATCATATGTATTGAATGACACTAGTAGATGAATCGAGCTTATGTGTTTGTCACTAGGAATAGACTATCTCACGGAGATTAGTGCACTTGTTTGAGTCACACCTAGTAAGCGTACCTCTAGGAAACTTGGCAAGTAGAATCCGGTAGTCGAGCGCTTCCGTGTCCGGTGAATTAGGAGATATTGCGGGATATTTGAGCGTACTAAATATTCTAGGGTTATTAGTAATGGGTACTTTGCGGAAACTAGTTATATCAATAAGATTCATGTTTTGTGACTTAGAAGGAGTCCTTGATCATTCTCATTCTCATATTTGCATTTCTTATTCAAAAATTGAATCGACAACTTAGACTCAACTCTCCCTGTGGATACGAACTCGACTTTCCAAACTACTTCTTTATAGATTTGTGTAGCATAAGAGAATTATTATTGATAGGTTGACAACCTCGTCAAAATTGGTGCCATTGCCGGGGAGCGGTCGCTAGTTTGAGTTGTTATTTGATTTTCTGTTTTTGCATTTACTTTCATTCTTTGCATTTTCTAATTTATCTTTTTAGAATTTTATTTTCAGGTACCATAAATCATTCTTTTTGCGTGTGCACAATTGGAACAAGAGGTAAGTCTCTAAACTAGTTGTGTGCAAGATGAATCCTTTTGAAAACAATATATATGGTTCAAGAGACCAAGCATACTATGGTGATAATTCTAATTTTCAATCTCACTCTTACAATAACTTCCAACCATATGCCGGATATAATCAAAACCAATCTTTTGGCTATGATGATTATTCGACAAGACCTTGTGATTATTATCATACATCGCAACAACCTTTTGGTAGTTATGTAAGTGGAAAATCACAAGGATGGTGGGATAGTTATACTTCTCATACGTGGAAATCTAGTTTCTTGCAGAGGCCTAATGAATTCATGGATTTGCGACCTGCATGGAACCAGATTAACTCAAATCCTAACGTGCCGATTTTCGTACCAAGTGAAACATATGATAGTGTATATAGACCTGCTCCAGATCGTATTTATGATTCTTCACCCATTCAAAGGGAAGAGGCATGGTCTAGAGAACCTATTGTGAATAGTAGCGGAAAATGTGTTAACTTAAAGAAACTCTCTAAACTATATGAGCAGTTGGAAGAAGAGGAATCAACGGAAGAAACTCTTCAAGCAATTACTAGGGCCGTACATGATGAGGTTAACCGCCGTATTGATAATGGAGAAGAGCCCCAAGAATAAGATTCCGAGGATGATGAAACCTTGGAAAATATTGATAATGATAGTGCTACTAGTTCAACTCATGATTTTAATGATCATTCTCCTATTCAAAAGGAAGAAGTTGAGTCTAAAAACACTACCATTATTGATGGTAAGACTTATGTTGTGTATGAGAGCGATGATGATTATGACTTCTTTGTGCACCGTACCCCAAATTCAGAGATTGCCGATACTTTGAATTAGAAGTCAACTTGTAAAGAACGTAAGGATTACAATAATTTGCTTTTAGAAGATCCTGATTTCTTTTCCGATGAGGAGGACTTGGTTATAAAATAAACCAATGAATGTCTTGACAAGAGTTTGAGTAAGAATGATGATACTTGTGACGTGAGAATGGAAGTTTCCAGCAGTACCATGGATCCCGAAATACAAGAGGTTTTGCAAGGTTTGTCTAACCTTTTATGTGAATCTCTATCTAATGATGATCCTCCTAAAATAGTAGTAGTTTCTCAAAGAGTTGTTAATCCATCTTTTAGGAAAATACCTCATTTGGGGATGGAATTATGTGCTTCTAAAGTTTTATCCGAATTTCTTGCATCTAAGTATCCACCATATGTATTTGAGTCTAACACCATGCAGGTTTTCCAAGAGGAACGAGTAGAAGTGCCTTCCACTTACGTTTTGTATACAATTCCGAGTGTAGAAGAAACTAAGTGTGGGGGTGACTCTCGTGGGATGATAATTTCACTTTTCCCACCATTTGCTAATATTCTTGTGAAGCTTTTGCAATATATGCAGATTGTGTTGTGGGTGGATCCTCAAATTTTCAGATTGTTGATATATGGGGAGTCTATTTTGAATGTTTCTCGTATGTGTCAATCAGATGCACAATTCCAATTCTTATCTTTTTCAAGTATTCCTCTTATTCTTTTTGCAATGGTTTGAAACATTGAGGACGTTGTTTGATTTAAGTGTGGGGGTAGGGTATAATATGAGCAAAAAAATTGACGTATACAAAACTCTAACTTTTAGAGATTTTTGAACAATTTAGAATAAACACTAGCCTTTCTAAGTAGATGGAATTTTTTCTTGACGGTGAGGTATATATATTGGTTGAGTCAGGGTTAAATTCCAACTAAATAACTAGTTTAGTGTTTATCCTCTATTGTTCAGAAATAGCTATGAGTTGGAGTATCATTTGTAGTTATGTAATTTGTATATAATTTTTAGAGTTTGATGCTTTTAGTTAAAAAAAAATAAAAAATAAAATTGCTTTATAAACTTCAAAATCTAGAAACTTGTGCCTTTAGGATGACACTACCAATATAAGTAAGTGGACGAAACCATCTTGATTGCAGGAGTTGAGGAACCTATTAATTGAAAAGATGAACATAGATCATAAATTATAAATTATATGATAGTTGTTACCATATCTCGAAATATCACCATATCACATTCTATTTTGATTTTTCCATATTTATCTATTTTTTTTCTAAATGTTTTGGTGGGTCACTAAACATCGAGTTGTTATTACTTCTAGGATGAAATAGAGTGATTGAGTTACTAGAAAAAAAGAAGAAAAAAAAAGAGACCGACCAATTAGACCAAACGGAATAAAAATGACATTTGGGAATAGCAGTATGTGTGAAACGTTGTCCCTGTCTCCGTAAGCGTGGAATGCAGGATCCAAGGCAACTATCATATACTTGATGATAAGAATCATGCACTTGGATCCAAAAGATCCAATCATGTTGTCTCGAAAAAAAAAAGTGAAAAAGAAAAAGAAAAAGAAAAAATATTATTATTATTGTATTGAATAAAGTCGACTCCTGGTTCCCTTGTATATGCCGGTTGAGTTGATGTTGAATTAAGATTGTTAATCAATGGTTCCCTTGTATATGCCAGTGTGTTGACATTAGAATTTAGACCAGTAGCTCAATCCAATAGGATGCTTAGGTTCGTCTTGGCAGTGACCTTCAAACAGATATGGGAAACACCGATCACTTGTTAATATTCGCCAACATCTACCTCTTATTCATCTTCTTAATCTTTTCATTGTGATTGTGGTTTGTTAGTTTCCGAGTATTGTGGTTTGTTCGACTATCTAATTAGAGCTTTATTATATATGAATTGGATTTGAATCAAGGTACCTCCTCCTGTAATCATCTTGGATTCGTTCATAGACTTTTCACAGGAAGCTAGAAATTGGAGTAAAAGGTTTTGTAGGTATATCTCTAGTAAACCTTCACAAGACTATAACTCGTCCACTAGGGACACCTAGGGGTTTAAAGGCTTGTTATTTACGCTTAAAGTAACCGTAATCTCGACGAGAAGGAGTTGTTGTATTTTAGTTTTGTTTTGTTTGCTCGAGGACTAGCAAAGATGAAGTGTGGGGGAACTTGATGAGAGCCTAAAATACATCTTTTGAATGTCTATTTCTTCTGCTTTTCTTTGTTATTTCTCTTGTATTTTTGTATATTACGCTATGTTTTCATTTTGTAGGTTTATTGGAGTCATGCGACAAGAAAGAAGACAAAAAGAGGCTTATAACGTTGGTTGTCGAATTTCGAATTGATGGAGTAGAAGCATAGCAAGCACAAAATTCTCTTATGCATGGATGGAATGAATTTACTGGAGCAGCTGCAAAGTTAGATCAGGTGTTAAATGCAGGCAGATATTTGCCCGGGGCTGTCCTCTATCATTCAACTTAAGAACTAAGTCGAGTCCAGCGTTATACAATTCTCCCCTCTTACTGAGCTGAAAGGATGTTATTGCCCAAGAGTCCAAACCACTAGCGATCCATGGTTCAATGCTTAGTTTCCAAGGGCTGAGAGGCTCATCTGAAGCCGACAACGCGGAAATTAACTGGATTTCACTGCCGAGAAAACATAGATGAAGACCTTTTTCTACTGCCATGTCTTTGTTTCCAGACCAGGTGCCTTTGCTAAGTCACTGTCACGGCTGAATTAGGAGTTGAAATTGAAGCTGAGAAGGAAATAAAGATTGGGTATTCAATTTTGGAGAGTTAGGTTTGATTTTGAAGTCGTTTTGCTACCAAGAGAAGGCGTGAAGAAAAGACAAGTTGCTGCCGTTATGAATATTTCTTTGTTTGAATGAATTAGAGATGTGGATGCTTGTGTGATTGAATGATTGTTACAGGGATGGAGTTTGTGCAACCTCTGATAAACAGCAAGCACATAGATTACACCAGCTTGCAATACACACAACATGTGTTTGTTGAAAGGCCTGAGCCACCAATGCTACACAGGATCAAATTCAGTTGCCATGGGTATTGCTCGTTGAGGAGAATCTAAGATAGGGAGAGAAACTGAAGTTGCTGAACGATTGCGAGCTTGTAAGTCAGTTCAAGGTGCTATTGTAAATCATTGAAGAAGCTTACAGTTCTGTTAAATATTGTGCAGCCGCTAGCCATGGTTCTTTGGTGTGTACGAGAGATGTCTAGAGATCATTACAAGAGTGCATAGGAACATGGAGTTTGGGTACTAGTTTCTTGTCGAAAATACTGCTCACAAGTAAGGTTGTTTTCGTAGATCTATGAGTGAATGGATGGAAGAGATTGAGTGGTGAATAGAGTTTATACAAAATTAGGAAACTGGGGTTCGATTTTGCAGCAGGGAAAGAAGACCTGGGGACCAATCAGTCTCGGCAATGGATAGAGCTTTGGGCCGTGAAAACAGTTAAGCAAAGGGTGCTTTGGCCGTCGGTTTAGAATGTTGAATGGCCAGGATTATTGGGGTTGTTTAGGTCATGTATTTGCAAGAAGTTGCAGCTATATAAAAAAGACCTAAACCTACAGGAAGGAGATATCATATACCCGCTCTGTGACTACCTTCACCATCACCAACAGAGAGGAGCTCTCTGCTCCTCTCCAAACTTTCATCTCCATCACCATCTGCATAGTCACTCCATTCATACCACCTGCACCCTACCATCTCATATCCACTACATTCATCCATCATATCTCCACCAGCATAAGCACCACTTGCATCCACATCATACATCCATCTCCATTGCATCCAGTTCTTCTGCACACCCTGCATATCTGTCCATCATTCCCAGTTTTCATACCACCAGCACCACACCCCTACATCTGTCCATCTCCATTCCATCCTGTGTTACCACCTTCACCTGCACTTGCATACTTCCACCAGCATATCACCGAAATACAGCAGCACCTGGAGTTTTACCTGCAGCTGCAGTCTGCCAACAGACTTGTCAAGCACCGAGCCAGCAGCGTCGCCACCATATCACCACTACCAGTCACAACTACCACCATTCCATCAGGGCTATACCTGGAGAACCTGGAGATGTTTATTGCATACCACCAGTCCATATTGCACATCCATATCCACAGCACCAAGGCAGCAGGGAGAATAGACGATACAACCACCTGCAGCAGCAGTTCGCATACCACCACTCCATTGTTACCAGGCCACAGTTCGCATACCACCATCAGTCCATATCTACACTCCACTTGCTGCTGTTTGGTTTTGTATTTCTATTTTCTTAATTGCATCTATATTTTCTATTAACTCCAGTAGCTAATTTCATTTGGTTAGGGACGACTTCGACGTCCAAACTTGAACTCCAATTGATATTTAAAGTGCCTGTTTTCTTGCAATTTATCTTGTTATTGCTTATTCTCTACCGTGCTAATATTGCTTATGTGAGTTATTTATGAATCATTTAAGTTGCAAATTAAATTGGTTTATGGATGATTCAATTGCTAATTCGAGAACTCTTCGACCCATAATTGTCTAGATGTTCCGAATACAAGTAGTAATATGTGGTTATTGACAATGGGATTTTGTTAAATAATATGTATTGAATAACACTAGTAGATGAATCGAGCTTATGTGTTTGTCACTAGGAATATCCTATCTCACGGAGATTATTGCACTTGTTTGAGTCACACCTAGTAAGCGTACCTCTAGGAAACTTGGCAAGTAGAATCCGGTAGTCGAGCGCTTCCGTGTCCGGTGAATTAGGGGATATTGCGGGATATTTGAGCGTACTAAATATTCTAGGGTTATTAGTAATGGGTACTTTGCGGAAACTAGCTATATCAATAAGATTCATGTTTTGTGACTTAGAAGGAGTCCTTGATCATTCTCATTCTCATATTTGCATTTCTTATTTAGAAATTGAATCGACAACTTAGACTCAACTCTCCATGTGGATACGAACTAGACTTTCCAAACTACTTCTTTATAGATTTGTGTAGCATAAGAGAATTATTATTGATAGGTTGACAGCCTCGTCAATTGGTTGTTGATTTAAATTGATTAACACTTGGATATTGGTCTTTGGTACCATCCAAGTTATCTCTCTTTGATTAAGACTCGCGAATTGTATTTGCTTGAGTAAATCAAATTGAGATATTGAGATAATAACTCTTTGAGTATTTTCTATTGATTGAGTCTAACGTCTAGTTGATTCTCTAGAAAACAACTCGGAGTTGTCCATACAGATTACTAATCGAAATATTGGGTGTGGTTGTTATACCCCCACTTTTTCAGAATATGTCAATGATTAGAATGTAGAGTTGATAATGTAACCATCTTTGGATAAATCCATGAACCGGGATCCAATTGTATGCATATGTGTGTATACGAAATTGGTGAAGGAGACAAGATAAGTATGCGTACCCGTACGCATACTAGCGGAAGTTTTCGAACCGAAAATATCTTCTGGGTTTGGGAATTACAAAATCCTAAACTAGTCACCTTAAGTACACACACTGGTAGAAGTTTTTGAACCGAGAATTTCTGATGAGTTTGGAAACTTAACAAACTCAAAATCATGTTGCTTAAGTATGCATATCGTACGCATACTTAAGTTGGATATTTTATCAAATCGGTATGTTCATGAACTTAAACATTTAAATCTTAAGGAATGCAATCTTTTAAAACTGTGGATATAATGTTCATAATTGATTCAAGTGAATCAAACCAATTTTGTTTCAATTGTGTTCTTGTATAATTCATGAGAATATAGCAATTGAACAACTCTTTAACTAGTTTCATTTGAGTCATTTGAACTAGTTATGGTTAAGATGAATAAGGTTGATATGAGAGTAATCATATGGCTAACCTCGGTTAACTATTTGTGAACCAACATGGTGTACACGTTTAGGTATGGCTACATAAACGTAAATGAGGGTACATTTCATTTGTGTGTAACAAGCTAAGTTCGATCTAACGGTTGAAATATATTAGCTTGGTTGAATCAGGTTTTTCATCTAACGGTGATTATTCAATGCTTTGTTACCAATGTAACTTGGATTGAAAACCCTGATTTGAAAACTATATAAGGGAGAACTCTAGCAACTGGGAAACCTAATCCCTACACCTCATGTGTGTTACTAGTTGCATAACTAGAGTCGATTCTCCTTTAACCTTAGGTTTCTTCTCGAGACCCTGTAGGTTAACGACTTGAAGACTTCATTGGGATTGTGAAGCCAGAACCAACTATTCATTTTGTAGTTGCGTTTCATATCTTGATGTTTCTATCGTGTTGAGTACAATTGAAATAATTGAATCGAGATTTTATATCTCCGATAGGCAAGATAAAAGTAATCACAAATATCTTCGTCCCGTCGTTTCTGATTCCACAATAACCTGTTTCGCTAGTCGATTAAGTTTATTGTAAGGTGATTGATAATACTAGGTTGTTCTTCGGGAAATTAAGTCTGGTTTATCAAATGGTTCTTGTTCACCTTAATCTATCAAAATACGGAACAAAAACTCTTGGGTATTTCTGTGGAAGATAGATTTATTCAATCATATAGACTTTTCTATGTGAGATAGATTTGTTTATCAAGTCTTCGACTTTGGGTCGTAGAAACTCTTGGTTATGGGTGAGATCATCTAAGGGAATCAAGTGCATAGTATCCTACTAGGATCAGATATGTAAGGAGAGCAATTGTTCCTTGAATCAGTGTGAGATTGATTAGGGTTCAACTACAATCTAGTACGAAGTTAATTGGTAGTAGTCTAGTGTTTGTAGCGGCTTAATATAGCGTGGTGTTCAATCTGGACTAGGTCCCGGGGTCTTTCTGCATTTTGGGTTTCCTCGTTAACAAAATTCTGGTTTATGTGTTATTTCTTTTCTGCGTTATATTTTGTTATATAATTAAAATATCATAGGTTGTGCGTTAAGATCAATCAATTAGAATATCCAACCTTTGGTTGTTGATTTACATTGATTGACACTTGAACATTGGTCTTTGGTATTGTTCAAATAATTCCTCTTATATTCAATTGGGCTCGCAGATTTCTATTTGCTGATTGTGGATTGAATTAAGAGTTAGAGATATTTACACTCTTTTATATACTTTACTCTAGATTGAGTCTGACTGTCTAGTTAATTCTTTAGAAAGTGTATTGGGGTAAGTCCTCTAAGATTACCAAATGAATTGTTGGGTGTGGTTGTTAGACCCCCGCATTTTCAATTGGTATCTAAGCAGGAAAACACATTAAAGACCTCATAAGTCTGTGTTTGTAGCAATCTGTGTTATGAGGACCTAAAAAGTATCTCTCAAGATAACACATATTGATATGTCTTCCAAAGGTTCGGATTACACCAAAAATCTTGGGTTTTCCTCAAAGGATAACTCCTTAGTAGATTCTTCCGAATCCCGAGGGAAAAACAAGATTTGTGAGATCTTGTAAGAATCTGAAATGGAACTCACCATATCGTTAAAAAGGTCTACTCAAATCATTGATTTTCAAGTTTCTAAAATTATGACTCTAAGAAAATAATGATCTACTTATTGATGAGTTTGAGAAAACCCTTGAAAGGGAACGTGAACTCTATAACTTCATTGAATCTCTCTCTAACTATATCAAAAAAAAAAATGGTTCAAGAAACTACTCTACAGCGTGAAAAGATTAGTATGCTTGAAGATAATGTTAAAGAAGACTCAATTAGAGAAGAAAGTTTAGTCAAGGCTCATTCATCAGAAATCAACAGTTATTGTGTGGAAAAAGAGAGACTTGTTGCATCTCTTCAAAATGCCCAAAAACAGTGTGACACCTTCAAAAAGGAAAACTCTTCTTTGATGAATAAGTCATCCTCTGCTTCTTCTTCTTATGCTCACAAGCCTTTACCTAGTGTGAAGAAAAATTCCTCCAAGGAATTACCTTCTGTGAATCACTTGCCAAATTTGCAGGTGCCGGAAGAAGTTATGGGTCAAGGAAATCATGTCTCAAATCCACGATGATGTTCCTTCTGTGGGAAAAAGAATCAATATGCTCTTCATTGTTTTTCCAGAAAGAAACATATTTCTGTTCTCCATAAATTGCTTCTTTCTACTATTAATGGAGTAAATTGTCAGATGACATCTACAGTGAGGGTCTTGCCTACTGAAAACCAATTTTTTTATAAAAATGATCTCTCTTAGAGAAATCATCACAAGTTGCATGTTCCTCATTATGGCATAAACCTTGGTGCCACTAATGAACATATTCCCTGTGTTTATAAGTACAAGTCTGGTAAGTCTAGATCAAGAAGATGGAAATCCTCCAACTCCTCTCTTCTGGAACCGATTTCTAGAGATCCAAGACTTAGTCCTCAGAAAAATCCTTTTGATGGACTTTTGAAAAGGTTTATAACGAATTCTTCTCTAATAAATTATAATCGATGGAAAGAAGGAAATACACATATGAAATGCTCAAAAAACTTTTACAACTCTCTTATGATTTGTAGTGAGATCACCTCTCACTCCTTTACCTGATTTTAGGTAATCTTATCCTTGAATCTATCTTGAGAGGTACAAGGATGATGATTATGGGGGTCTCGAGATTATTTGTATGTCTTTTGTTTAGGGCGTTTTCTTTTTATTCAATTTGAATCTCAGATTCTAATCCAAAGTAATTTCTTAACAAACATTATGTTTCCTATTATTGGATTTCTTTTAATCCAAATTAGTGGGGAGTGCGAAGTTACCAACTGTTTGATGGTTATCAGATAAGCAGCTGGTTGATATTTAAAATGAATGGTAGTAATAATGTGAAGTTTGGAGGAGAAGGTTAAAGAATGATAAATTTGGTTTTTCGTGGTAAGATAATGAAATGTCACTTGAGTAGACTAATAAAACTGAACTAAGAGAGTTATAACATTCTCAGAGATAGTCTTATTATTGGTGGTATAGGAAAAAGGGTAGAGATCAGGTGCTTGAAATGGTGTAAGGTCACAAGTTTTGTCATAAGCATGATGACTATAATCTTGGAGGCTAGTAGTAACAAAGATACAATATCATTTTTGTTTAAAGACTGATCTTTGACTCTTTTTTTGGCACATGGGTTATCAATGGAATGTCCATTTCCACTGTTGTTGTATTTGCATGACTTCAGCTTTAAACTGGGAAAGTTGATGTAGACAACATAGATTCTCATCGTACGTAAATTTTTATTTTTATAAAGGGTTGATGAGTATTGTGGTTGTATTTTTCTGCTTCTCTAAACAACTCATAAAAGACAAATTCAATAAATGTAGAAATATTGTGTGAGGGGGATGTTTAACCATTATGGCCGATAGTTTTTTGTGTGGATACATAGGAAAAGGGTTAAGATGGTTTAGTTAATGAGAAATGTAATGATTAATGATATGTTGCATGTTCATAACATGTAAGCCATGGAGGATCATAGTGTCAGGATTTTTATGGAATCACTGAAAACTGCGGAATAACAAGATCTTGAGATATTATAATGATTAATAAGTAAACCAAGTACAAGCAACAATAATAATATGATAAAGATAAATCAACTAACAAGACACAAGACTTATAGTGGTTCGACCAATACATACAACGTGTATATATTGTCTACGTCCACTTTGAGCCGCACCAACTCAAATCCACTATGAAGAAAAACGATTACAACGTCGTGTGAATCCTAGAAAATCCTTGGTTATACCGCAATAATTACCCGAGATGATAAACTTGTCTCTTGTTCCTCACCAATATGCTCTCACAACGAAACCCTAGCTATATACCCTAAAAGCTATACAATTTTCTTCACACACACAAATTCTACAAGGCCTAATTACTTATTTATATATTGGTTACAAACTTGTTCACCAAGAATTCTAACCGGTTTAGGAAACCCCTTTCCTAAAATAATCACGACTAACTTAGGAAACAAGTAATTAGTCTTCAATATCTAACAATCTCCCACTTTGAAGACTTAATGATTACCTTCGATTCTTTAACTTTGGATTAATGATGCTAAAACATCTTCCTTGTTAGTGTGGCTTCCCTCCCAGATCCTCATTCTGGGATACCAACTAAAGGCTTGCAGAGCATTAGCTTGTCTAATGTAACTCCCTTGGTAAACATGTCCGCCGGATTCTTCTAACCAAGAATATTCTCGATCTTCAACTCTCCTTCTTCTAAGAGATCCCGAATGAAATGATAATGTATATCTATATGCTTTGTCCTAGCATTATAGGCTGAGTTCTTGGCTAAATGTATAGCACTTTGACTTTCACTATACAGAACACTATCCTTTTGTTCCTTTCCCAACTCAGATAATAATCCTTGTAACCAAATCATGTCCTTGCTCGCTTCTGTCACCGCTTCTGTAGTGGATAATATCACTAACTTATGTAACCGATAGTTCCAATTCAACGCATCTGACCCCATAGTATAAACATAACCGGTCATACTTCGCCTTTTATCTACATCACCAACGAAGTCTGCATACACATAACCCCTCAAGATAGAACCACCTCTTCCATAACTTAATGGCACATTTGTGTTACCTATCAAATACCTGAGAATCCACTTCACATCTTCCCAATGTTTTTTCCCTGTGTTGCTTGGATATCTACTCACTACTCCTACTACATGTGCAATATCCGGTCTTATGCACACCATTTCATACATTAGACTCCCAATGGATGAAGAATATGGTACATAATGTACTCCTTTTCTTCATGTGTCTTCGCACACTACACTTGAAAGACAAATTTGACTTCTAAGTGGAGAACTAACTGGTTTAGCATTCTCCATATTGAACCTTTTCAACACTCATTCAATATATTCAGCCAGACTAATCATAATAGTTCATTTAGCTTTGTCCCTTATGATTCTCATACCAAGAATTTGTTTTGCTTCACCAAGATCTTTCATAGAAAACTCACTTTCTAATTGTTTCTTCAAATTCTCAAATTCTTGTAGAGATATTCCGACAACCAACATATCATCCACATATAGTAATAATATGATATAGTCATAACCATACCTTATGAAGTAACAACAATGATTTGCATTACACCGTGGGTAACCACTTCTATGCATGAAGTTATCAAACTTCTTGTAATACTGTCTCGGGGCTTGTTTTAAACCATACAAACTCTTCTTTAGCTTGCATACCATCTCTTCCTTGCCTTTTACTATGAATCATTGTGTCTGCTTCATGTAAATTTCTTCATCAAGGTTACCATGAAGAAAAGCTGTCTTTACATCCAATTGTTCAATGTAGAGATCTTCTGAAGCCACTAGACTTAACACTACTCTGATAGTAGTCATCTTCATTACTGGAGAAAATATCTCGTTGTAATCAATACCAGGTTTTTTCTGGAAACCTTTCACAACCAACCTCGCCTTTTAGCGATTTTCTCCATTTTCTTCAGACTTCATATGATAAACCCACTTGTTATGCAATGCCTTCTTACCTCTTGGTAATTTGCTAGCACCCATGTTTCATTCTCCTCAAGTGAATTCATCTCATCCTCCATAGCAATTTTCCACTTGCTTGAGTTATCAACCGCTAGTGATTCTTTAATATCTTCAGGTTCACCTCCATCCGTAAGTAATAGATAATTCAATGCATACCTTGAATTTGGTTTTGGAGTTCTTGACGATCTTCGTACTTCTTGTGGAACTGTAGCAGAAGTTCTTTCTCTTTGTACTTCTCCTTCATCAGCAACATCGTGCTCTTCTTGTACCACACTTCTTCCAGAAACATCATAAATATCGATATACAACTCCTTATCAATGTTGCTTGAACTGACATCTTCATCTTGTGTTGCATATCTCATTCTCATTAAAAGTGACGTCTCTACTTCTAATAACTTTGTGAACCTTATAGTCCCAAAGTTTATACCCAAAAGCGTCATTTTTGTAACAAAAAAATATACACTTCTTTGCTTGAGCACCTATCTTAGACCTCTCACCGGGACTAAGATGAACATAACCAACACAACCAAAAACTTTCAAATAGGAAAGATTTACCTTTTTTCCAGTCCAAACCTCCTCCAGTATTTTCATATCTAATGGACTACTAGGTGTCTTATTGATTAGATAAGCATCCTTCTTCGTTGCATGTGCCCATAAGGTCTCGGGAAAACCAGACTGCAACCTCATGCACCATGCACGTGCATTCAACGTCCAATTCATACGTTCTGCTACTCCATTCTCCTTTGGAATCCTTGGAACCGTCCTCTCCAAACGAATTCCACTTGTAGTTGCAGGAAATCCTACAATACATCCCTCACAAGAATTCATAATAATCAACACATCTTTTTGATTAAGAACAACACTTTATCATCAAGAACAACACTTTTTATTAATGGATTATAGAAATGTTACAAGAAAGAAATGGAATCAAGAATACAACTATTGTTTTGGACTTTCTCTCTCCTCAAAACTTTCTCAACATTCCAAAATTGATCTCTCCCTTCTCTCCCCTGCATTTCTATTTATATAGGTGTTTACATAGTGGATGACAGCTCACATACATCTCATATTTCCCCTATTTTAGGATCCCGTGCTACGTTCTCTCAGGCTCTCTTTATACTTTCACATGCTCTCTCTCTATAATTTCGCAAGCTCTGCTACATTCTATCAAGCTAAGAAAATAATTAAATCTCGCACGCTAATAAAACCTGGCACAATTAGGGGCGACCCATTTGTAATTAGGGGCGACACAAAAGACAAAATAGGTTGAAAATACTTATATGCCCCTTCATAATCGGGAGGTTAATCCATAATCGGTAGTTTGGGGCAACTTTATATTCGGTAGTTATATGAACTATTTTGACTACCGATTATGGTAGATTTCGCCAAAGATTATACTGTATAATCGGAAGTCATGGTAACTTCATTTACTACCGATTATAGGCTCAACCAAATTCAAAAAATAGAGGATTTTGGCATAATATGATTTTGGGGAAACTTTATATTCGGTAGTCATATGAACTATCTTGACTACCGATTATGGTAGATTTCGCCAAAGATTATACTGTATAATCGGAAGTCATGGTAACTTCATTTACTACCGATTATAGGCTCAACCAAATTCAAAAAATAGAGGATTTTGGCATAATATGATTTTGGGGCAACTTTATATTCGGTAGTCATATGAACTATCTTGACTACCGATTATGGTAGATTTCGCCAAAGATTATCTTTATATAATCGGAAGTCATGGTAACTTCATTTACTACCGATTATAGGCTCAACCAAATTCGAAAAATAGAGGATTTTGGCATAATATGATTTTGGGGCAACTTTATATTCGGTAGTCATATGAACTATCTTGACTACCGATTATGGTAGATTTCGCCAAAGATTATACTGTATAATCGAAAGTCATGGTAACTTCATTTACTACCGATTATAGGCTCAACCAAAATTCAGAAAAAAAGAGAAATTTTGCAAAATCTGATTTTGGGACTACTCTATATACGGTATCTATATGTGTTGGATATTTTCAATAATGTTTGCCGCTACTAAGGGGGGTCAGGTCGTGGGGGTCCAGGGGAGACCTCCCCTGGTGGTGGTTTCTAGGGGGCAACACCCCCGGAAGAATTTTTTGGTTGTACGTTTTGGTTAATGAATTTGAAAACCTATTCGGTTTTACAGAAATTTTCACAAAACGTGTATGTTCCCATAGGGTTTCTTCATTATCGGAAGTCATGATAACTCTGATTTTGGGGCTACTCTATATTCGGTAGTTATACGAAGTATATTGACTACCGATTATGGTAGGATATTTTCAAAGAGAGCCACTGTATAATCGGAACTCATGATAACTCTTCCTTTCTTACCGATTATAGGCTCAACCCAAATTCCAAAAAAAAAGAGGATTTTTGCAAAATTTGATTTTGGGGCTACTCTATATTCGGAAGTTAAATAACCTAAATTCCCTACCGATTATGGTAGCATTTTTTCCAAAGGTTTACTGTATAATCGGGAGTCAATATAACTTTATTTACTACCGATTATAGGATAATCAAAATTCAAAAGATTTAGGATTTTATTTTGGGGATACTGTATAATCGGAAGTCATACAAACTAAATTTACTCCCGATTGTTGATTACCTACCGATTGTATAGTTATCTACCGATTGTAAAGGGTAGTTTGGTCATTAAAAAAAATGCTTCGGAAATAACCTTCCGATTGTGAAATAACCTACCGATTATTTCCTATTTTTTCGTTTTATGTCGCCCCTAATTCGGTTTTGGTCGCCCCTAATTGTGTATACCTAATAAAATGTGTTGTGCGATATTTGGATCCTGCATCTTTTTGATTAAGAAGGTGCTTTTAATTGTGCGAAATAATTAAGCGAAATAACCACATTCTGCAAAATAATCACATTCTACGAAATTCTGGCACATACTGCGAAATTATGAATACTTCTGCGAAATTCTGAATAATACTTATGAGAAATTCTGAATAATACTTCTGAGAGATTCAAAATAATACTCCTGAGAGATTCTAAATAATACTTCTGAGAGATTCTGAATAATACTTCTGAGAGATTCTGAATAATACTTATTTATTATTTTCGCTGTCTCAGATTCATTTCCATGTATATATTCGCAAACTTATTTGCTTACATATAATAATTTTCGCAAGCTTATTTGCTTACTCATTTTCTTATGTGGTCTTATTTTTACTTCCTAGTTAAAGGTCTTATTTTGCCACCTCTTGTCATTGCGAAAAAATCGCAGGACGTCTCTGCACTTTCATGCAAAAACCCATTGATCTTGCCTTAACTTTTTCTTTTGTCAATTTTTGTTGCGACAATATGACAGGCCTAAATTTTCTTGCGAAACTAAATCCCCATGACATTGCCGTCTTGAGACGAAATCGCAGGACGTCCTTACACTCTCATGTACTGACCCATTGATATCGTCTTATCTTTCTCTTTTGTATTATTGCCTCTTCAGGGTTGTCGCACAAATATGACAAGCCTTGATACTCCCGTGAGTAAAAAGCCTCATGACGTTTGCGTCTTAAGATACTTATCATCTCCCTAATGGAGGGTGCCGCCCTTATCTTCCCCCTGGTTGCCCCTTCAAGGAGACGTACTTCTTCCATATAAGACTAGCTCCTCCTGTAAGACCAGAATATTGCTACAACGATATTCTCCCGAGATTTATAACATTCCTGCGAGCATCCCCGCAAGTTCTTTAACAACACTTTGCGAATGTCACAAAAGCAGTCAAAAGAGTGACGTAATAGCTGACGATTGAAGAAAACATGAGAAAAGCATGTTTGTCCCGCGATGGTTACAAAGCTTGCAAAAATAAACATTATAATTACCGCGATGAGATCGCAGAGTAAATCCGAACTAAGAGGAAAACTTAGCTGCCATCCACTATGTAATTCCCTATATAAAGGATTCCAGTAGATTCAGAGAGGGATGATGTATTTTTGAGAGTTGAGAAAGTATTGAGGAGAGCGAAACTACAAGATAAAAGTTGTATTCTTGAGTTCTTAAATTTCTTGTAAATGTTTCTGAGAATCATATAATAAAGTGTCGTTCTTAATCTTCAAATTTGGGTTGATTATTGTAGATTCTTAACAAAGGTGTAGTGTAGGATTTCCTTAAGATACAACTCCTATTTTATCTTCCGTGATTATTGTAGATTCTTAACAAGGGTGTAGTGTAGGATTTCCTGCAACTACATTTTGGCGCCCGAAACAGGGAGAATCAAGCTAAGAAATCTCTAATTACAACTTGAAGATTTGAAGAAATTGTTAGAGTTGAATAAATGGCTAGAAGAAGAAGAAATACATTAGATCCACCAACAACTGTGAGGAGGAGTAAAAGACTTGTAGGTGGAGAAACAAATGAATTAGGAGAATCTTCAAGGATAAGAACAAGAAGAAATAGAACAAGGATTGAAGGAGAAAATCAAATTCCACAACCGAATCAACAAACACCAATACAAGATAGAAATGTGGATTATGATAGAGTGAGTGTGCATACTTGGAGATCGGATTAGATGGAAGATGTAGAAGATCAACAATTAAGAGACGGAAGAAGAGAAGAAAGAAATCAAGGAGTGGTTGAAGGATTAATTCATGGAGAAGGCGAAGATGAAACAACAGATGATCTAAGACAAAGAATACAAGAGGAAAGAAGATTAGAGGAAAAAGAGCGTGCAAATTTAACAAGACAAAATCACGAGTTGAGAATGGAGAATTTGAGATTACAAAGTAGAAGATCAAGAAGTACTGTTATATCAAATTCAAGGTCATTAAGAGAAGAACCAAGACGAAATTCCCCAATGAGAAATGCTAGAGGAAATATCCAAGAAGAAATGAAAAATCCAAATGAAGAGCAACGTCATAGAGAAGAAGAGGTAATAGAAAATACCTATGATCCGCGCGGTGAAACTATGGAAGGTAGATGTAACAATAGAAATCAGGAGGATGGAAACAATCAAAATGGTGAAGAAAATCGAGAAGAAGGTAGGATAATATTACATGGGCGAGGAATTCAAAGAAATCAAAGAATAATTGAGGACAAAATTGAGAGACATTATGTTGAACAGGCACGTCTAGCTTGCGAGAGAGAAAGATTAAGAGCAGAAGTAGAAGAACAAGAATTCCAAGAAGCAATACGGCAAAATAACCATGAAAATCGAAAAAGGAGACGGACACAAAATCGCCATAATGATAATATTTAGGAAGAGTATGATAGAATACAAAGGAGAATAGAAAGACAGTGAAGAGAAATGAAGAAATTCGCAGAGAAGAAAATAGACAGGGTAATCAACTGCGATTTCAAGAAGAAGATCGCAGAAGAAGGAATGAAGATGTGGATGAAGATACACAAAATCTCGCAAGACAAGAAGTACATGAACGCAGGAGAAGGGAAGCTGCATTGAAAAGACCGATGGAACCAAATTCAGCTGCGAATGAGAAAATTTTAAGAAAATTAGCAGAGATGAGGGGAATAATAAACAATAGAAGAGAAGGAGGTAGAAGGCAACTTGATGAAGCTATTGAAGAAGATGCGAGAACTCCATTCACTCAAGAAGTGCAGTTAATAGGAATACCTCCAAAGTGCAACTTACCAGTATTAACCAGCATTTTCGATGGAACTACCTGTGACGTACAACATGTTAAGGCTTATGTTAGATGTATGCTACAGTGGGAAAACCATGATGCTGTATTATGCAAATATTTTGCGTCTAGCTTAACTGGCGAGGCGCTAAAATGGTTCGGGGGATTGCCAAAAAATACTATAACTTCTTTTGATCATTTACAAGCTACATTTCTGGGAGCATATATAAGCAACAATTCATCGCGGCCGGGCATTGAAGATGTATTTGGATTAAAACAGAGGATTGGCGAGAGTTTGAAGCACTTAACCATAATATGGAAGACAATGTGCAATGATATGGCTGGGAGAGTGGATGAAAGATGCCTAATTTTGTCTTTCATTAATGCCATGTTCGCAACCAATCTGCTGTACATACAAATTTTCAGAATCAAAAATACTATCACAATGACTGATCTATGAGAACTACAAGAAGAATACATTGCTTTGGAGGAGAAACAAAATGAGATGGAATCATATCCAATCGCAAATACCAGCTCGATAGCGCCAAATGGAAGTTTACTTGCTAAAATGATTAACAATGTGGCGAGCACCTCGCAAGAACAACAAGAGAAAGTGGTGATTGATAACCAGCAGAAGTTAGTAGCTATGGGAAGCCTAGATCAAGAAGAGTATGAAAGGAAGAAAAATTATTACAATCGCGGAGGAAATAACAAAATCCAAAGACTTGATCTACCACATGAAACATATGGTGGTCAGAGGCAAAACAATTTCAGAAGCCAAGGTAATCAGAAGATAATATGGGAAGAAATTAATATGCCACCTCTAAATGCTAGTATAGAAAAAATCTGGGAAGCTATCATTTTGATGGAAAATATACCATCACCATGGAATATGGGAAAAAAGCCACATCCAAATAATCGGAGTCAAGAATTTTATCCTTACCATCACTTTCATGGTCACACAGTAAATGATTGCAGGAATGTAAAGAGAATAATTTTAAGGATGATTGACCAAGGAAAGTTAAATCACTTTTTAGTAGGACATCCACAGTCTCAGCAATTGCCTCCAGCACCAGAAATTCGCAGGGTGAATATTGTAAAAGGAGCAGAAACATTCGTAATAGAAGTTGGGTCTAAAGCAAAGAATTTGTTTTGTAATTTTATTGTACATTCATACAGAACTATTGAGGATTTCCATGATAATGTTCTAAGCAGAGTCTTCGCGAGAGACACAAATAGAAGAGAGATAATGAATATTGCGAGAGCCTCGCCATTAGAAGAATGGAAAAAGCAAATTATATCTTTCACAGCACAAGAAGTACCAGAACCTGGCGAGCAGCATGATAACCCATTGGTGGTAAGATTAGAGATAAATCCAAAACAAGTAGAAGATGAAGATGAAGAAAATAATGATAAAAATGAAGATTCTTAGGCCATTAACAAAGTTCTCATAGATACTGGGAGTTCAGTTGACATCTTATTATATCATACCTACAGAACCATGGGTGGAAAAGATGAGGATTTGATACCATCAACATATAAAATTTATGGCTTTAATGGAACAGCTAATAAACCAAAAGGGGAAATTGCAATGCGGATTCCATAAAAGGGGATATCTTCAAAGATCTTGTTTTGTGTTGTGGACATTGAATCACCTTACAATGCCCTGATTGGTCGACCTTGGCTACATGGGATATTAGGCGTAGCATCTACTTTTCACCAATGTATTAAATTTCCTCATCCTAATGGTGTTGGGGTCATTAAGGGAGATTGGGGAGAAAGCAAGAAATTTTATGAGATTGATATAAAATCTTGCGAGGAAAGAGCTGAGAAGAATAGCAATTGGAAGTACAACATCAAGAAATGACAGAG
Organism: Papaver bracteatum; assembly: GCA_023529315.1. Taxonomy (NCBI): domain Eukaryota; kingdom Viridiplantae; phylum Streptophyta; class Magnoliopsida; order Ranunculales; family Papaveraceae; genus Papaver; species Papaver bracteatum. The sequence goes on along the minus strand of JAJJWX010004110.1, from coordinate 237,423 downwards.
ATGTGAAAGGTTGATGATTGATACAATAGAGCGGCGAGAGGAAGTTGATGGCGATCATCTCGCGGATAAAGAAAAAATAACAAAACGTAACAGAAAAGCAGAACCAGAAAATAGTAAGTAGAAAGGTAAAATGTTGGATTTTAAGAAATTTATGGATGAATTGTTTGAAGAAAGTGTTTTGAAAAAATATTTTATGAAAAAGATGAATTGAAAAAGTGTACAAGAAAAGAGAAGATCAGAATAAAGAAATTTTATTAGAGTTCTGATACTCACAAGAAACGCGAATAAAATTTCGCAGAGATTAAAAGAATGGGACAAACCTTTATGGCGTACACCTTAGTTCGCGAGTACAATCTCGCAAGAGGCAAATGTAAGACCTAATAGTGCATCATATAAGGTGGTATCTCTTTACATGACTCAGGTATAAGGTTATACCGCTGCTGGAACCTGAGTTATGCAGATGTTGGGGTTAAAAGAAAACCTATCCAGGAGAGAGATCTTGGATTTCCAAACTATATTAGGTTATACCCTTGTTGGACGACCGTGTAGTGATCTAAGCTACAAGGGATGAGATTAAGCAGATCAAGAGAAGAGAATAGAGAGTAGAAGAGAAGAAACAAGGAGAGATCGGAGAGAAAGAAGAGAGAGAGAGAGAAGGATATTGATAAGGAAAAGTAATTGGTTCATACAAGTTAGTTCCCCACCAATGAATGACAGACTACTAATACCAATCTCTCAAGGACACCTGACACTACATAATGCTAGTTACACCCAACCACTGATAAGGGCACCACCTTGATAATATTAGTGGGCCTTTAACATAACTCATAAGACTAGTGGGCTTATGACAAATACCCCCTACTCAGGATGATTCTTGTCCTCAAGAATCATTTTTGGAAACTGCTTCTGGAGCATAGCTTTGTCCTCCCAAGTAGCCTCAGAAGCTGTTGTGTGAGACCATTGCACCAAGACCTGCTCCACCAATTGTTGATGCTGCTTCACAGTTCTTATGGAGAGGATGTGAAGTGGGGAAACCTTCATACATCCATTGGAGTCTAAGGAGGGAAAGGTAGTTTGTGGTAGGAAACTTGCACCCAGCTTCAGCTTTAACTGTGACACATGAAATACAGGATGGATTCTAGAAGTAGCAGGTAAGCACAGTTTGTAAGCCACCTTCCCCACTCTGGCCATGACTTGATAAGGTCCAAAAAACTTAGCTCACAGTTTCAGATTCCATCTAAGTTGCACAGATGTCTTCTTGTAGGGTTGCAGCCTCAAGTAAACCCAATCCCCCACCTGAAATTCTCTCTCAGTTCTCTTTTTGTCAGCCTGTTGTTTGATCATGTGATGTGCCTCCTCCAAGGTGGATTTGAGAACAACTCCCATAGCTTTCCTTTGTTGCAGGAAATCTTCCACTGAAGCATTGGCAGATGGTTGGTGGGAGAATAAGCCAAACTGTTGTGGGGTGTAGCCATACAAATCTTGAAATGGAGTTATCTTGAGACTAGTATGGTAAGTGGAGTTGAACCACCATTCAGCCAAGGATATCCAACTCACCCATTTGGTTGGTCTGTAACTTGTCATGCAGCGTAAATAAGATTCTAAACATGCATTGACCTTCTCATTCTGCCCATCTCTGTTTGTGGATGGTAAGATAAACTCATATGCAAAGCTGTGCCCATTCTAGTGAAGATTTCTTGCCAAAAATTGCTAAGAAAGACACTATCTCTATCTGTGACTATAGTAGCAGGCAACCCATGTAGTTTAAAAACATTGTCAAGGAATACCTTAGCCACGGAAGCTGCTGTGAATGGATGACTGAGGGGAAGGAAATGATTGTACTTGGTGAACCTATCCACCACTACCATGATGACTTCTCTGCCCTATGATTTAGGAAGTCCAGTGATGAAGTCCATGGAAATATCCTTCCAAGCTTGTTCTGGTATTGGTAAGGGCTGTAGTAGACCTCCAGGAGAAGTGTGTGAGATTTTGTGCTGCTGACATATATCACATTCCTTGATAAACTGGAACAAGTCTCTCTTCATGCCCACCCAATGAAAATAATTTTTGGCCCTTTGATAGCTTGCTTGTGTGCATGAGTGTCCCCCCATAGATGAAGAATGCACTGCAGCCATGACTTGCTGTCTTAAAGGTCCATGTGAACCAATATAAACTCTGTTCTTATACCTCAGAATGCCTTGAAGAAGTGTATATGGGCACCTACTAGATGGAGAAACAGTTAGCTGTGGAAGCAATTCAATTGCCCATTTGTCAGTTGTGTAGATGGCTTGTACTTTAGCAAACCAGGTTGGTTTCACCTGAGAGATAATTTGGCAGTGAGGTGAAGAAGATAGAGGAATTCTTTACAAGGCATCATCCACCTTGTTCTCAATGCCATTCTTGTAAACCACAGTGTAATCATAGCCAAGTAGCTTGGACATCCATTTTTGTTATACCATGGTGTGAAGCCTCTGTTCCATGAAGAATTTCAAACTTTGATGGTCAGTGAATATGGTGAAATGAATGCTCAACAAGTAAGGTCTCCACTTAGTAACATCCATAACAATGGCAAGTAATTCCTTCTCATAAGTAGACATAGCCAGAAATCTTGTGCCCATGCCTTTGCTGAAGTATGCAAGTGGCCTCTTATTTTGCATCAGTACAGCTCCTACACCTGTGTTGCAATCATCAGTCTCCACTTTAAATGGCAAGTTGAAGTTAGGGATGGTTAGCATTGGAGTAGTAGTGACAGCTTGCTGGAGTGCTTGAAATGCAGCTTGAGCAGCAGGGTTCCAATGAAATTTATCCTTTTTAAGCAAGTCTGTCAGAGGTTTGCAGATAATACCGTAGCCTTGCACAAATTTTTGATAGTATCCTGTAAGCCCAAGGAACCCCCTGAGTTCCTTCAGAGTGGTGGGGATTGGCCATTTGAGCATGCACTCAATCTTAGCAGGGTCAGCTTTGACCCCCCCACCAGTGATGATATGTCCAAGGTACTCCACTTGAGGTTGACCAAATGCGCATTTGCTGAGTTTGGCAAATAGAGTATGTTGCTGCAAGGTTTTGAGAGTGATTTCCAAGTGCTCTAGATGAGATGCCATGTCAGGGTTGTATACCAGTATGTCATCGAAGAAGACTAGAATGAATTTGCGTAAATGAGGCTGAAAAACATCATTCATCAATGCTTGAAAATAGGCTGGGGCATTGGTCAAGCCAAATGGCATAACCATGAACTCATAATGACCATGGTGTGCCTTAAACGATGTCTTGTATGGATCTGGAGGAAAAACCCGAATTTGATGATACCCTGCCCGTAGATCGATTTTGGTGAACACTTTTGCTCCGAACAACTCATCAAGTAATTCATCTATGATGGGTATTGGGAATTTATTCTTGACAGTAGCTTCATTCAACTTTCGATAGTCCACACAGAAGCGCCATCTGCCATCTTTCTTTTTAACCAGTAGAATGGGAGAGGAAAAAGGGCTTTGGCTAGGTTGAATGACACCCGATTTAAGAATTTCCTTGACAAGCTGTTCGACTACCTCCTTTTGAATGTAAGGAATTCTATATGGCCTCTGAGTTGGAGGAGTTGCAAGTGGTTTTAAAGGGATATGGTGATCATGGGATCTGAATGGAGGAAGTGAAGTGGGTTCTTGAAAAACGGAAGCATATTTGTCAAGTAGGGGTAAAATAAGGTCAGGAGTTAATGATGGTGTATCGCAGGCAGTTATTGCAAATAATCTTCCTACCAAGCCACCCTTATTAGTCTTGAGCCACTTGTGGAGTGCCTTAGCAGATATCATAGAAAGTTGAGCTGAAGGAAGAGTACCTTGTAGTTGAATTTGCTGACCATCCTTAGAAAACTCCACTGTCAATTTGTTGAAGTCAAATAGCATTGGACTCATCCCACGCATCCAATCGACCCCAAGCACCATGTCACAACCACCCAAAGGTAATAAATGCATGTCAAACTGGAATTCATGCCCCTGCATATGCCATTTGAAGGATGGGAATTTAGCATCACTAACCATCTTGTTTCCATTATCCACCGCAACCAATAAAGAGTTGGTAGGAACCATATGGCAACCACATCGTGCTGCTGCGGCTGGGTCCAAAAAACTATGCGTACTGCTACTGTCGATAAGGATGGTAAGAGGCTGCTTTCGAGTAGCTCCTTCGATGCGAATGGTGTTGTGAGTTACATTACCAGCTAAATCATGCACAGAAATCTCAACCTCCTCCTCCTGAATAGGAGAAGTTGGAGTACCACAAGGAGAATCTTCTCCAGAATGCTGTGAATCGTCCTCATCAACAGCCAACATATAAATCTATTGCTTGATGCATTTATGCCCTGGCTGAAAAACCTCATCACAATTATAACAAAGTCCCTTCTCTCTGCGCTTCCGCATATCTGCATAGGATAGCTTTTTGATTTGGGGTGGTGAAATGGTAGGGGAGGGTGAAGAAGGTTTTGTGAAAGGCCGAGGATTGGTAACTGGAGAAGTAGGATTTCGTGGAGAATAGGTATTGGAAGCATAAAGTGGTGATGGCATGTATTGAGCTCTAGCTTTCTTTGTTGGACTCTCAATGAGTGCCTCCTGCATTCTTTCCAAATAGACAACTCTATCAAGTGTGGTTGGCGAAAACATTTGGACATGGAATCTAAGCTCCTCCTTAAGCCCACTAATGAAACTAGAAGTAAAGTATGCTGCAGTGAGGTCAGGGTTTTTGTCTAGCATTAATTCCTTCATCTCCTCAAAAATTTCTTGATAATCAAGTACTGAACCAGTTTGACTGAGCTTATTAAATTCCCCTACAACATCATCATGGCCTAACTCTTGAAAACGCAAACAGATATCTCGAATGAAATCTTCCCAGGTTATATCATGCTTGCCTATTTGGTAGTCTTGAAACCAAGTATCTGCCTTACCCTCTAGGTACATGGAAGCCATATTTACCATTTGTATATTTGACAGATTATGCATAAGAAAAAAAATTCTACACTTGCGTGTCCAAGATCGGGGGTTAGTGCCATCGAATTTAGGGAATTCTACCTTAGGCCTTGGTTGTTGAAACTGATTTTTCTCATGATTAATAATAAAATTATTAGGTTAAATAATGTTTTCACCTGCCATAAATGGATTTCCGGTTGGTGGAGGACCCAAAATTCTGCCTCCAGGCTGGTTGTCTCGATTAGAGTTTCCACCAATTGAAGCCTCAATAAAACGGTTCATATGAGATTCAAAAGCGGCATTAATGTTAGTCATGAGCTCCGCTGTTGTCTTAGCTTGAACTATTTTAATTTCTTCAACTATCTGTAAAACTGCATCATATTTAATTGCAGAATCGCTCTGAGATTTATCAAGGTCATCTATCTTCTTATTCGAATCATCTTGAGCTCTAGTGAGTTCGTCGATTTTCCTTGTGAGTTCTTCGACAGCAGCTTTGTTAGCCATAACAGTGACAAAGGATCGATGTTCTAGATACCAATTTGTAGTGATCTAAGCTACAAGGGATGAGATTAAGCAGATCAAGAGAAGAGAATAGCGAGTAGAAGAGAAGAAACAAGGAGAGATCGGAGAGAAAGAAGAGAGAGAGAAGGATATTGATAAGGAAAAGTAATTGGTTCATACAAGTTAGTTCCCCACCAATGAATGACAGGCTACTAATACCAATCTCTCAAGGACACCTGACACTACATAATGCTAGTTACACCCAACCACTGATAAGGGCACCACCTTAATAATATTAGTGGGCCTTTAACATAACTCATAAGACTAGTGGGCTTATGACAGACCGAGAATCTCTTCTAAGGAGTGCAAAGTATGACCAAGGTGTCGAGGTACACGGTTGAGTCAAGGGTTCCCTGGGCGTACGAAACTACCCTGGCCATCCTTGGAAAGTCTTGGCTATGATGCACTCGGCCCGAAGAAAACCACACTTAGGGTGCGGTCTTGTAACTATAAGCCATATAGGCATAAAGGACAAGAGGCTGCGAAAACAACTGGTTGTTGGAAAATCTGGATGGGAGGACCTAGTCTTGTATGGCCGATGTTCCCTCCTTGAAGGGGCAACCAGGGGGAATATAAGGGCGACACCCTCCATTAGGGAGATGATAAGTGTCTAAAGACGACAATGTCATGGGGATTTATGATCGCAAGAACATTTAGGCCTATCATATTATCGCGTGATGAAAATTATACAGAGGAAACAAGCCAAAAGAGAAAAGTTAAGATGAGATCAATGGGTTTTTACATGAAAGTGTAAAGACGTCCTGTGATTTCATCGCAAGACGGAAATGTCATAAGGTTTAATTCTTGCAAGAGAGTTTATACTTATCATATTTTCGCAGAGATGTTGAAAAAACATGGATAAGACAATATCAATGGGTCAATACATGCAAATGTAAAGACGTCCTGCGATTTTGTCGCAGAAAGAAAAAATGTGGCAAAATAAGGCCTTTAATTAGGAAGGCATAATAAGACCATAAGATTACTGCGATAATGCTCGCAGAATTTATGAGATTTGCGATTTTACGCATAGATCATAAAGTTATGCAATTGTTGCTAGTGATAACATCGCCGATATTGAGGCAAATTTAATTTGATTTACAACTAATATCTAATATCTATTCAATTTTTTCATATTGCAGATGAATAATAGAGGCAAGTATGGGAATGCATAGAATGATGAAATTATTATTCATCCATCATACGATAAAATTGCATAGATATTATTATATGACACATTTATATAGATAGTTAAAGGGTAATAATTATGTTAATTGACTATGTTGCAAAAATGAATTGTTCACTAATTCACACAGATGGAGGCAAAATAAGTTTATACATCAAAGAAATTCATAAGTTGGAGGAACTCGCAGAAAATGGGAGAAACTCGTAGTAATATTACAAGAAGAAGGAAATAAATATACAAAAATTACAAGGAAGATAAAAAGAAGAAACAGAATTAATTAGATCCATCACCATCTTCTTCATCATATTTTTCTTCTTCACCATAATTTCTTTCTTCTTCTTCATCATTATTATCATCTTCATCTTCGCTAGATTCCTCAGCTTCGCTATTAGAGATAACAAGGTTTGGAGTTTTTGCTGGAACTTCTTTTGCAAGATCAGGATACGTAGAATGAGGAATGTCATGATCATCGCAAACCAATTTAATGGAATTATTGCGAACCTCAATAAGGGAAGTGATAAAGTTCGTGGTAGTAATCCTCAACTTGTTTTTCAATCTTGAATATTTTTCATTGCAAGCAGCAATAGTGTTTGCGAGTTGATTCTTATCAGCTTCAAGTTCTCAAATTCTTTCATAGTATCTCTTTCCAGATCCTGCGAGTACATAACAACAGGTTGGAAATTTTATAAGGAAGAATAATAAAGCAAGAAACCGATAAGGAGGAACGGTTAACAACCTTCTCTTTCAGAAATCATGTGTTTAATTAAAGTTGCTTGTTCAGTATGAAGACTAACATCTACACCTAAATTATTTCTGGAATTATCAAGAACCATCGCATCCCAAGAAAGTTCATCATCGCTATTAATAAGAAGACGAGAGCGAACTTGAGTTTCCCTCGTAAGAAGATCTTTATTCTCGCGGATAAGTCTATCTCTTTCCATTTGAATTCTAAGAAAAGTTTTATGGAAATCTGCTAGGGCCTTAGTGCCATTTTTAATTGCACGATCTTTCTCGTCAATAAGATTACTATTCTTACTTCTTAATCTATTGATTTCTTCTTTTGAATCAAGATAAAGGCATTTAAACTTATTAGTTAAACTTAAATTGAATATGTGCTCAATCTTTAAAAGATTAAGTTTGGATTTAAGTTCATATACAGAGAGGGAGCTAATTTGATCATCTGAGAAACTACTTAAAGAACTATTAAGGCGAGCAAGAAGGGTACTCTCATCTACAGGTTCAGGAAAAGATTGGAGGAGTGTAGCCTCGTCAGTAAGACCATAAATATCTGCAAAAATGGTTGCTTGAATAAGATGCGATAGGGTGAGAAGAATTAAAAGAGAAAAGAAATAAATCATACCATAGAGTTGTTGATTAGCTTTATCAAGATCAGAGATTTTTTTCTTATCAACTGAGGCTTCAATCTCCAACTGTTTATTTTTCTTGCAAAGCTCAACAACTTCAACTTCTAGTTTTTCTTTATCCTGGCGAAGATTAACAACTTTCTTTTCATAAATAATACGTCTATTATCCAAATCAGAAGCAACAACAAAATAAGCTCTTCCAACCTAGATAGAACTATATAAGTCAAGATCTGGCAAAAATATCAATAAATACATAAAAAGGATGAACAAGTAGAAACATACCAGGATACCAAGTGAATTTAAGAGACTTGGAGTCAGCGATCTTGAAACCCTGCGAATGGAATCATTATCAGCTAATATGGGAGCATCGCAGACTTTGGCGAGAGACTGGGATATTCCATTAATAGCTTCATCTCCATACTCATTTGGGATACCAAATGTACCATCGCCAATTTTTTTTGATAGTTGAGCCATTGCAGACTCAGAAGAAGAAGAATCCTTTATGGAAGGAACGTCATTATCAACATCAAAATTATCATCATTATTGTTCTTGTCGAAATCAACACTTAAATTTTCTGGAATAGGTTGAGGAGTTGAAGAAGAAGAGAGTTGGGTTTTTCTTCTCTTTAAGGGAGGATTTTCAGATTCCTCACTGCGAGGAGCAGTAGGCTTCCCTTTGGGAGGAGTAGTAGATTTACCCTTGCGATCAACTGAAGATTTCACATATTTCACCTTGGTTTTCGCGGGTTTTATTGGTTCTAATTCTTCGATTTCTTGCGAACAAAGATGAAGATAAGAAATAGGGGCAACAATATATTGTTAAAATTCATGAAAAGATATTTCTTATTTCATCTGTGAAAGATTTAAGAGCTAAGAGAGTGCTGGGTTTCCTAAAGTTCTGATAATTGAGTTTCATCCTGTCAATCTGGAAAAGATCGAAGTCATTTAGCGAGAATATGAAAACATAAGGAAGATGATGGATAATAATTCTGCAAAAATTGGAGAGAACATACCTCTTTAGTTCTTTCAGGACAGTAGAAGACCCATGGTTGATACTCTGTAGCACTCGCAGGTAGTGCATGAGAACCAGAGATATATGGACCCTCTAAAGTTAGAGGGAAGATGAACCATTTGTCATCGCTGGAGTGGCGAGGACCTTGATTATTATTTGTATGCCAATCTATATCTAGCATAAGAACTTTATCATCAGCGATCTTCTCTTTCTTCTGCAAGCGAACACCCCAGCAAGTGATATCCCTCTTCATAGGAATTATCTTGTAGTTTTCAAAGAGGTTATCCACAGTATAATTTGCAGAGACAATTGGAAAATCTTTAAATTGAGGATTCTTCGCAGATTCAGGGTAGTGAGATCCTTTATCAGCACCGCGAGAGGCATATTCAAGCAGTAATCGAATACAATCTCCACCCAGCTGATATACTTCTCGCGAGAACTTCTCGTGAGAGATTATTTGATAGAATAATGGAAGTATCGGGTCGTAGAGAGGAATGGGAAGACCAGCTTCAAGTTGACCTAGCAATACTATAACTTTCTCGCGAGAACATTGATAATCAGTAAATAATTTGAGATAAAGTTCGGATTTAGGGTTCTGATCTGGAATTGTGGATAAAGTAAAACCTTTGATTTTAAGTTTATATCGCATCTCACCAAAATCAGCCAAATTTTTAGCACCAGCAGCAACCATTTTTAAGTATGGGAATGAAGGAAAAGGTTGAAAAACAAGAAAGAAATCACTGTGATAGCAGATGCGCAATTTGCGGAAGAACAATAAACTTGCAGAGAAGTTACGCAGAGAAAGAATAAGAAAGTAAAAAGAGGAAAAGGGAATAATGAAAGGAGTATTTATAGAAGAAGAAATTTTTCGAGAAGATAAATGCAATTAATGCAACGAGAGGACGTGAACGGTTAGATCACAACGGTTTAAAAGGACGTGTCAAAGATTGAATGGAAGAAAAAATACGAGAAGACAGTTGGCGAAGGATACAAAAATGTGTCAAAGCAGAAGAATGCAAAAAGGTAAACAGTTGCGGCTTTATAAAAGATACAGTTCTCATATCTTCTCTTATTCGCAGAAAAGACATGAGAAGATGCAAGATGTAAGACCAGAATATCTCGCGAGATTTATAACATTCCTGCGAGCATCCCCGCAAGTTCTTCAACAACACTTTGTGAATGTCACAAAAGCAGTCAAAAGAGTGACATAATAGCTGACAATTGAAGAAAACATGAGAAAAGCATGTTTGTCCCGCGATGGTTACAAAGCTTGCGAAAATAAACATTATAATTACCGCGATGAGATCGCAGAGTAAATCCGAACTAAGAGGAAAACTTAGCTATCATCCACTATGTAATTCCCTATATAAAGGATTCCAGTAGATTCATAGAGGGATGATGTATTTTTGAGAGTTGAGAAAGTCTTGAGGAGAGAGAAACTACAAGAGAAAACTTGTATTCTTGAGTTCTTAAATTTCTGCAACTACACCTCCCATCTAGTCTTGACAACAACCAGTTATTTTCGCAACCTCTTATCCATTTTTCCTATATGGCTTATGGTTACGAGACTGCACCCTAGGTGGGGTTTTCTTCGGGCCGAGTGCATTGTAGTTGCAGGATTTCCCACACTACACCCTTGTTAAGATTCTGCTATATTCAACTCATAATTGAAGATGAAAAATGACACTTTATTATTTTGGTTTCAGAAATGTTTACAGAAGTGAGAGAATTCAAGATTACAACTATTCTCTTGAAGTTTCTCTCTCCTCAAGACTTTCTTAACTCTCAAAAATATATCATCCTTTTCTGGACACATTGGACCTATATTTATAGGGTAGTTACATAGTGGATGACAGCTAAGTTTCCCTCTTATTTCGGGTTGATTCTGCGATTATACCGTGATAATTACAATATTAAATCTCGCAAGTTTTGTAACCATCGCAGAACATACATACTTTTCTCAAGCTTTCTTCACTCGTCAGCTATTATATCGCTCTTTTGAAGGCTTTTGTGACACTCGTGAAGTGTAGTCGAAGATCTTGCAGTGATGCTCGCTGGGAAGTGTTGTTAATCTCGCATAGAATAGGTGTAGCGATATTCTGGTCCTACATGCATCATAGTCAAGACTTTCCAAGAATGGACAGATGTGTTTCATACGATCCAGGCACTCTTGGCTCAACCGTGTACCTCGGCTCCTTGATCATACTTTGCACTCCTTAGGAGAGTCCTTATTACCTTAGTCTCCCAACCTAAGTCATATACTTAAGTTGAGAATCCAAGGTTCCTCTCCTTATTGACCCCAAATATCCATGACTCAGGTTCCAGGGGCGGTGTAACCTTTTCGCTGAGCCATGCAATAGGTACCCCCTTCTATGACGTACTTTAGGTCTTACATTTGCCTCTTGCGAAATTTTATTCGCGAACTAGGGTGTACGCCATAAAGGTTAGCCCCATTCTAAATCTTAGATTTTTATGGATCTTAGATTGTCTCTTGCGAAATTTTCGCGTTTCTTTATTCTTTCATTCATTCTTTCATTTATGTCTTTGTCTATGCGAAATGAAGCCTCATCTGCGAAATTAACTCTCTTATGCGAAATTGACGCACACTTGCTGAAACTTGACTTATTCCACGCGAAATTGATGCACTATTTGACCTCCTATGGTAGTCCAAAAAATTTGCGAAAATTTTATATGACAGGAGATTCGAACTTGCGACATCAACCCTGTTCTCTTCGCCGCTAACCAATTGTTACAACTTCTGTTTGTGAAAGAAAATCATATTTCCACCCTCTTATTACTTCTTCTCCCTGTACATCTTTATTTTTTGCTTTGTGGGTCTTTTTCGAATATTACAAACATTTGCGAAGGAAACTTTTGGGAAGAAAACATTTGCAAAGTTCAATATTATAAACTTTCCTTGTTCTCCTGAATCATGACGAAGTAGGCATGACCATTGCGTTATTCTTCTTTGCCGGTTCTTCCTTCATTGTTGATGAACTGCAATAATCCTTTTCTTCCCAAGTGATAATTTTATTTGTCTTCGCTCTTTGAGTGGAAATTAACCTTGTAATTGAATTAGTTGTTCGCCAAAATTGGTGATGGAGTAAGAATTTTGAGTATTGTTTCTTTTCTTCGATACTTCCCTGTCTTGATCTGGTTTTAAATGAGTTAATGATCTTTTGAATAGTGGAGATTGTTGATCTGAATAATGTCTTGCACATTTACGATGAATTCGACCCAATCTTATGGCTATGATGGTTTCGGTTCTGTGTGGTGATTCAAGCTTGAATCAATTCGTCTTGAACTGTGTTACTTCGCTGACATTGGGGTTGTTTTGATGGGTAATACTAATGGTTTAACTTCGCTGGACTTAATTATTATCCTGGAGATAGAATTCGTTGATGCTATGGATGTATTGACAAGTGATGAAAATAATTTGTCTTCATTGCAAGGTCAGCTGCCGGAGTTAACCAAACTTCTCTTTATCTGAAATGTTTGATGTTGATGATACTTCATTCACTCTCTTACTCGTACTTATGGATTTTTCCGGTAAGACTTAGTGTGTGGAAATTTTGTGATTGCTTTTCGTGTCAATGTATTGTATATCTTCGTTCGTCGATTCTGATGATGCTTCGTTAACGGCTGGTATCTTTTTTTCAAACTAACTCGATCTTTTCTCTTTGTCGCGAGTTATGAGTTGATTTTCTTCGTTCATCTAGACTTTTCGGCTCTGCGAATTTCAGTTAGTTAATAATTGCGTGATTGAAGTAAAGAATACGTAGTAACATCACCATTCTAATTTATAATAATCAATTCTATCAAGGCTCAATTCAATTTTAGTAGATGTTAAAATCGGAGATAATAAGGAAATGATGCTTCCCTTTTGTTTATCCTTCTCGAGATGATTGGTCTTTGAAGTTTCTCAGCGAAGTAAGGTACTTTGAAGTTCACTGGAATTTCTGATGAAATGAGTTCGTCTATGTCCTTCTTTCACGTTTGAACTTCTCTGGAATTGTTGATGATGTGAACTAAGGTGAGTAATTCATTCCATCATTTGCTGCTCCATTCCACGAAGGGATTACTTGGCTACCATTTACTTCGCAGTTCTGATAATGTGGCAATATTTCTGAGCCAAGCTGATGTATTTGTGTCTCATAACTCAAGTATTTAGACAATTAAGAAGACTCAATAACAACAAGTTGTAAGTGACTAAATGAAATATGGCTAGTGATCTTAATCTATTTCAATGAAATCATAAAGTTATAAAATGGCAATGTATAGCCATAAATGTAAATGTTCAAATTTTCTTAGGTCATAATTTTAGTGATCAGGAGAGAGATGATAAGAATAATTCCCCTTTAGTTATGTTATTCATGTATAGCCATTGGCAGGGGATGGTATGTCTAGTTTCTGAATTGTTAGATTCGCTGGAGTTGGGAATGTGTAGAGTTTTACTTCGTATTTCTGGAATGGAAATGTTGTTTGGTTTTTGCTTTGCTCTTGTTCGCCAAGGCGTAATTCATTTCTTCCTTTATCATTAACGAATCATCTATTTCTCAAAAGCCATAAAGTACCTAATGTCTTCCCATTTATTATTGACGATAATAGAATTTCTTTCGATCTTCGCAAAACTTCTTAAAATCAGATCCAAAAAATTTCAAAAAGAAAAATAAATGAGCTATGGAAAGATTTTTCTTCTTGATCTATTGTTGATGAAGATCCTTTCAATCTTGCACTGTGGTGTTGTTTTGAACGAGTATCATGTATCTTTATTGTCTCTGCCTTCTTCAAGTTTTAGTGATATTTACTGTCTGAAAATGTAAAATTCTTTCCGAAACTTCAAAATTTTCCCTAAAGCTTTTAGATGCAGCTAATTTCTTTGAATCTTCTTCAATTTATCAAGTAGTTGTCCCCTCCTTCTAGCGCCAAAAATGTAGTTTGCAGGAAATCCCACAAAAAACCCCTTATGATATTTTCTAGATCTAAATCTATTTCATAATCAAAATAAAGATTAAAGTGCTAAAATTGTAAAATGGACATAAGGATTTTTTACATGGTTCGATCAATGTGATATACATCCATGGTTCTTCACTATGATTGTTGAAGTTACATGAGTATTACATTTAGAATCTCTATTAATGGATAGAGTTCTAGATCTAGTTTTTGGGGAAGAAGATGATAAAGAAAAATAAATCTCTCTCTCTCTTTGTTACAAAAATATCTATCTCTCTTTTCTCTCTCCTCTCCTCTTTATATAGGTGTTTACATAGTGGATGAAAGCTCACATATAGTGGAGTACAACTCATATTCTCGCAGGTTCTAGATAATTTCAGAAAAATAAATCTCTCTCTCTTTGTTACAAAAATATCTATCTCCGCTTTTCTCTCTCCTGCTCTCCTCTTTACATAGGTGTTTACATAGTGGATGAAAGCTCACATATAGTGGAGTACAACTCATATTATCGCAGGTTCTAGATAATTTCGCAAGCTCTTGCTACCTTCTCGCATGGTAAGGAAATGGATGAATCTTTCACACTAACAAATGTGTTGTGAGATATTTTGATCTTACATAACACATAAATGTAAGAATTCTATTTTGTCATACTCACCACCATTGTCTGACCTTAAACACTTCAACTTCAGACTTGTTTCTGTTTCAACCAAAGCTTTCCACTTCTGAAACACTTCATACACCTCGAACTTATTTTTCATGAAATAAAGCCACACCTTCCTTGAGTGATCATCAATAAAGGTGACATAATAATGGAATCCGTTATGAGATGCAAAATCAATTGGTCCCCATACATCCGTATGAACCAAATCAAGTTTCGAACTTCTCAAGTCTCTTCCTCCTCTGTTGAAGCTAACCCGTTTTTGTTTTCCAAGAACACAGTCTTCACAAAAACTCATATCAACAGACTTCACCTTTGGTAGATATCCTTCTGAACATAGAATCTCCATGTTCTTATCACTCATGTATCCCAATCTTCTATGCCATAAGTTAGTGTCTTCACTACTACTAAAGTAGTTCCATCTGAATTACAGTATAGAGTACCGACTCTAACTCCACGAGCTAATACCATAGCTCCTTTATTCACTTTCCAATTGTGTTTCGTAAGCACAACTTCACATTCATCATCACAAACTTGACCCATAAACACTAAGTTTTTCTTCAAATTTGGAATGTGTCATACATCCTTCAATTTCCATATCGAACCATTGACTTTCAAGATCACATCACCCAAACCAATGATGTTGCATGATTCACCATCACCTTAGAATACTTGGCCATAGTATCCTTCTTTATAAGAGATCACAATACTCTTATCACCCGTTGCATGGAAAGAAGCTCCCTAGTCTATAATCCAAGACTCATCTTGCTTGTCCTCAGAGAGTACTAGAAAACCTTCTCTAACCACCTTCTTGTTATCTATAAGGACCTTCACCGGTTCCGCGGCTACAACTATGTTGACCTTTTCTTGATTACCTTTGTTTCCACCATTATTAGCACCTTTGTTTTCCGGACAATCGCGCTTGTAGTGTCCTACTTTCTTACACGCCAAACACTCAACAACATCTCTAGGCCGGGATTGAGATCTCCCCCTAGACTTCCCTTTAGACTTCCATTTGGATTTGTTGTTGTTGCTCCTATTTGAAATTCTACCTCTATCTTCTTCATGCATACTTAAGGCCGGTCTTGAAGAACTAGAACCGTAACCTTGTTCAATTATTTTCTCTTCTTCAGCAATTAACTTTTGTTCCACATCATCAAGATTAAACTTCTCGCTCCCTGCGGAATTGTTAATGGTTGTCCTTGCAGTCTCCCAACTCTTTGGTAATGACGATAACAACCGTAAAGCTTGAACTTCATCGTCAAAAGTAATACTAACTTTTGAAAGATGAGAAATAATCGACTTAAGCTTCCGAAGATGTGATGAAATCGCTTCGCCTTCTTGCATCTTCAGATTGAATAGTTGTTCACAGAATATAATCTTCCCCGAGGCTGATGACTTTTGATATAACTTTTCAAGTTTATCCATAAGATCCTTCTTACTAGAAACCTCTTATACGTTATTGTAGACTTCCTCTGTTAGACATCTATGGATCACGGTTACACACTTCCGGTCAAGAGTTGTCAATTCATTATCTTTGAGTGTTCCTTTTTTCGTAACTCTACCCAATGGAACATCAAGGTCTTTCTCGTATAGGTAGTCTTCCATCTGAGACTTCAAAAATGCAAAGTTTTTCCCATTTAAAACTTTAACTCTTGCTAATGTACTTTTGTTATTATCACCCATAACTCCCACTCCAATAGTACTATGAAAAAGCCTATGCTCTGAGCAATATGGAGCTTAACCTAAAGCTCTAACCCGAGCTCTGATACCAGTTGTCAGGATTTTTATGGAATCACTGACAACCGCAGAATAACTGGATCTTCAGATATTATGATGAAGAATAAGTAAACTAAGTACAAGCAACAATAATAATACGAGAAAGATAAACCAATTCACAAGACACAAGATTTATAGTGGTTCGATTAATACATACAACATGTATATATTATCTTTGTCCACTTTGAGCCGCACTAACTCAAATCCACTATGAAGAAAAACGATTATAACGTCGTGTGAATCCTAGCAAATCCTTGGTTACACCGCAACAATTACCCGAGACGATAACCTTGTCTCTTGTTCCTCACCAATATGCTCTCACAACGAAACCCTAGCTTTTTACCCTAAAAGCTATACAATTTTCTTCACACACACACACACAGACACAAATTCTACAAGTCCTAGTTACCTAATTATATATAGGTTACAAACTTGGCCACCAAGAATTTTAACCGGTTTAGGAAACCCCTTTCCTAAAATAATCACGACTAACTTAGGAAACAATTAATTAGTCTTCAATAACTAATACACAATGCCTCTCAACAGGTGTTGCAAACTTTGAACCTGCAAGAAATCAATGGAGATTACTAGTGCAACATAGAAGGCCATGTAGGGTAGACACTTATTAGCTCTCTCGTTAATGACAGTGACGTGGAAATCTAAACAATATGAGAGGTCTAGATTCATTTTGAGAAATGGATTAGACAAGAATTAGTTATGAATTTTGAAAAATGAGTACGGAATTGAATTAGCGTGGTCTGCTAGAAAACGCGATGTTTAACCAAGCGCCATAAATGGACATTTATGGATAATCTACTCTCATTATTTAAGTGACAGTGGGGAATAAACAGATTATTAGCCCAAATTATACCAAAAGAATAAAAAAGATCTGCAGAGATTAAGAGAGAAAACAATGGCTGATAATGTGGGTAATTTGGCGAACGGAGATAATAATGAATCACCACCAGAATCGGCAGAGATGCGACATGCAAAGATAGCAATTAAGAATTTAACAAGTGCTGAAATAAAGAGATTAATCCCTTTTCTGAATCAGGATAAAGCCAGAAAGAAAGAGCGAGAAGAATTTGAACGGATAAGGATCGAAAATTATGAAGAATTTCAATTATGGATGAAGACATGCGACGCGATTGATGCACAATGAGCCAAAAAGAGACGTCAGCATACGGGAGATTAGAAATGTTCATGGAACAAAACCAGAAGTGCATCTGAGAGTGACAGTGAGAATGAGGAGCAAAAACATGAGGAAGAAGAAGAGGAGACCAGTGATGCATCAATTGATTTTGAAGAGATAGCAAGAGAGGCTGTAAGAAAAAGGGTAAAGCAATAATAAATTGAAGATATGATGTATATATGTTATCTTGCAGAAAAGAATAACCCATGGAAGAGTGCTCGAACCATGTCAGAGCCTTTGAATGTAGATTCTGACAGAGAGGAGATTCCTTGTCAAGATATTGATGGTAATCCAGTGATGGAGGTTAAAGGAGAAATCGACAGTGAAGAAGAAAATTGGGATTCCGATGCTGATGTTGGTTATGGGCCTTTATATCCTTTAAGTAGTGATGATGGGAATGATTTTTATTATGAAGAGGATGAGTTTGGTAGCGATAGTGATGATGATCATTGATGATTGTTCAGGTATGATCAAAACCTTTGGAAAGAGTCTTATAAATTAGTTTCTAAAAGATCTCTAGTGTTGCCAAAAAAATATAAGGAGAAAGGGGTTTTTATTTCTGGCGTCGTATGGTAGTTTTGTTTGTTGGTTTTGTGAGTTCAAATAGTGGTTCTAGGAGAAAGAAGATATTCTAGATGTTTTGGGAACTGGTTTGTAGTAAAGATGGAGTTGGTGGAGCAGCAGTGGAATTCTCAAGAGGTGTGTTGAAGGTGGTCTTTGTTTCAGAATGTATTTTTGCTAAGCAGCTTGGATTTTGATTAGTATAAACTGTAAAGTTGTAATGAAACTGACTAGCAATCGGAGTAGTAGAAGTTGCAATCCGCTTTCTTTCAGTTGTTATGAATGTAATCGAACTTGGTGTGTCTGTTTTCTTTTGCTTTTGAATTCTAGTAATATAATGGTGTGAGTACTGGTATATTTCTGTGAATGTTTGAGCTATAAGAACAATTGGATTGAAAATTCTAATAAGAGTAGTTGAGGCTAGGGTAAATAGTTGCTTGATTATACAGAGGAAAAAAAAAATTGGTTGAGTTTCATGATCATATGAGCAAGATTGAAGAGACTTAGAACATGCTTACGTCATGCTAATTGAGCAGAGAAAAATTTAAAAGACTTAGAGCAGTTCTAATGGTATGAACAAACTTCAAGTTTGTTCATTTTGCTGCCACTATGGACTCAACAAACATGAAAAATTGATGTTCAAACCAACTAATTTGTTGGTTTGTTGAGTGAGTTGGATAATATAGTGCGCGCTTGATGAAAGACCGGGTGAGCTATGTAAAATAGCTGGCCTTAAAACTTCAAACTCACGCGTTAATGCCACAACCGCCTAGTGCAATTCCATTTTCGAAGATTTCTTTTACTACAACTCACATCCAAACTTTACCTCAATTTTCATACATTTCCTTTTTATATTCTATAACTAGGTCTCAACCCGCGCCGTAACGGCACGGGCAAGGATATGTGTTTCAAATATATCCATCGATTCATACATGTCATAATTGTTTGAGAAGAATCGAACTGATCGATCCAGGTCTAAATGTTTTGAGGAGTTGGTTAATAAACATGTCCTTATCCTCAAATATTTTAATATTGTGTATGTAAGTCATACAACCCTTTGGGACAAACATAGTTAATCGTTAGAGAAAATCCTATGGGAAGTAGAACATTACTTCGTTCACTACTTCAAAAAATATCATAAAAGGTCATTCACCAAACTTGTAACAAAACTAAAAACACCTAAAATCACTTTAAATCAATTAGATTAATCTTGTAAAATATGTTAGCATTAAAATTTAATTTTTCTCTTTGATATAAATTGTTGGTGTTAGAGAATTGCTCGGTCGAACTCGCATGCGTCGCTATCTCAAGCATGTTTGTCAATGTTAGTGATCAAAACTATAAGTCTTGATTTCTAGTATACTATAGCTAAGGTCTCGGACTAGGATAGAAAGTGTAGTTGAGCTCAATAAAACCATGGAAATCATTATACAAGATGAAGGACTACTTAAGGAACTGGTGTATCTTCATCGACTAAAAGGTATGTGGATACTTGAACTTATCTATCACTCAAAAGTCTATTTATCTCCTTGAAAAGGCGAGGGTACCCCAAATATACCTCAAGCTATAACTTTTCCTTCATATAAGTCCTTTCCCCGAAAGTAATTGTCTATAGACTGAGTCAAGACAATACAACAATTCGGTTCAAACTTTGTGTAATCGTCTATGGATACGAGATCGAGATAATACAACAACAAAGTATGTTTACTTGATACAAAGGTTCGGACTTAACCAAACTCAATAAGATTCACGTATCAAGTAAATAGGAATTAACGTTTATGCAATTTACTTTAATTATAATAAAACAATTATAATTCGGAAATATAAAGTAAATGACACAACAAGATTTTGTTAATGAGGAAACCGCAAATGCAGGAAAACCCTGGGACCTAGTCCATAATTGAATACTCTCGGGATTAAGCCGCTATACAAAATAAGACAACTTCGTATTATTGAGACCAAGCAACTAAACCTACAGTTCACCTAGTTCTGTCTGTATTCCCACGCCTCCAACCTGTAAACAAGTCACGTACTTGGACCAATTCCTTTGGTTCGTATTACAAACAATAAAGGAACAACAAATCTATTTGGTATCAACTCTCTTCAACCAAGTGATATGAGTTGCGCAAATGTTCCGTTATTTATCTTAACATAAACTCCTTTGCCAGGTTCCAAGATATATCTTACGTTTAATCACCCAAGGGTAATCACTAAGATTAATCCAACAACACTCTTTAATCAAGTGATATGTGTTAATGCCGATCTTCCTCAATTACAATCTACCACAAGGATAAACCGATTATTAATTGGATCCTCTTTTTCCCAAACAAGTATTGTGCACACCAAAGATTATAAAAACACCAAGTAAGAAATCTTCAATATCTTCTTTGTCTTCAAATCTTCTTAGATCTTCAATAAACACTTGCACACAATTATTTGAATCTCTTGTGATCAATCACACACAGAACTGAGTATGTTAACAATGGATTATCACAAGATCGTCTTTATATCTAACAACAGTCTAAAGATCCATGTTGAAAACTTGAACTAGTTCGAGTGAATCTTATATCAGAAGAGAAGACTCTCAAGCATAAACAAACTAGGTGCAATCAAGATTCAACCACCGTTAGTCAATCAAATCAATACGAAAACTAAAGATAAACTGCAATATCTAGTTTCCCACCAACGGGGGGCGCTAGAACTTCTCAATCCCATAGAAGATTTTAAATTGAGCGTCCGTAAGAGATTTCACCTAATTAGATTACTCTCATTTACGATAGGCGGCTTCGCCAGTAACAAAGACAAAAGAGTAAGTATAGGTTACGCAAGATTAGTTTGCTAGAAATGAAAACTCAAAGTATTTATAAACAAGGAAGTTTGGACACCAAGGAATTTCCAAAACCGAAAATATTCTCAAGATATTTTCATTACTCCACCAGATTCAGTTTTCATAATTCCTGAGAATGCACTGTCCAAAAGTAATGATCGAAATCTGCTTGGAAAATATTTAATTAGCAAATGCACATTACTAATTCTTATTTTCCATATATAATTAAAAACCCTTAATTAAAAAGATTCTTAACTTATTTAATTCGATCTTGGGATTTACTTCCTTCTTAGCCTTTAAGGAATATCTTTGAACAAAATAAAATAAGCATTAATGCACCGTGTTCCAAGAGTGACGACATCTTAATCTTGCAAGTCTTTGCCATGCTTGCTCACTCGAAACCGATTTACCACACTTCCAAACAAGTTTAGAATTGGTTCATCTGACTTTCAAGAACTATGTGATTGATCAAGTTCCACTCAATCACAACTCATGGGTTTACAGTTCTACCAAAACAAGTTTCGGTTCTACCTCCATGTGAGTATTATGCATAGTTACACTAGCTTACCAAAGATACGGCTGACTAGGTACTAGGATCGGTTCCCCACATATATATGGTATCTAACTTATATGCGTTGCACATGTCCATAGGATTGGTTCCCATTTCCCAAAAACTTGTTGCACATGTTCATAGGATCGATTCCCCTTTCTTCCATAAACCTTGTTGCACCTCATACAAGGATCGGTTCCCCTTGTGATGCAATGCACCTCTTACTAGGATCGGTTCCCCTCTTCCCAGTAATAAGTTCAGACATACACAACCCAATCATACCACAGGTGATTACTTAAGATCGGTTTCACTAATAAAAGTCATACCAATACATAAGTCAAGCCTCATGTGAATAGTTCTACCAAGAACACAAACAAGTCGTGAGCGGTTATACTAATCACACATATTGGTCGTTCATAAGATATGTAATGAAGAACAGCCCCAATAATGCCTAGCGATTTCCTTTTCGGTTCACAACACATATCATGAACTTACTTCCTTATAACACATGTAAACATTGTTCCCTAGGATGAAATCCTCACCTCATACCCATACATAATTACAATAGCATTCATACGATTATGTCGATATTTTATATACAAAGTTTAATGGTTAAGCAAGAAACTTCATATTGTATTCCTTAATACTATGTCTATGCAGAGCGTTCATGCTTCGCAATTTTATGTATTCAATATGCACGACTTGAAAGATATGTTAGGGAATAAAAAAGTTCAAGTCAAATATCACTAACCTCAAGTGGAAGGATTATGTTGTCGGTGTAGCTCCGTTCTTCTTCACTTCTTCAAGTCTTCGCAATACTTGTAATGTCTCATCCTAATACTTTCAAGCTAACCTATACGAAGTTGACTCTAGTATATTTAAATCAAGCGACTCTTAAATGAGTTTTTCTTTACTAAAATATGACAACCAAAATTAACATACCAACGCTTGGTGGGTTCAACCGAGCAATGCTCTAACACTTCTATCTTGAGACAAAAGTCATTTTGCAATATAGACTTAGATTATACACATTTGGTATTTCAAGCCGAGTATACCTCGCCTATCTATTTCTTGAAATATATGTTGGTAAAACTTTTGCTTTAGCCATGTTCAACTTTACCTAGTGACGAAAGTCATGTTAAGTTTCAATCACTTTGAAAATTGCTCTGACGAAAAATGGTTTGTGAATAACAACTATATAACGTCCTTTGAGAATGTTTCAATGATTGAAATGAAGTTTAGACTAAATAACCATTGGAGGATATAAGCATTTTTGTGGAAACACATATATGTATAAGTCCTTATTGCTTGAACCAAAGTTAGCAAACTTTGTTGATCATGTGAAACCGGAGAAGTGTGTGAGCTAAGTTTGCGAACTCAGTCTGCAAACCCAGTCCGAAAACTGGCGAAATTCTCAAACCCGAGAATTTCTGT
Source organism: Papaver bracteatum (assembly GCA_023529315.1). Taxonomy (NCBI): domain Eukaryota; kingdom Viridiplantae; phylum Streptophyta; class Magnoliopsida; order Ranunculales; family Papaveraceae; genus Papaver; species Papaver bracteatum. Next base: position 214,394 of record JAJJWX010004110.1, on the reverse strand, counting down.
CGAAGTTTGTGAACTCCATCCGGGAACTTAAGTCCGCGAACCCAGTCCGCGAACTTGAGTAGGTTATGTCTAAAAACGATGTTTGTGAACTTATCTTTATAAACTAATTAAGGAATGCAATTGCAAACCATGGATATATAGTTCATGAACTGATTCGAGTGAATCAAATTATTTCTGCTTCAATTGTATCTTGTTTAGTGCATGATATTTCCTTGCAACTGAACAACTCTCTAACTAGTTCATTTGAGTCATTTGAACTAGTTATGGTGAAGAATAATATGGTTGATACGAAAGTGATCATATGGCTAACCATTTGGTTAAATATTGTTGAACCAACTAATGTACAAGTTTGGATACGGGTACACAATCCAACAAATGTGCATTTCATGTGTGTATAACAAGCTATGTTTTTGATATAACGATTGATATTAGCTTGAATCTAATCAGGTTTTCATCTAACGGTGAATATTGAATGCTTTGTTACCAAGCTAACATTGATTACAAACCCTGATTTGAAAGACTATATAAGGGATAACTCTAGCAACTGGGAAACCTAATCCCCACACATTTTGTGTGATACTAGTTGTGCTAAGCTAGAGTCGATTCTTCTTTAACCTTAGGTTTCTTCTTCTAAACCAGGTTAACGACTTAAAGACTTCATTGGGATTGTGAAGCCAGACCGATACTACTTTTCTTGTAGTTGTGTGATCTGATCTTGCTATATCTATCGTACAAATACAATTGTAATAATTGGCTTGAGATTTTTATCTCCGATAGGCAAGATTAAAAGTAGTCACAAACATCTTCGTCTCATCGTTTGTGATTCCATAATATCTTTTTTACATGCATCGATTAAGACTATTATGAGGTGATTAATAATACTAGGATGTTCTTCGGAAATATAAGTCAAGTTTATCAATTGGTTCATGTTCATCTTAATTTATCAAAAGGCGGAACAAAACTCGTATGTATATTCGTGGGATACGGATTTATCTATTACCATAGACTTTTCTGTGTGATATATATTTGTTTATTAAAGTCTTCGACTTTGGGTCATAGCAACTCTTAGTTGTGGGTGAGATCATCTCAGGGAATCAAGTACGTAGTATCTTGCTGGGATCAGAGACGTAGGAGCATAACTGTACCTTGGATCAGTGTGAGATTGGTTGGGGTTCAACTACAGTCCAGACCGAAGTTAGTTTGGAGTAATATATTGTCTGTAGCGGCTTAATACAGTGTATGTTCAATCTGGACTAGGTCCTTGGGTTTTTCAGCATTTGCGGTTTCCTCGTTAACAAAATTATGGTGTTTGTGTTATTTCTTTTCAGCATTATATTTGTTATATAATTGAAATAATACAGGTTGTGCGTTGTTCAATCAATTAGCTTTTTGGTTGTTGATTTAAATTGATTGAAACTTGAATATTGGTACTTGGTACCATCCATGTTATCTCTCGTGTATTTAATCGAGACTCGCAGTTTGCTTGAGTAAGATTTAAATCGAGAGATAGAGATATAAACTCTTTGATATACTTTTTTTTATTGATTGAGTCTGACTGTCTAGTTGATTCTCATAAAAGTATATTGGAGTTTGTCCATACAGATTGATAAGCATAATATTGGGTGTGGTTGTTTGACCCCCATCTTTTCAATTGGTATCAGAGCATGCAAACACATTTAAGACCTAATAAGTCTGTGTTTGGCAATCTGATTTTGAGGACAGTACCTCTAGTATCTATGCATACCAAGATGCCTTCTAAAGCTTTTAACTATGCCAAATGTCTTGGGAATACCTCAAAGTATTACTCCTTAGCAAATTTTTCCGAATCTCGAGGTGAAAAGTTTGTCCCTTATGTTGACATCTCTCTCTCAGATAAGACATTGGGCACTATGGAAAAAGCTGAATTGGAACTCACCAGAATTTAAAAAAACTCTGCTGAGATTATTGGTTTTCAAGATCATGATCATCTTGTTGATGAATTTGAAAAGTCTCTTGATTGAGAACTTGATCTTTATAGCATCATTGAGTCCTTCTCTAAGAACATTGAAAAACTTCTCCAAGAAACTACTCTACAGCGTGAAAATATTAGTGTTCTTGAGGATGTTGTTAAGGAAGACTCAATTAGAGAAAAATATTTGATCGATACGTATTCATCAGATCTTAACAGACTTTATGTCGAAAAAGAGAAACTAAGTACATCTCTTACTCTAGCCCATGAACAGTGCAGATCCTTGGAAAAGGAAAACTCTATCTTAAGGAAAAATTCTTCTGTACAAACTAATTCTCATATATTAAAGCACATGAAGAAGTTTCCTCTAGTAGAAGGTTGTGTCAAGAGAGGTTTACATAACTTGCAATCTTCTCATATGGCTATGAAGTTAAAACAGGTGCCAATTATTACTTCTCCTCCACAAACCTGTACTTTCTGTGGGAAAAGAAATCATTATGTTATCCATTGTTTCGCCAGACGGAAACAAATTTTGAAACTTCATAATTTGATTCTCTTCACTATCAATGGAACAAATAGTCAGTCGACTACTGCAGTGAATCACATGCCCACATAAAATCAGAAATCTTATAAAAATGATCTCTATTCTAGAAATCATCGCATGGTGCATTCTGACATAAATTCTTGCGTTGCTAATGAAATCATTCCTTGTACTTATAAGATTATTTCTGGTAAATCTAATTCTAGAAAATGGATTCCTATCTATTCTGATCCTCTTGAACCAATTGCAAGAGGTCCTAGATTTAGTCCTCAGAGAAAACCTTCTGATGGATATGTTAAACGCGCCATGTCTTACTCTTCTGGATCAAAAGTCAACTGAAGAAAGGCGAAGTAAACAAAGATCAAACTGTTAGATGATATATACAACTCATTTCTCGATGATCATAGTGGGATTAGTTTCTACTCTACCACTTGACTCCAGGTATGTGTTTCCTTGTTCTAACTTGAGAGGTACAAGGAAATTAATTGGAAAATACTCAAGTATGTTGTATATTATTTATGTTTGTGTTTTTGTATTGACGGCCCACAAACGTCCGCATCCTCCCCGTGAGAGCTCCTAGAGTTTCCAACTCTTGTTTACAAGCGCATATATACCTTTTGTATATTATGTTTCTCTTTCCCTTAAAATTTTATGGAGATCTCTGCAAAATCCCAAGAGATTGTGCATCTTGATATGGAGGAAGACAATCAGGAACGTGAGTCAATTCAGGAGCTGGATCTAAAAAAGATGCTTGAAAGAAAGGTTCACAACTCCTGGATTGATGATTCTTTCAAGGATTTAACTCGTTTTCAGAACGATTCAAAAGTTTAGTTTGCAAATCTTCAATTGCAAATAAACCAACTTCAAGATGGCCAGGCCAAAATTCTTGCTAATCAGAATCTTCTGATACATAATCAAAAGAAGCTCATCATGGATTGTGTCAAAGCTAGATAGCTTGCTTGGGTTGTTGATCAAAAAGTTAGTCTTCTAACTCACGAACATGGTGTGTCTACAGTCAAGAGAATAAAGGAAATCAGTGATACCTTCTTTGATGGATTAATTGAAAGATATGAGGTTTTCAATGAACTCTGATTTATTTCCTAGTAAATCTTCTATTTTTCTTGTTTTTTTTTAGAATAATAACTAAAGTTTGGAATAGCCATTATTGTGATTACACATAGCTATGTCCAACGTTTTCATCTTCATGTTTTTAGGTTTATTTGTTTAAATTCTAAAACTGTCTGGAAGATGATTTTTGCAGTATTAATCTTTATGGTTTTATATATTGCAATATTGTTATGGGATATGTGTGTTTGCGTCCGTGAACTTGATTGTCCCATACCTTGTCAAAAGTAAAGTCGTTCATGAGTTGATATGCATATATTGATAAAAGAATGAATTGGCTTTTGAAAAATACAAAAGTTAAGCCTATTATGTCAATTTTTGATGGAAGATAGGTTAAAATCTTCTGTTTTCAAGGATTATGTCTATTGTATGTCATTGTGCAAATGGTGATGGAAAATAGAATGAATCCTTGTGTATTCCACAATAATTGATCTTCCCTGATCCATATTTTATGTATTACTGTGAGGATTCGTAATGTGTCTTATGTTGAACACTAAACAACCAAGTTGATTATTTTTATGATTAGCTTTGTTGTTGTTCCGTAAGGTATTTTATGTTGAGCATATTGAACTAAATTAATCATCTTGTTTGGTTATTTAGTTATGACTCCGTAAGTTTTCTTATGTTTGAGCGTTTTTGACTGGGTTGATTATTTTCATGATTAACTTAGTCATTGCTCCATAGATTCTCTTATGTAGAGTATGACCAATTAAATTGATTACTTTTGTGATTAGTTTATTTGTGTATTTCGATTAGATTAATTATGAGTTCTCTTACGATTAATCTAATTGAATTTTTTTAAGTCTCCATAAGTTTACTTGTGTTGAGCATATTCGGTTAAATTAATCATGAGTTATCTTATGGTTAAATTAATCGAATATTTTGGATTCAAATTCATACTTGTATGTGATTTGTTATGTCCAAAGAAATCCTTCTTTTCTTTTGAAATTAAGGTCACTCTTGTTGTTCTTTGAGGAATGACATATTATAGAGGAGAGTTCTTAATTGAACTTGTTCTTAATTGCCAAATCTTTATGGGGAGTGCAGATGTGGAAAATTATAGGGGATATTTTGTATCTTTATAGACTCCTTGATGAATGCATTTATCTTCGTCTTTATGATTGCATCTAAATAAGATGATATATAATTTCTTTTGGTCATGAAATATCTCGTTTTGGAAATTTCATTAGGATCCCGTTCTTGTACCTTTGCCAATTTTATTGACAAAAAAGGGGAGAATTAATATGTAGTTCACACTACAAATACATATGGTTTTCGGATCATTATGTTAGGGGGAGTGATTTCCATGTGAGATGGAGTATTGACTAAGGGGGAGTGACATATCACCATAGTATTGTTGTTGAAGTTGTGATGCAATTGTACTTTGACGTTGTGTAATAATGATATGACATTGTATAACAATAATTGAGAACTCTTATTTTCTCGTTGTTGTAGCTACGTATTTTCAACAATGATGATGCTAAACTTACAACCTTTGGGATCATTGGAGTACTTAGAAGTGACGAAGATTTCGAGTAATGTTGAAGATTAGACATGTGGAATATGATCTACAAAGTTTATTTATATATTTTTTGTATTTTATATGTATTGATAGTTTTGTCACTAAAATTGTCAAAGGGGGAGATTGTTAGCGCATTGTTGGGTCGAACTCGCATCCGTTGCTATCTCAAGCATGTTTGTCAATGTTAGTGATCAAAACTATAAGTCTTAATTTCTAGTCTACTATAACTAAGGTCTCGGACTAGGATAAAAAGTGTAGTTGAGCTCAAGAACTCAATGGCAATCATCATACAAGACGAATGACTACTCAAGGAACTGTTGGATCTTCATCGACTAAAAGGTATGTGGAGACTTGAACATATTTGTAACTCAAAAGTCTATTTATCTCCTATCTTGAGACAAAAGTCGTTTTGCTATATAGACTTAGATTATACACATTTGGTATTTCGAGCCTAGTATACCCCGCCTATCTATTTCTCGAAATATGTGTTGGTAAAGCTTTCGCTTTATCCATGTTCACCTTTACCTAGTGATAAAAGTCATGTTAAGTTTCAATCACTTTTAAAATTTCTCTGACGAAAAAGGGTTTGTGAATAACAACTATATAACGTCCTATGAGAATGTTTCAATGATTGAAATGAGAGTTTAGACTATATAACTATTGGAGGATATATGCATTGTTTTGGAAACACATATATGTATAAGTCCTTATTGCTTGAACCAAAGTTTGCGAACTTTGTTGATCAAGTGAAACCGAAGAAGTGCGTGAGCTAAGTCCGCATACCCAGTCTGCGAACTTGCGAAGTTCTCAAACCCAAGAATTTCTGCTGGAGTTTGTGAACTCCATCCGGGAACTTAAGTCCGCGAACCCAGTCCACGAACCTGAGTAGGTTATGTCTAAAAACGATGTTTGTGAACTTATCTTTATAAACTAAGGAATTCAATTGAAAACTGTGGATATATAGTTCATGAACCGATTCGAGTGAATCAAATCGTTTTTGCTTCAATTGTGTCTTATGTAGTACATGAGATTTCCTTGCAATTGAACAACTCTCTAACTAATTTATTTGAGTCATTTGAACTAGTTATGGTGAAGAAGAATATGGTTGACATGAAAGTGATCATATGGATAACCATTTGGTTAACTATTGTTGAACCAACTAATGTACAAGTTTGGGTACGGTTACAGAAGCCTACAAACGTGCAACTGGGAAACCTAATCCCCACACATTTTGTGTCATACTAGTTGTGCTAAGCTAGAGTCAATTATCCTTTAACCTTTGTTTTCTTCTTGTAAACCAGGTTAACGACTTAAAGACTTCATTCGGATTGCGAATCCAGACCGATACTACTTTTCTTGTAGTTGTGTGATCTTATCTTGTTGTTTCTATCGTACAAGTATAATTATAATAATTGGCTTGAGATTTCTATCTCCGATAGGCAAGATAAAAAGTAGTCACAAACATCGTCGTCTCATCATTTGTGATTCCACAATATCTTTTTTCGCTGCGTCGATTAAGACTATTGTGAGGTGATTGATAATACTAGGTTGTTCTTCGGGAATATAAGTCCGGTTTATCAATTGGTCCATATTCACCTTGATTTATCAAAAGACGTAACAAAACTCGTAGGTATATATATTTGTGTGAGACGGATATATCTATTACCGTAGAATTTTTTGTGTGATACGGATTTGTTTATTAAAGTCTTCGACTTTGGGTCGTAGAAACTCTTAGTTGTGGGTGAGATCGGCTAAGGGAATCAAGTACCTAGTATCCTGCTGGGATCAGAGACGTAGGAGCATAATTGTCCCTTGGATCAATGTGAGATTGGTTGGGGTTCAGCTACAGTCCAGATCGAAGTTAGTTTGGAGTAGGCTAGTGTTTGTAGCGGCTTAATACCGTGTGTGTTCAATCTAGACAAGGTCCCGGGGTTTTTCTTTATTTGCGGTTTCCTCGTTAACAAAATTATGGTGTCTGTGTTGTTTCTTTTCCGTATTATATTTGTTATTTAATTGAAATAATACAGGTTATGCGTTGTTCAATCAATTAGAATATCCGACCTTTTTGGTTGTTGATTTAAATTGATTAACACTTGGATATTGGTCTTTTGTACCATCTAAGTTATCTCTCGTGTATTTAATCGAGACTCGTAGTTTTCTTGAGTAAGATTTAAATCGAGGGATAGAGATATAAACTCTTCGATATACTTTTCTATTGATTGAGTCTGACTGTCTAGTTGATTCTCATAAAAGTATATTGGAGTTTGTCCATACAGACTGCTAAGCAAAATATTGGGTGTGGTTGTTAGACCCCCACTTTTTCAGTTGGGTTCCAAATTTACATAGATTTGTGTTTATTCATTTTCCTAAAATTTATAATAATATTTAATTCTTGATCCATTTCTTTTCTTGTCTCTTTACCTATTATAATGAATTATTTCTCAAGCATGCATAATTACACGAAGTTGGGGAGAAATGACAAAAACAGAAATCCTGACAAAAAAGGGGAATAAAGAGAGATCTGAGAAACTGAATCGGTTACAATTAATTCACGTGTAGCCTTGCATAATCCCATGAAGTAGGGGAGAAATAATGACAGAAAAAGAAACCATGACAAAAAAGGGGAATAAAGAGAGATGTGAGAAATTGAACCGATTACAATTAATTCGCGTGTAGCCTTGTGTTTGGTCAAATTTTTTTATAGGTTTCATTTTTCTTCCTGCCCCCTACCCGGCAAATCCTAAAATCACAATTATTAATTTTTTGGAAAAATCTGGCCTTTAAAAAAAAAAATTAAGAGTAATTTGAAAACTAAAACAAAACTAAAACAAAACAAAGAAAAATTAACCAAGGGTGACTAAATAATTCGCATGTAACCTTGTCTTAGGACACCTTTTCTCACCCTACTACCACTACTTTTTCCACCACCACATTATCGTCACCACTCCACCAGTCTCACCAATACCCACCACCTTATCCCCACCGACAATCCACCACCACCACCCACCATCAGAACCACCATTAGTGCTTAATTTACCTATCTTAGGACCCCTTTTCTCACCCTACTACAACTACTTCTTCCACCACCAAATTATCGTCACCACTCCACCAGTCTCACCAATACCCACCACCATTATCCCCACCATCACAACCACCATTAATGCTTACTGATATGGTTAATATCAAATAAATTTATTATGTATCAACAAAAATATATTCATTTGATTAATTAAAGAAACATTTATTATGAAATATCAATTGAACATTTATTATTAAATTTTAATTAAACGTGATCATTTATAGCGGTAGATTTATGTTCTGCGAGTATAAATTTGATCGTTCTTTATCTAGCCTAACTTGTCCAAACGTTGTTTTGTATACTGGAATTGTAATCAATTTATATTTTAATACTAAAAATCGTTATTTATTCGATCGGGTACTATAAATAGCTGGAATCCCATTTAGGTGATCCAGCGGTCATGATCATATTGTCTTATATGATTTAGTATCCTCCTCAAAATATTTATGTTTTTTTCTTACCAGTTATGCTAAAAACAACCAATTACATCTATCACAATAAAATGTTGTCCATTTTGTAAAGACACAAAACTATTATAGTCCACTATTATTCACTAACATCCACCACCGTACGTAAAAACCAAACACGCCCACTATTTTTTCCACCACCAATAATGTTACCACCTCCACCACTCACAAATAACTGCCACTATTTCCACCACCCACTGCTTCTTTCGCTACCACCATTAAGAATTATTAATATAATTTTAACTGGGGTCATTGTAGTACAGTGGTAAAGTAATTGGGTGATGATACCAGTTATCTAAGTTCGAAACTCGCCTGCACCAAATTCTTTACCTATCAATATAATTTTTAATAAACTTATTTATTAATAAATATATGTATTTATTAGATTCATTAAATGAACATTTATCATGAAAATTTAATTAATCATTCATCATGAGCAATTAATGGGACACTAATTAATAAAGTATTTATAATGGTTAGATGAAAAAACCACGGTCGTAGATTTATCCTTCCTAGACAAATCTCGGACGCTCTTTATCTAGACTAACTTAGCCAAGATTTGTTTTGTATTCTAGACATATTATTATATATATAATATAAGTTGAAAAAGTGGGGGTACAACAACCTCACCCAATAATTCGCTTAGCAATCTGTATGGACTAACTCTAATATACTTTTAAGAGAACCAACTAGACAGTCAAACTCAATTTTAATAAAAAGCATATCAAAGAGTTATATCTCAATTTATCGATTCAATCCTTGCTCAAGCAAATATAATTTTGCGAGTCTAATTGAATTCAAGAGAAATTAACATAAACCGTACCAAAGACCAATGTTCAAGTATCAATCAATTTCAATCAACAACCAAAGGTTGGATTTCCCAATAGATTGATTCAACGCACAACCTGTGATATATCAATTATATAACAAAATATAATGCGGAAAAAAACACACAGACACCAGAAGTTTTGTTAACGAGGAAATCGAAAATGAAGAAAAACCCCGGGACCTAGTCCAGATTGAACACACACTGTATTAAGCCGCTACAAACACTAGCCTACCACAAACTAACTTCGGTCTGGACTGTAGTTAAACCCCAATGAATTTCACACTGATCCAAGGTACAATTGCGCTCCTTACATCTCTGATCCCAACAATATACTAAGCACTTGATTCCCTTAGCAGATCTCACCCAAAACTAAGAGTTTCTACGACCCAAAGTCGAAGACTTTAATAACAAATGTGTCTCACACAGAAAAGTCTACAAGAATAGATAAATCTATCTCCCACATAAATACCTACAAGGTTAGTTCCGTATTTTGATAAATCAAGGTGAACATGAACCAATCGATAAACCGGACTTATATTCCCGAAGAACAACCTATAATTATAAATCACCTCACAATAATCTAAATCGTATGATGGTGAAACTAGATATTATGGAATCACAAACGATGAGACAAAGATGTTTGTGATTACTTTTATCTTGCATATCGGAAAAATTAATCTCAAGTCAATTATTTCAATTGTACTCAATATGATAGAATCGGGCAAGATCAGATCACGCAACTACAGAGAAAATAGTTGGGTATGGATTCACAATCCCAATGAAGTCCTCAAGTCGTTAACCTACAGGGTCTCGGTAGAAACCTAAGGTTAAAGGAGAATCGACTCTAGCTTATACAATTAGTATCACATAGGAGGTGTGAGGATTAACTTTCCCGGTTGCTAAAGTTCTCCTTTATATAGTATCCAAATCAGAGTTTGCAATCTAAGTTACCTTGGTAACAAAGAATTCAATATTCACCGTTAGATGAAAACCTGATTAGATACAATCTAATATATTTCAATCATTATATCGAATTTAGCTTGTCATACACAAATGAAGTATACGTCATTTAGGTTTTTATAACCGTACCTAAAAATGTACAAGTCGTTGGTTCAATAGTAGTTAACCAAACGGTTAGCCATATGAGTACTTTCATATCAACCTTATTCATCTTCACCATTACTAGTTCAAATGACTCTTTTGAACTATTTCAAGAGTTGTTCAATTGCTTAGATCTCATAGAAGTATACAAGACACAATTGAAGCAAAATTTGTATTGATTCACTCGAATTGATTCATGAACTTTATATCCACGGTTTACAAATATGCATTCCTTAGTTTATATAAATTTAAGTTCATGAATAAACCAATTTTAGAAAGTAACACACTTAAGTATGCGTACAGGTATGCGTAATTAAGTAACCGGATTTGAGTTTGGTTTGGTTTTCAAAATCAGCAGAAATTCACGGATGTGAACTTTCCGCCAGTATAAGTACATGTACGCGTACTTAGGTAACCAGATGAGCTGGTTTTGATTTCCAAACTCAGCAGAAATTCACGGACGTGAACTTCCGCCAGTATGCATACTTGTACGCATACTTACCAAGTCTCCATCAACCATTTTGTATACACACAAGTATGCATACATTTGGTTCCCGGTTTTGGACTTATACACTAATATGCGAACACATTATATATGCTTATATCCAAATATGGTTACATATTCTAAACTCTTTATTTCAATCATTGAAACATTCTTAGAGGATGTTATATATAGAGGTTAGTCATTCTCTATTTTTCATCAAACCAATTTTCAAGAGATTGAAACAGTCAACATGACTTTCATCACGAGTAAAGATGAAATTGGCCAAAGCGAAAGCTTACCAACACATATTTCGAGAGCGAGATAAACTCGACTTGAAATGGCAAATGTGTATAATCGAAGTCTATATAGTAATACAACTTTTGTCTCAAGATAGGAGATAAAGTAGATAGACTTTTTGAGTGATAGATAAGTTCAAGTCTCCACATACCTTTTAGTCGATGAAGTTCCACCAGTTCCTTGAGTAGTTCTTCGTCTTTGTATGATGAATGTCGTGGAGTCTAGATCTCAACTACACTTTTTATCCTAGTCCGAGACTTAGCTATAAGTAGACTAGAAATCAAGACTTATAATTTTGGAAACTAAACTTGACAACAAGCTTGAGATAGCAAAGCTTGCGAACATATAGATTACAAAAAATAAACTTTGCAGCTTCTCTTCCACATGCTTGATCTCCTTGGTTCTTCAATATTACTCGAAATCTTTGTCACTTACAAGTACTCCAATGATTCCAAAGGTTGTAAGTTTAGCATCATCGTTGTTGAAAATTCTTAGCCATAACAATGAGAAAACAAAAGCTCACAATCATTGATACACAGTGTCATAGTATTATTACACATCATCAAAGTTCAATTGTATCACAACTTTGACAACAATATTATGGTAATAACTATCACTACATCTTAGTCATATCACATGGAAACCACTCCCCCTTACATAATGATCCGAAAACCATATGTATTTGTAGTGTGAACTATACATTAATTCTCCCCTTTTTTGTCAATAAATTTGGCAAATGCATGAAAACTAGTGGGATCCTAATAAAATTTCCATAGAGACATTTCATGACCAAAAGACAACACATATGAACTTTTTAGATAAAATCATATAGCCGAAACTAAATGCATTCATCAAGGAGTTTATAAAGATACAAGATAACCCATATAATATTCCACATCCGCACTCCCCACGAAGATTTGGCAATTAAGCACAAGTTCAATCAAGAACTCTCCCCCATAATATGTCATTCCTGAAAGAACAACAAGAGCGAGATTATTTTCACAAGAAAAGAAGGATTTCTTTGGACAACAACAAATCATATAAGAATATGAAATTGTATCCAAAATACTCAATTTAATTACCCATAAGAGAACCCATGATTAATTCAACAGGAATACTCAACTAAATTAACCACAAGAGAACCCATGATTAATCTAATTGGAAATGCTCAACATAAGAAGACTTACGGAGCCACACCGTATATACATAAAAATATGGATCAGGGAAGATCAATACTGCGGAATAGACAAATATTCATTCTATCTTCCATCATTATTTGCACAATGACATACAATAAACATAATCTTTGTAAACAAAAGCTCATCCTTTCTTCCATCAATATTTGCATAATGACATAAAAAGATTAACTTTTATTTTTGTCAAAAGTCCGTTCATTCTTTTATCAATACTTGCATATCGACGTACGGAAGACTTAACTTTTGACAACGTATGGGACAATCATAGTTCGTGGATGCAAACACACATATGCCATAACAAGTTGCAATATATAAAACCATAAAGATTAATACTGCAAAAATCATCTTCCAAACAAAAATAATTTGGAATTTAAACAAATAAATCTAAAAAATATTGAAGATGAAAATCGTTGGACATAGCTATGTGTAATCACAATAATGGCTATTCCAAACTCTAGTTATTCTTATTAAACACACAAGAATAAAATTCTCATAAGAAGCTTCCTATACATAAAGAGTAAAAGATATTACTCATCGTCCTCATCTTCTGAAAGCCTTGAATAATATCCATGCCTTCCTTGATTTCAGGAAACTTGGTTGCAATCAAACACAATTGTTCATTCACACACTTTACCCTTGAATTTATCTTAACCATACCTTTGTGAATTTGTTGAAGAAGACTCAAATTGGTAGGATCACAAGTGTTGTCAAGGGAATCACATCTTTGTTTTTTACACACATTATCCTTCATACGCTTAAAGGTACATGGGCGAACGAGTTTGGGAGTTCCAAGAGAGTTTCCAATTGGAGCAAATGAGAGTGCTTGATAAATTTGTCCAATTAATAAAGGGAAGCCTAACTTCTTGTTGGGCGAAGTCATAGAGATCATTTGAAAAATGATAAACCCACATATATCGAGACTTGGGGTACCCATTTCAAGAAAATATACCAATTCCGCAAACTCGTGACTCCATCGATAATTTTCAATTGTGGAGGGACAAAGATTATAGATACCAAGCTTTCTGATACTACATATTAATACTGTTATGTTATACTAGTATACATACTATATATTAATATTGGTACTACATATTACTACTAGTATACTAGTAGTAACTAGTATATTAGTATACTACATATTAATATTTGCACTACATATTACTACTAGTATACTACATATTAATATTAGTACTACATATTACTACTAGTATACTAGTACACTAATATACTAGTAAACTAGTACATATATTACTACTAGTATAGTAAAGTAGTTACCTAAATTACTAGTAACATATTTTTGTTACTACTAGTACAGTACATATTAATATGTAGTATCACCGTATTGATACTACTAGTATGTAGTAACATACTACTAGTAACATTTACATGTGTTGATACTAATTAGATTTGGAAGGGTGTTTTAGGCATTTAGAAAACACACTTTATAATCTTCACAAAGTTTTTGGACTAACGAGTAATTATTCTAGTCCAAAAACAGGGAGTAAATGTTTTTCAAGGGTGGACTAGCCATTAACCGGGTCATCAAAAACTGGATTAAACAGTAATTCCTACTAAAAAAAATTGTTTATGTGGCACGGATTATCCACTCCAACTTATTAATTACTGTAAAGAGAAAAGCAAATAGGTTGCATCTGTCTTCGGCGATCACAATTTTTTTTTTAGAGTTTCATTACACAAGTGTTTTATTTTTCTTCGATCGGCCCTCCCCACCATGGCAGTAGTGTTCTAGTAAATTATTTACATCCCTGAGCTTAAAAGACCAAGTTGGTAGGGAAATGGAACCTTAAAAACAAATGTATGAATATATATATATATATATAGAGAGAGTATTTATAAAATTATTCAAAAAGGAGTGGTCAATATAGTGGTTTGGTTTGGCGCTTAGTAATGGAGTATTAGGTCTCAACCTCGAAAAACAACACTTTTTTCTTAAGAGACGAAAAACATGTTACATGTGTTTATAAGCTGGGCTATGAATAGGCATCAGAGTATGGAATCTTTCCATTTCCCGTAATTCTTATCCTCCTCCTACGTTCAAAAAACTTACCAAATTATTCAATTACAATCTATTTAATGTAGCATAAGAACTCTTTCCTGTATAGGCCGTCGTGACACTTTTATCAGACTTGATCGTGGTAGAAGGGCTCAGGAATCCATCTTGATAGTTTTATCGCAAGCTAAGACTCTTATTCTTCACAACTTGATTGTGGATCAACACATACTGCTAGTATTAGAAGACTACTCATTGGATACCGATGGAGAACAAATGCTTCCTAGTTTAATGAAGACTTATAAATGTTTGTGTTATCTTTGCAACTTTAGTTTTAGGATATTCTTTAGGACATATCGCGTTGTGCTCTTTTCCTTGGTCAAGGTTTTATCCCTTTGGTTACGGGTTTTCCTTGTCAAGGTTTTTAACGATGCAACAAATGCGTGTCCAACACCTTCCGGTGGTTTCTTTTTTTACTTACTTTTGTTTGTTATTTATTTTTCATGTAATATCTATAACCTCTCTGCTGTAACTACGGCTGCTGACGCCTTAAGTTAGTCTTTTTCAATGAAATACCAATTCACAAAAAAAATGTAGCATAAGAACAACTCACTTCCACACTCTCTAAAACTCATTACTGAGACTCTTAACCTTTTGTTCACTTTCAAACCATTTCAAAAAAAAACTTGCCATTCACACAGAAAGTCACTTCCAAACCCTTCTGCAATCATCCTCTTTCTAACACAAGCCTGTTATAGGGGCGGCATGGTTTATTAGAGGGGCGACATTGTAATAGGACAAAAAGGGTCATTTCATGATAATTCAAGTGTCCCTTATCCAAAAATAACTGGAAATGACAAATTAACCCTCATAATTGATAACCTAGTTTAGTGATGATAATCAAGTTTAGTGTTAGTGATTAATTTCATTTATATTAACTCAAAATCAAAA
This sequence comes from Papaver bracteatum, assembly GCA_023529315.1. NCBI lineage: Eukaryota > Viridiplantae > Streptophyta > Magnoliopsida > Ranunculales > Papaveraceae > Papaver > Papaver bracteatum. The sequence continues at coordinate 198,843 of JAJJWX010004110.1, read as the reverse complement.
CAAAATTAGATTTTTAGAGTTAAAAAAAAAAAAATTAGAGGAGAAGAAAAAAAAAACTTTTGTGATATTTGTGAAACCTAGATTTTGATTCACTCAACCAAAATGAGTGATTCCAGTTGCAAATTTGAGATGGGTGAATCTCTATATGATAAAGAAAATAAGTACTACATACCTCTTGATGGAGATCCTGATATGGAGTATTTGTTAGATGGTATAGATGTTTTAACCCAAAGTGAAGGTCAATCTCAACCAATTGAAGAAATTAACCAACAAACTGAAGAACCTAACACTGAAAATGACCAGGTATACTTCTAAATTAGTTCCCATTTTTTGTTGCTCAAAATTATCTAAAGTACGTAAAAAAATCAAAAATTTTAAAATTTCAGAAGAACATACGGTTGGAATTAAGCTCGTGACCAACCGTAACTCTATGTTACGGTTCGTAAAGTATCAAATACCAACCGTAACTGGTTCAATTTTGGGGGGAAACCCAATCATAATACCAGTTACGGTTGGTATAATTTGTTTCATTACGAACTGTATCATAATTACGGTTTCTAATGTCGTGCAGTAGTTACCAACCGTAATTCATCATGTGCATGGGAGTATATTTTGCATTATTTATGGTTCATAAGATGTAAATCGAGACCAACCTTAATTCTGTTACGGTGTATTATTGACTTTTCGTTTCCAACCGTAAGTTACTCTGTGTTTTTTAATTTTCTTTGATGTATTTACGGTTTGTTAGAAGATGACAATTACTAACCGTAGGTTTGTTACGGTTTGTATAGGATTATAGTTACAAACCGTAACTATTTTCCGGTTTTTTTATACTCTTTCGAACCAACCGTATCTTCATATATGTTTTCGTTTTGTTGCCTCATTTAGACTAATGTTGGTATATTTTTTTCCAGGTCGTTGATGTACCTGCCCTAATGGATGAACAACCTTTAGCAAATGAAATTCTCACCGAAAATTCTAGCTTTCACTATTTAACCGAGGAGACATGGAATGAGAAAGAAGATGCAAAGAAGTGGGCTAGAGAACGAGGCAAGTTGATTAAGTGTATCATAGTATGTAATGGTACCACTAGTGATATTTCCTTTCAAATGGTTTGCGAGTATAGTGGACAACATAGAAGTCACGCAAAAAAAGGTATCGTGCACGAAAAAAAGACAAAGAGGAAGATGACTACTTTCTCTAAGAAGACCCGATGCCCCTTCAAGCTTCAATTTAAAAGGAACACGACAAAAAAGTAGTTTTTAGAGAAAGTTGTATGCGGTAGTCATAACCACCCTATACCGGAGAGTTTGCTAACATACTCTTATGCTGGATACCTTACTGAAGAAGAAGAGAAGATATTAGAGTCATTGACACAAATTATTATGAAGCCCATTGATATCCTCGCTCACTTAAAAGAAAAAAACCCACAAAATGCTTCTACTTTGGCTAACATCTACAACGCAATAACAAAATTGAAGAATAAGAAATGGGAACAAAGGAAAAAAATACAACAATTAAGGCATTTAGGGGAGACACATAATTACTCGGTTTTCCACGATGAAGATGAGAAAGGACGAATAAAACATCTTTTATTGGCTCATCCCGAGTTTGTAAAGTTGGCATGGTGCTCTCATCAAGTGCTTCTAATGGATTGCACATACAAAACCAACAAGTTTGAGATGCCATTGTTGAACATTGTCGGGCAAACTTCTACAAATGCTCCTTTTAGTGTTGGTTTTTGCTTCTCGAAAAACGAGCTCGAAGAGAGCTATGTGTGGCAATTAAACCAAGTAAAGCTATTCTACGTAGAGGGATACACTCCAAAAGTGATTATTACCGACAAGGAACAATCTTTGTTGAGTGCAATAAAGAGGGTTTTCCCGGAAGCTCATAACCTTCTTTGCATGTTCCACTTGTGGAATAGTCTTGAAATCAAGTGCATGCGCATTGTCCGTCCAACCAAAAAATGAGAAATGGATAGAATAAAGAAACTACCGTTACATCAACAAGAGGAAGCCAAGGAAAAATATAAGAAGGATAACAAGTTGGCGGAACTAAAATAGGATAGTTTCAAAATGGAGTGGAGAGCCTTGATACATTCTATCACCATGGATGAATATGAGGATAGAGCTCGTATGTTAGTGGCTCATTGGAAAAGAAGTTATCCAAGTGTTGTGAAGTATTTATTGGATAATTGGTTGGATCCGCACAAAGAGAAGTTTGTAGCGGCGTTCACTAACCAATATAGGCACTTTGACACCAAGATATAAGTACGGAGGAGTAATCTCACAACCGGTTGAAGAAGAAACTTCATAGTTGTAATGGTGGGCTAGTTACGTTATTCGAAGCCATGGATGCGTATTTCCTCCTTGATCACGATATATTTACGGAGTTTTTTGAAAAAAGAAAAGGTAAACTACACATCAGATGGTTAAACAATTCGTGGTTAAGGGGAATTACATTTCAATTTTCGCACCGCGTAATTGATAAGATAATGTATGAAGTACAATATTTTGAATTGGGGGATTATGAAGAAGAGTGTGTTTGTCAAAACATGACAAGTTTGGGACTCCCATGTCGGCATGTTATAGACACATACCAAGACAAAGTGATCCCGATTCAAGATGTTTATCCCCTTTGGCAAAAATTATCATTCCGTGAAACAATAATTGATCGAGATTTTGGAGGAACGTTTGGCGATACCGAGATTGGAAAAGCTCTATCCGAGAAATATGCTACATTAAGCCGAGGCCAAAGGAAAATATGGCTGAGTAACTTGAGAGATTTCGTATATCCACAATTTAGGTTTGATATCAAGGAACCACCAAAGGGTTCGCGGACTTAATTTCCCGAATGGAGTTCACAAACTCCAGCAAAAATTCTCGGGTCGAGAACTTCCGCCAGTTCGCGGACTTAGATCACGCACTTCTTCGGTTCTCTTGATCAACAAAGTTCGCAAACTTCGGTTCAAGGAATAAGGAATTATACATATATGTGTTTCCACAACCATACTTATATCCTCCAATGGTTATATAGTCTAAACTCTCATTTCAATCATTGAAACATTCTCAGAGGACGTTATATAGTTGTTATTCACAAACTATTTTTCGTCAGAGCAATTTTCAAAGTGATTGACACTTAACATGACTTTCGTCACTAGGTAAAGATGAACTTGGCTAAAGCAAAAGCTTTACCAACACATATTTCGAGAAATAGATAGGCGAGGTAAACTCGGCTCGAAATACCAAATGTGTATAATCTAAGTTTATATAGCAAAATGACTTTTGTCTCAAGATAGGAGATAAATATACTTTTGATTGATTGATAAGTTCAAGTCTCCACATACCTTTTAGTCGATAAAGATCCACTAGTTCCTTGAGTAGTCCTTCGTCTTGTATGATGATTTCCATGGAGTTCTTGAGCTCAACTACACTTTCTATCCAAATCCGAGACCTTATCTATATTAGACTAGAAATCAAGACTTATAGTTTTGGTCACTAACATTGACAAACATGCTTGAGATAGAAACACATGCGAGTTCGACCGAGCAATGCTCTAACAATCTCCCCCTTTGTCAATTTTAGTGACAAAACTATCAATACATATGGAATACAAAAAATATATAAATAAACTTCATAGCTTCTATTCCACATGTCTAATCTTCAACATTACTCGAAATCTTCGTCACTTCCAAGTACTCCAATGATCCCAAAGTTTGTAAGTTTAGCATCATCGTTGTTGAAAATCCATATCTATAACAACGAGAAAACAAAAGTTCTCAATCATTGTTATGTAGTGTCATAGTATCATTACATAGTGTCAAAGTCCAATTGCATCACAACTTTAACAACAATATTATGGTGATATGTCACTCCCCCTTAGTCAATACTCCATCTCACATGGAAACCACTCCCCCTTACATAATGATCCGAAAACCATATGTATTTGTAGTATGAACTACATATTAATTCTCCCCCTTTTTGTCAATAAAATTGGCAAAGGTACAAGAACGGGATCCTAATGAAATTTCCAAACAAGACATTTCATGACCAAGAGTAAGCGTATATCATCTTATTTAGATGCAATCATAAATCAGAAGCTAAATGCATTCATCAAGGAGTCTATAAAGATACAAGATAAACCCTATAATATTCCACAGCCGCACTCCCCACAAAGATTTGGAATAAAGCACAAGTTCAAATAAGAACTCCCCCCCATAATATGTCATTCCTGAAAGAACAACAAGAGCGAGCTTATTTTCACAAGAAAAGAATGATTTCTTTGGACAACAACAAATCATATAAGAATATGAAATTGTATCCAAAATACTCAATTAAATTACCCACAAGAGAACCCATGATTAATTCAATAGGAATACTCAACTAAATTAACCATAAGAGAACCCATGATTAATCTAATTGGAAATGCTCAACATAAGAAGACTTACGGAGCCACACCGTATATACATAAAAATATGGATCAGGGAAGATCAATATTGCGGAATAGACAAATATTCATTCTATCTTCCATCATTATTTGCACAATGACATACAATAAACATAATCTTTGTAAACAAAAGCTCATCCTTTCTTTCATCCATATTTGCATAATGACATAAAAGGATTAACTTTTGTTTTTGTCAAAAGTTTGTGCATTCTTTTATCAATACTTGCATATCGACGTACGAAAGACTTAACTTTTGACAACGTATGGGACAATCATAGTTCGCGGATGAAAACACACATATCCCATAACAAGTTGCAATATATAAAACCATAAAGATTAATACTGCAAAAAATCATCTTCCAAACAAAAATAATTTAGAATTTAAACAAATAAATCTAAAAAATATTGAAGATGAAAATCGTTGGACATAGCTATGTGTATCACAATAATGGCTATTCCAAACTCTAGTTATTCTTCTTAAAAACACAAGAATAAAATTCTCATAAGAAGCTTCCTAGACATAAAGAATAAAAGATATTACTCATCGTTTTCATCTTCTGAAACCATCCAAGAGCCTTGAATAATATCCATGCCTTCCTTGATTTCACGAAACTTGGTTGCAATCAAACACAATTGTTCTTTCACACACTTTACCCTTGAATTTATCTTAACCATACCTTTGTGAATTTGTTGAAGATGACTCAAATTGGTAGGATCACAAGTGTTGTCAAGGGAATCACATCTTTGTTTTTTACATACATTCTCCTTCATACGCTTAAAGGTACATGGGGGAACGAGTTTGGGAGTTCCAAGAGAGTTTCCAATTGGAGAAAATGATAGTACTTGACAAATTTGTCCAATTAATAAAGGGAAGCCTAACTTCTTGTTGGGCGAAGTCATAGAGATCATTTGAAAAATGATAAACCCACAAATATCGAGAATTGGGGTACGCAATTTAAGGAAATAGACCAATTCCGCAAACTCGCGACTCCATCGATAATTTTCAATTATGGAGGGAAAAAGATTATACATACCAAGATTTCTGAATGACATCAAAGCAAGACTAAGATAATGTGTATGCAACTTTCCTTCATTCCAATTAACACTCTTGCCACAAAGATCATGACATATGGCTTCATATGATGGTCTTTCATCACTTGGTCTAGGGAGACGAAAATTACCCAAATGAATTTTGGTAATCCTTGATATCAACTATCTATTTACAAGAAATTTCTCTCTTTTTATCATGGTTTTGAATTCCATGTTCTCAAGATCAACATCATGAATGTTGGCATAGAAAATCCTTGTGAGAGTGTCAAAACCTTCACCAAGACCATTAAATAAGTTTCCAAGATTAAACTTTTCAAAGCAAATCAACTCTTCTTTATGACCACTAGAAAATCCAACTTCTTTTCAAGAATGAAACCACTATAAGCAATCCTTTCAAAGATCATACTACTAGAATCATTGACAAATCTAATTCTAATAGAATCTTGAGATTGAGGAAGAGTCATGCTAGAAGAAGATGCATCCAAAGTTTTTGAAACCTTGAACTTTCCCATAACACCTAGAAATTGAGAGTACAAGGTGAAGGAAGAACTTACTTGATTTGTCTCTTGAAAACCCTTTCACTTTTTGTTCTCCAAGGATGATTTGAAGGAGTAAATACATGAACCCTAGAAAAGTTCACATACGCGACATTTCAAAGGAGAAAAGGGGTATGCATACCAGCTTCTTAAGTAGCCTCAAATGGGCTTGGACTCGTTCACAACCCTTGACCCACAAAAGAAAAGTAGGATTTTTTTATTATAAAAAAAAAACGTTTACCATCCAAGGTACGCACACTGGAAGAGATCAGTATAGTGCAATAAAAGAATAGTTGGGAGTCTATACACAACTTTTAGTTGACCTTGGAAGGAAGAAATACAAAAAAGATTTGCAAAACAAATTAACCTAGACAACACAGTCAACCGTTACTTTCCCCACATCAAGTTATATACAGATGGGGTATATCCAGTCTTGTTACCAAGAGGCCGAATGTGCAGAGAAATTCTCATGCAAATTTTCCGGTTGATCTTTGTGACCAGTATCACAGTAAAGATGATACTCTGGATTAATAGAGTGTTTTGAATCCTTTTTCTTATACCCAAGAAAAAACCTTTTCTAAAGATTAGAACCTATGTCGAACTCACAAGAAATCATTTTATCAATTTCACATGAGTTGGAGATAGATCTAGTTCGTACATCATGAATGCATGATTTGATAGGTACCGAACTTTTATCATAACTATTCTTATTCTCAAAGGAATTAAGCTTTACTAAGAATTTGGAAGCGCTTTCAAATGCTCTAAATAGATCTTTGTCAATTGATCCATTACGATGGTATTCCTCATAAAGATTAAAAGTTAATCTAGTGAGATTCCATATCCTTGAGCTTCGACTGCATTTTTTCAAGAGACCCTTATTAGAAGCACTTTAATTTTTTTTCCTATAGATTGTTCCTCATTATCTAAGCTTTCCAAGGACTTAGATGAAGCAGGATTATTACAAGAGACTAGAGGTCTAATAAATAATATTTGAACAATCCTTTACGGAATTCTGGCATGCGTTACATATGCCAAGAGAAAGTTTCCCAACAAAGTTTCCCACATGGATAGACTTTAGGGATCATCTAAACACAACTTATTAGGTTTAAGGTGTTTGCCTGCTATGATACCAATTGAAAAGGTGGGGGTACAACAACCTCACCCAATAATTCGCTTAGCAATTTGTATGGACTAACTCCAATATACTTTTAAGAGAATCAACTAGATAGTCAGACTCAATCTTAATAAAAAAAAGTACATCAAAGAGTTATATCTCAATTTTTCGATTTAATCCTTACTCAATCAAATAGAAATCTGCGAGTCTAATTGAATACAAGAAAAATTAACTTGAAAGGTACCAAAGACCAATGTTCAAGTATCAATCAATTTCAATCAACAACCAAAGGTTGGATTTCCCAATTGATTGATTCAACACACAACCTGTGATATTTCAATTATATAACAAACTATAATGCGAAAAACAAATAACACATATACTAGAAGTTTTGTTAACGAGTAAACCGCAAATGCAGAAAAATATCGTAACCTAGTCCAGATTGAACACACATTGTATTAAGCCACTACATACACTAGCCTACTACAAACTAACTTCGGTCTGGACTGTAGTTGAACCCCAATGAATCTCACATTGATCCAAGGTATAGTTTCGCTCCTTACATCTCTGATCCCAGAAGGATACTACGCACTTGATTCCCATAGCTCATCTCACCTACAACTAAGAGTTGCTACGACCCAAAGTCGAAGACTTTAATAAATAAATATGTCTCACACATAAAAGTCTACAAGAATAGATAAATCTGTCTCCCAAAGAAATACCTACAAGTTTTGTTCCGTATTTTGATAAATTAAGGTGAACAGGAACCGATCGATAACCCGGACTTATATTCGAAGAACATCCTAGAATTATCAATCACCTCACGATAATACAAATCGTATGATGGTGAAACTAGATATTGTGGAATCATAAACGATGTGACGAATATTTTTATGATTACTTTTATCTTGCCTATCGGAGAAATTAATCTTGAGTCAATTATTTTAATTGTACTCAATACGATAGAATCGGTTAAGATCGGATCACGCAACTACAGAGAAAATAGTTGGGTCTGGCTTCACAATCCCAATGAAATCTTCAAGTCGTTAACCTAGAGGGTCTCGGTAGAAACCTAAGGTTAAAGGAGAATCGACTCTAGCTTATACAACTAGTATCACATAAGAGGTGTGGGGATTAACTTTCCCAGTTGCTAGAGTTCTCTTTTATATAGTCTCCAAATCAGGGTTTGCAATCTAAGTTACCTTGGTCACAAAGCATTGAATATTCAACGTTAGATGAAAACCTGATTAGATACAAGCTAATATCTTTCAATCTTTAGATCGAACTTAGATTGTTATACACAAATGAAGTATACATCATTTAGGTTTGTGTAACCGTACCTAAACGTGTACAAGTTGTTGGTTCAATAGTATTTAACCAAATGGTTAGCCATATGAGTACTTTCATATCAACCTTATTCATGTGCACCATAACTAGTTCAAATGACTCAAATGAACTAGTTCAAGAGTTGTTCAATTGCGTAGATCTCATAGAAGTATACAAGACACAATCGAAGCAAAATTGGTTTTGATTCACTCGAATTGATTCATGAACTTATAGCCACGGTTTGCAAATATGCATTCCTTAGTTTATATAAATTTAAGTTCACGAATAAACCAATTTTAGAAAGTAACACACTTAAGTATGCGTAATTAAGTAACCGGATTTGAGTTTGGTTTGGTTTTCAAACTCAGCAGAAATTTACGGACGTGAATTTTCCTCCAGTATGTGTACGGGTACACGTACTTAGGTAACCGGATGAGTTGGTTTTGATTTCCAAACTCAGCAGAAATTCACGGACGTGAACTTCCGCCAGTATGCGTACGGGTACGCATACTTACCCAGTCTCCATCAACCATTTCGTATACACACAAGTGTGCATACATTTGGTTCCTGTTTTGGACTTATACAATAATGTGAGAACACAATATATATTCTTATATCCAAAGATGGTTACATATTCTAAATTATTCATTGAAACATTCTTAGAGGATGTTATATATAGAGGTTAGTCACGCTCTATTTTTCATCAAAGCAATTTTCAAGAGACTGAAATAATCAACATGACTTTAGTCACGAGTAAAGATGAACTTAGCCAAAGTGGAAGCTTACGAACACATATTTCGAGAGCGAGATAAACTAGACTTGAAATAGAAAATGTGTAAAACCAAAGTCTATATAGTAATACGACTTTTGTCTCAAGATAGGAGATAGAGTAGATAGACCTTTTGAGTGATAGATAAGTTCAAGTATCCACATACCTTTTAGTCGATGAAGTTCCACCAGTTCCTTCAGTAGTTCTACGTATTTGTATGATGAACGACGTGGAGTCTATAGCTCAACTACACTTTCTATCCTAGTCCGAGACTTAGCTATAAATAGACTAGAAATCAAGACTTATAGTTTTGGCAACTAAACTTAACAACAAGCTTGAGATAGCAACGCTTGCGAGTTCGACCGAGCAGTGCTCTAACATAAGTCTTACAACTTTTATACCTTTTATAACTTTTATTATTATTATATCGGTCCGCGAGTTATAACCCCAAAGGTGTCACTATCCATCCACAAAAAACCCATCAAAACAAAAGTAACAAAAGTTTTGAAATTTGGGGTTTTTGTATCAATTTTTAAAAATTTGGGATTTTTGTATCAATTTTGTTTAAGATGGAGTTTTAATGGATCCCAACATTTGAATGGGGTTTTTGTACCAGAAGTTTGGTCACCTTTGGTTTTCATGACTAGTTCTGTTATTATACTAAAATTAATGGGCGGGAAATGAAAGGTAGTACTGCTAATGAGTGTAAAGTAGCATTGGGCGTGATTTGTTTGATCGCGTGCCTAATCTTTGCCTGCCAATTGAGTTTCTCCATAGTGGAAAAATGGGCTTGATCATCCACTTGGCTGAACAAATTAATTCATTCCCATAAGAACTTCCCTTATAACATGCTTACCATCTGCAATAGGGCATGTTGGGATTCTAAGTTCCAAGGTCTATTTATGAATACAAAAATTATTCACAAACTACGGAAAAAACCGTCTGAAAAAACCGGCAGACACAAAACCTAATCAAAGGAGGGACCCCCTGCTGTTCTCCGTGGGGCCCATCAGGATCCTCAAAAAAAAAGTGAGATAAAAAAGCAAGTTCTATTTTGGAGTGGTTTATATTCTCGGACTGTTAAGAACCAATAATGCTAGGTTTACCGGATAAATTACCGCAGCAAATCCCGTGACTCACAGCTGTAGGACCCACATCTGCACGCTTCTGATCCCGATGCTGAGAAATTTCTCCCTCGATCGTTCGATTCCCTCACGGGATCTGCCCCGGTACTTTTTTGATGTTAACGTAGCATCACTCGTTAAGAACTGCCCTTATGAATATGTTCATGTGAAAGAAAATCCCCGACTCTTTATCAGATGGGCAACTTTACCTTTTAAAAACCTATATTATTAGTTTGAGTATCCTCAAATAAATTACAAGAAATAAAAAAAAAAAAAAGTCAAGACAGTGAAGTAGCAATTGATTATGAAACAAGCACGGAGAGGATTAGACGGAAATCAACAGAAGATTAATGATCCGAGCATTCGTCTAATTTCGCCAAAGATAAAGTCGGTACGCATTGAGGTGATATTATTGCAAGTCATCTCTATGATCAACGTGCCTGTAGGTACAGAAAAACACTCCGCCACGTGTCCGAGGTATATTGAGCGAGACAATAAGGAGAATCTTTGAGAAACATATTATTCACCACTCCCAAAGAGGTGTAAGCGAATAGTCAAATCAAATGTCAGATACGAGATAGCACTAACTTTCTCGGAAAGACATCTAGCGAAGTAAATAAGGAGTGCGAGGTATGAATTGATGCACAATAAAAGAAGAGACCTGCGAAGTTCGACTTGTTGTCCAAGAAATAGAAAGATTCCCGAAGTATATTGAGCGAAGTGTGGATTGTTGTGCAAGAAATTGGACAGCTGTCCCCGACCGGAGCCGATATTTAAGGCGTAAAGAAAGCATAAAGTTGTTCTGAGCGAAGTAAAAAGTGTATTTCCGAGATAAATCGGGTTGTATCCCACTATGTAACCCTCCCCTATAAAAGGAGGACTTAATCTTCCTTGAAGGGGGTTGGATCTTTAAGGTAAGAGAGGGAGGATATTTGTGAGAGAGCGATCTGGTTCTCGAGAGTGTTCTTGAGTGGCTTGTAACTTAGATACTAAAAAAATGGGGTTCAATAAACAAATATCTGTTGATAAACTCGTACTTGCTTAACTTCGTGATTAGTCAAACTAGTAAGTGGGTGTAACTATGGATTTTTTGTAGTTACATTTTGGCACCGAGAAACAGGGATCTCAAGTTGAGATTTCAGTCTCACTTGAGATAGTTTGAGAGATCTGTCATTATATAAATCATTAAGCAAGTTATTACTTCACAAGGGTTGGAGAGCAGTGATCAGGAAAACATAGTAATATCTAGAAAAGGTAGATCTGAGATCTACTGCCCGGAAGGTGAGTAAGTTAGAACTGGTCAAAATCCGGTAAATCGGAGAAAGAAATTTTAACGGGTTATCCATGGAAAGAGTACCGGAACGAGCACGACACCTCATCGCGTCAAGGAGAAGCTTGCGTCTAGCAGGAAGAGGAGGAGGAAGGATGGAGAGGGGCGAAACGTCAAATAGAAGAGGGAGACAAGGTGAAATCCAATAGGAAGAGGATGAACGTTATCGAGAGGGATCAATCCATACCGCTAACACCGAAACGGACGAGGAAGAAGAACCCGTTCAAGGAAACGGAGAGGAGGACGCCGGTGAAGAAAATATGACATTAGAGCAGATCAGAGAGGTGTTGCATTTATAAAGAGAAAGACAGAGAGCTCTAATGGAGCAAAGAACCGTACTCATGAGGCAGAACGCGATCTTGGTGCAACAAAATAACCAACTTAACGAAGAAAGGACTGTTCGAGATGTGCGAGATGAAGCCGGTACAGGATAAAATGTAACCCAAGGGGGATAAATACCACAAGAAGAACAGGGAGGAGAAAGGGGAGAATGGAGGCGGAGGCGGAGGCGTCAAAGGGAAAGCAGCGAAGAAAGGTTGTTGAGGAGAGCTTTGGAGGAAACTAGGTGGGAAGACCAAAGGCGGCTGTTTGAGGAAGAAATAACTCGGGAGGAGGAGAGGCTTCGGCAAGAGGAAAGGCGAAGATAAGATGAAAGGATACAAAGGGAGGAAAGGTCTCGGGAAGAACAAAGACGACGTGAACAACAATGGCAAGAGGAAGCGAGGAAATATGCGGAAGAGGAAGAAGAGAGAAGGATACACGAGGAAGAAGGGAGGGAAGATGATGATGAGCGAGATAGAAGAAGGAGAAAGTGAAGGAGAGATGAAGGAAGAGACGAGGTCAATCAAATAGTCATGAACGAAATACAGGAGATGAAAGCGTTACTCAACAATCAACGAAGAGGAGGAAGAGTACAGCTGGCAGAGGAAATTGTGGAAGCTGACAAATCGCCATTCTCGCGCAAAGTACTGGAGGGAAGAATCCCAGGAAGGTGTTCACTTCCAACCTTCGAAAGTATCTTCGACCGAACAGGAAATGTTGTACAACATCTAAAACAGTACACCCTTTCACTAATGCAGTGGGCGAGGTACGAAATGGTACTGTGCCAGTATTTTCCATCTAGCTTAACCGGGGAAGCCTCAAAATGGTTTGAAGGGTTAGCAGAAGGTTCAATTTTGTCGTTCAAAGATTTACAAAGAGTATTCTTGACAACTTACATAAGCAATAATATGTTAAGACCTGGGATAGAAACTTTGTTTAACTTGAGAAGGAAACCAGTCGAAAATCTGCGAAGTCTAATCACGAGATGGAGAAAAGTATGCAGTGAACTCGCAGGGAGGGTAGATGAGAGATATTTCATCCTGGCATTCATTAACGCGTTAATACCAACCGACCTCTTGCACACATAGCTTTTCGTAATTCGCAACACAATATCGATGAGTGAACTCCGAGAGTATCAGGAGGAGTACGTGGCATTGGAAGAAAAATAAAGGGAGGCTATTGAGGAAGCTCCGATTCAGTCCAAGGAAGGGAACTCGCGTTTTCTACCAAGAATAGCGAACGTAATAGAAGATAACACGAAATATGTGGACGCAGAACCGTTAGAAACAATCCCAGCGAAGTTGGTAGCAGTTTCCAGCGGATACCAAGAGTGGATAGATCAACATCCGAGGTATGTCGACCCCAGACCTTGGAACTATGAGTCCCGAGGTGATAATCCGAGGAATTCGCGAAGATACAATCCCGGACAGCAATACGGAGGGAAGAGGCCACAGTTCGAAGACGTAGTATTGCCTGAACTTAACACCACAGTCGAGAAGATATGGGAATCAATTTTTCTAACCGAAGAAATTCCTCCCCCGGCCAATTTTGGGGTGGAACCCTTTTCAAGTGTGAGAAATAATGACTTTTGCAAGTATCATTGTTTTCACGGACATCGAACGGAAGATTGCAGAAACATCCGGCGGATAATACTTCGTCTAATTGAAAAGGGTAAACTCAAGCATTTCTTGGTAGATTCAGGACCCTTACCACCACCACCACCTCGGAAGGGTGATCAAAAGCAAACAAAGGTATACCGAATCGAAATCGATAGAGGAACCTATAGGTTAAATCGTAACTCCATTATTCACTCTGCGAAGAATATACGTAACTTTCATGATAATGTGCTACAAAGGGTTCATAAGAGAGATTTTGAAGGAAATGAAATATTCAGCATTGCAAAGAAAGAGCCATTGGAAGAATAGAAAAAGGCAATTATTTCCTTCTCGGCAGCAGATGCCCCAGAGGGAGGATCTTCGCACACAGATCCTTTGGTGATCACTTTGAACTTCGGAGAGCATACAAAGTGGGAAGAAAGTTTCACGAGAAAAAAGAAAATATGGGCAATAGACAGGATCTTAGTGGACACGGGCAGTTCGGTGGATATACTCTTTTATCATACATTCAAAATGATGGGTTACCGAGATTCGGACCTGGTGCCGTCGACTTATAATATCTATGGGTTTAACGGAATGGCTTCAAAGCCGAGAGGGGAATTAACCGTGAAGATCTTCGTAGGGGAACTAGAAACTGAGGTGACAGTATGTGTGGTGGATGTGGAATCCCCTTACAACGCTCTGATTGGGCGTCCATGGATACATGGAATCAAGGGAATAGTATCCACATACCACCAAGCTATCCGATTTCCAATGCCAAGCGGAATCGGCGAAATAATAGGAGATCAGAAAGAATCCAGAGAGTGCAACGACGAAGATGTGCATAACTATGAAGAGAAGATAAGGCGAAGGAAAGAACAAAAGAAGAGAGTGCAAGGAGCAAAGAGGGAAAAATAATTAATGGTATATATGGTCAAAGCGAAAGAAGGGTGGGCTATTCCAAGTGAAATTCCGGCAGATAAGGATAAGTCTTTGTAGCAATTAAAGGAACCGTCCCCACTCGGAGAACCGATCATGAACTTCATAGCAGTAGAACCCATACAAGAGGTAAACTTGGGTAGCGAAGATGAAGCGAAAACGGTGAGGATCGGGACAAGGATGGAAGCAGACGAGGAAGAGAACCTGATAAGGATGCTAAGAGAGTACCTTGATATCTTTGCATGGGGCATGAATGAGATGCCTGGGATAGACCCCGAAGTCGCTTGTCACCGACTGGATCTGAACCCAGCAATCAAGCCAATAAGGCAACGAATACGAAAGATAGAAACTGCTTACCACGAGCAAATAGAGCAAGAATTACAGAAAATGCTGGACTCGGGAATAATAAGACCCGCGAAGTATCTAACGTGGATAGCCAACATGGTGATTGTACCAAAAAAGACCACATGAATAAGAATATGCATATATTTTAGTGACTTGAATACTTCCTCTCCAAAGGATAGTTTCCCACTACCTAATATACCACAGATGGTGGAATCTGCATCCGGGTACAAGCGGCTGACGTTGATGGACGGTTATTGTGGATACAATCAGATACCACTCGCGGAGGAAGACCAAGAGCACACGGATTTCTTCTCCCCTAGAGGGTTGTATTGCTATACGAGGATGCCATTTGGCTTGAAGAATGCGGGAGAAACCTACCAATGGATGGTCGAGAAGATTTTCGCTAAATGGGTGCACAATAAACTGGAAGTCTACGTCGACGACATGCTGGTAAAAACTAAGGAGTCATGGGATCATGTTGAGGATTTAAAAGAAATCTTTGAACAGATAAGGGCGTACAAAATGAAAATAAATCCTGCGAAGTGTATATTTGGTGTAGAATCAGCGAAGTTTCTGGGGCATATCGTGTCCAAGAAGGGAATTGAAGTGGATCCGACAAAGGTTCAAGCTATATTGGACATGCCATCGCCAGCAATGGTAAACGACGTGCAAAAACTAAATGGGCAGTTGGAAGCTTTGGGTAGATTCGTTTCCAAATCTTCGGATAGATGCAAACCCTTCTTCGACATCTTGAGGAAGGGAGCAAAATTCTCGTGGACACAAGAATGTGAACAAGCACTGCAAAATACAAAAGAATATCTCATTAACTTATCAATTCTCCAGAAGCCCGAACCAGATGAGGAATTACTGATTTGTCTCGCAACTACACCAAATGCAATAAGTTCAGTATTATTTCGGGTAGATGAAGGCGTCGAAAAGCCTATCTTTTACGTCATCAAAACCCTCAATGCTGCTGAAAAGAATTACCCAAAGATAGAAAAGTTAATTCTAGCGTTGGTGTACTCGTCAGAAAAATTAAGAACCTATTTTCAGACTCACAAAATAAAGGTTCTAACCAGAATCCCAATAGAGTCAACTTTAAAGAATACGAGGAGAGTCGGGCGAGTTGAAAGATGGAATACCCGAATTGATCAATTCGGTTTAAAAAATGAAGTCCAGATTTCGACGAAGTCACACGTAGTCGCAGAATTTCTGGCCGAGTTTCCAATAGAAGAAGATGAAGGAGTGGAAGAGATGCTAGAAGTAGATGAGGAGCGTCCGGATCCTACAGATCTACTGAAAGAAAATCACCCAAGGAGATGGGAAATATTTGTGGACGGATCCTCCAACAACGCTGGAGGAGGAATGGGAATAGTATTTACTTCGCCAAAAGGAGCGAGGATGGTATTTTTCTTTCGCCTGGAATATAAAGATACTAATAAGGAAACAGAATATGAGGCAGTCATACAAGATCTAAGGCTAGCCATCGAGATGAAGTTGGAAGAAATAAGAATAACCAGCGACTCTCAGTTGGTAGTCAGGCAGATAGAAGGAAGGTACCAAGCGAATGATGCCGTGATGAATCGATATTTGCAACTTGTGAAAGAGCATTCAAAGAGAATACCAAATATAATCTGGAGACAAGTAAGCAGAGACAATAATAGGCATGCAGATGCCTTAGCCTTAATCGCATCAATGATCGAAGATACCTCGGAGAAATATATCTGAATTGAAAGGTTAATGCACCCATCGGTAACCAACGAGTTGGAAGATGAAAAGTCCATAATGATAATAAAGGATAGCATACCTGAAGAATTGGGAGAAGATGACTGGAGAACACCTATTCACAAGTACCTCGAAAATGGAGACTTGCCTAGGGACAGATTTGAGGCACACAAAATCAAGGGGAGGTCCACAAACTATGAACTAAGAGAAGGAATACTATATCGGAGATCATTCCTAGAACCACTGCTGCGATGCTTGTCACAGGAAGAAGGAGTGCAAGTCATGAAGGCAATACATTACGGTGATGCTGGAAATCACAGCGGAACTAGATCATTGGCCTACAAAACCAAAACACAAGGATACTTCTGTCCGAGCATGCATAAAGACGCAAAAGGTGTAGCAACGAGGTATGAAGCTTGTCAAAGATTCGGAAAACGTATACACGCACCCTCGATGAACCTTAATTATGTGCTAAGTATGTGGCCGTTCGCTATATTGGGAATAGACATCGTGGGACCGTTTGTTGCCGGAAGCTTGCAGCGAAAATACCTGATAGTGGCAACAGACTATTTCACGAAGTGGGTTGAATCTAAGCCAGTGAAGAATACGAGAGATGGCGACATATACGATTTTATATTAGAGCATATCATATGTAGATTCGGAATCCCTCTGCAGATAGTCTCAGATAATGGAATGCAATTCGAGGGAGAGAACGTGAAGATGTTATTTAACACTTTTAAGATACAATCCGCAAAGTCAACTCCGCTATACCCACAGAGTAATGGGCAAGCAGAGGCGACGAACAAAACAATAGCATCCACTCTAAAAAAGAAGCTAGACGGGAATCTACATAACTGGTGCGAAGAAGTTCCGAAGGTGCTGTGGTCATACAGAACCATCAGACAAGAAGCAACCGGAATGTCCCCTTTTTGTTTGGCATATGGAGTAGAGGCGGCTCTGCCTACTGAGGTCATGTTTCCAACCACAAAACGGGAGTCCTGGAAAAAGGGCATGAACTCGGACCTGATCTTAGCAAAGCTAGATGACTTGGAAGAGAACAGGGAGATTTCCCTACAGCACATGACGAACTATCACCGAATACTATCTCGTGAGTACAACAAGAAGGTGAAAGAAAGAGGCTTCGTTCCAGGGGAGTTAGTTCTGCGAGAGATACCCCCGTATCAAAAGGGACCCGGAGGAAATCTGGAGCCTACGTGGGAAGGACCTTTCATCGTGAAAAGAAGAGTAGGGAACGGAGCTTATGAACTCGCGGACTGTGAAGGAAAAGATACAGATAGCAACGGAGACGTGATATATGGCAAAGCAGAAAAGCAGGGTCGCAGACTAGACCATCTATGGAATCCAATTTACATCAAGAAGTATTATCCATGAGAAGCCGGAACTCGTAAAGAATTGTTCTCTAAAAAAATAATATATATATATATCATTTTGTTGACGGACAAAAAATGAAATGAAGCGTTTATTTTTCGTAATCAAAAGAGCAACAGAGACAAAGCAGAAAACAAGATGCAAATTCGAATATATATGAATGCAAGGGCCAAAAGTAAGATCTCATTAGGAGGATGCGTAAGACCTACAAAAGATATGTACAGAAGAATAGGCGATCGTAAGCCCTATAAAAAAAAAGCCTCTACATAGGGAGGCTGAGACCTCGTGGCGTGCAACCTAGTTTGCACAAAGTGCAAGAGGCAAATGTAAGACCTAACGCGCGTCACGAGATAATCTCGGTATATGGATAACAACCATCATCTAGGGGCAAGAAGTAAGACCCATCCGCCGGGGGCCCCAATTGGGTAACCACTCGGTAAGGGGTGTAAGAACGAACCAGTGGAGAAGAAGATGGCATGGTGTAGTTCTTCCGCTCGGTCCCAAAACCACCTCAACTAGGGTGTGACTTCGTACCCAAGAGCCATATCGGAAAAAGGGCACGAGGTCACGAAATAACTGATACCTAAGCCCAAAAGCACGGGTGTACTTAGAGGGGAATGGAAGGCACCCTCCTTTAGGGAGCTGAGTGACCACAAAAGTCGGCAATATTACGGGGCTGGTACTCACGGGAGTAGGTAGGCATGTGATATTTTTGCATAATAAGACCTCAATGAGCGAGATAAGGCGAGGTTGATGGATCTTTACTTCGCAAGAGTAAAGAGCGCCCGAGACTTCATCGAAAAGCAATGACCAACGGGGTGGGGCATAATAAGACCTTAACTAGGAGGCAAGATAAGACCCCGAACTGATGAAAGAGATGTGAGGCAAGACATGAGACCTGAGGCAAAACAAAGGCAAGATACAAATCAAAGCAAGAGGCAAGTGCATCACAAAGCTTGATCACACAAATCTTCGCAAGCCAAAGATTAATCAATCACAAGGCTCTATCTCGTGACGATAAGTCACGCAAATCCTAAGGAGTACTTCTTAAATTGCATAAGAAGTACTCGCAACTGAAATATTACACATGATGATGTATACATTAACTTAATTATGTTATGAATTGAACATTAATAATTGCAGCGAGGTAATAAAAATGCGAGGGCGATCACAGATGGACGGCTAAGGCAATGAAAGTAAGGTCATTGAGAGCTGAAAGCACAAGGTATGCTACATAAATCCACGAAAGAATAAGAGGCAAGTATATACTTTAAATACGGTTTTATTCTCTCGAGCATTTATTTCGCAATAAGGAAGGGGAACAATTACTTCGGAAACACCCAAAGAACAAGAGGCAAGTATATACTTTAAGTAAACTTATTATTCTTTGATTATTTCCTTCATCAAGTATATACTTGGTATAACAGATTGATTCCGAGATATCAGGGTGAGGCAACCATTAACAAACATGCAGATTACATATATGATGACTATGATAAGCGCAGCAAGCAGGGCGAAGTAAGAATATGAAACCAAGCAGAAAAGCCGATATACTAAGGCAAAATAAGAATATGAAACCAAGCATAAAAGCTGATATACTAAGGCATAAGAGCAGAAATTGTCATGCCCCCCAAGCTTGGGAGCGACCAGATAAAATGTTAAAAAGATGAAGAACTAAAGTATCAAACGAACATCAAAGAGAGTGATCAAGGATTGTTGCCTTCTTTTTAATCAAGACCGTCACCGGATCCTCCAACACCGGCACCAGCCCCAGCATCACCGATACCTCCTGTGCTTTGAGGAACCTCGTGGTGAGGTCCCCCGATGTCTTCATCGGTCTCAGTATCTTCGCTCTCAGCTTCGACGTTGACAGTAGGCTCATCATCGGAGAAAACCTCGAGATTCATGTCAGGTACGTCGATGCCATGGGAATTGCAAATCTCGGTGACGAATTTCACTTTTTCCTCTTGAGCGTTTCTGTGAGTAAACTTCGTAACTCTCTTGGCATCCTTCTCCATCTGGTCACAATCCTCGTTCAAGGATGAAAGGCTTTCCTTCAGATCAGACACTTCCTTGGCCAAACCATCCCTCTGGCGATATAGGTGCAGAATTTGATTCTTCATACTCTCCTCGGATTCTGCGAAGATAACAGCGAAATGAGAAACATGAACAACAGAGCAAAGTGCGAAGCACAATAATAACACCTAGAGCTACCTTCAGTCTGTGAAATAACAGAATTTAAAGTTTTCTGAACATCGAGGTTAAAGTGATCAAGTCTTGATATTTCTGATTTAAGAAAGATGTGAAACTCAAGAGACGATTTTTCCATGTCTTCACCGTGACCAGGCACGGGTTTATCATCATTAGGAGACCCTATAACAAGTTTACCACTTATCGGAGGAACAACAAGCTTTTTCTTCGCGGGAGGAACATGAGCTGTTTTCTTGCCTTGAAGTCTTTCTAAGCGAGCCAGGACAGAGGACATTTCGTTATTTAACTCACTATTTTCATCTCTTAGCCCAGTATTCTCAGCCTTCAACTTTTCATGTTTAAGTTTTAACTCGGAAATCTCATTCCTGAGCCTGCGAAGTTCAACTTCGGATTTATCCTTCCTTTTAATTATCCTATCTTTGTCTTCCTCAAGATGCTTAATCTGATCCATGGATGAGGAGTGTAGGTTACGGGAAGTAGTGAGGGAATTACTGACTCGTCGAAGTTCAGCCTTCAAACGTTCATTCTCTTCGTGAAGGTGGAAATTCAATTCTTCATTGTTAGCAGACTCATTAGCTAAACGATCATCCAGGGAATATGACGTCGTTAGCTTTTCGTTCAAGATCTCATTTTCAGATAGATAACAGTTGATCTGGGACAAAAGGTTCGCTTGTTCAGCTTGGCAATCATCCACGGTCAACTTGGCTTCTTCGAAACTCATATAATACTTCGCGGAACGGGCTTGATGAAAATAACAGAATAGTAAATACGTGAACGAGATAGAATTAAAAACCGAGAAGAGGTTAAACTTACTGCTGAGTTCCGAAATCCTATGATCTTTCTTAATGGAGCGCTCTTTCTCATCAGCGAGGTCATTCTTAAGATCCTGGATACGTTCCCGGGCAGCCCTCAGATTTTCGCGAAAAACCTTCATTTCCACAAGCTGAGCCATGTGACAGTTGAATTCCTGCGAAAAATTCGAAGTGAGATAGGGATTTATACATAAATCACATGAGAGATCGACAACACTAACCAAGGCCATAATAGCGGCGTGCTGATTGGTGGAGAGGTTTAATGAAGCATTCTGCATAAAGGACTGATCTTGAGCCATAAAAGTGTCAGTGCTGAACGAGATCACAGACTCCATAGCTGCAGATCTTGTGGAGGGCGCATTTCGAGTCAAAATGAAAGCATTTCTCAAGAAGTCCATATCGGGGGTGTAGGCCGGATCCTCCACCTCGAAGACTTTCCAAGTTTTAGCATCAGAAGGACCGGCAGATGATTTAACTGGGGAGTCATCCACAGTGATGTGAGGAGTTGGCATCGGGATCTTCGGAAGAGGAGTGGATTCTTGAGGCACTTCGGACTCGTTCTTGGTAGAAGGAGAAGGAGGCCCTGCAGGTTTCTTGGATGAAGGTATGCGGGTGAGTTCCCCCATGTCCAAAACTCTGCGCCGTTTGGGAGGCTCAGTGGAAGGGACGGATTGAGAAGGAACCTGAAAACGGAAAATTAGTATTTTGAATCGTATGAAGACTGAGGCAGCGAGAAGAGGAGTGTCGCTTCAGAGAAAACACGACAGCGAAGTACCTTAGCAGCATCAACAGCCGAAGAGATCTCTCGACGATCCCTCTTCCTAGAAATAAGAGGAGAAACAATGGGAGGCTCTACGAACTCCTCTTCCTACAAAGCATTAAAGTTAGACCCTTAAAGTAAGATAAAGACACCAAAAACGAAACAGGAAACGGGATACCTGATCAGGAACTGGAGATCCAGCAGTAGATTTCTTGGAAGATATATCCTTAATCAAGCCAGGAGCAGGCCGTACGTACTAAAAAAAACAAACAAGAAATTCAGACAAAAGAACGAAAAATAAAATAGAGAAAGTCTAGCGAGCTTACATCGGAGGGTCTCTCGGACCAGCAGAACTTCCAAGGTTCGTAAGCAGCGAGATGAGCATGACCGGGGAGAGGACCATCCCGAGCTTTCCCTGACTCATCAAAGCCCCAGACAAGGGGACCCTCAACAATGACTGGGAACATCATCCAGTCTTCATCATTAGTCAAGCAAAGAGAGGGGCCTTTAGGAGCTTCCTTTGAAGAACTGACGGGCTCGACATCCAGGAGAAGAACTTTAGAAGGATCCTTCAGGGACTTCCGATGTAAAGCTATACCCCACTCTTGATACTTCCTTCTTCGGCCTTGGGTCTTGTCGATATAATTTTCCGAGAAAGAGGAAATATTGTAATTGGCTGAGTCGAAATCCTCTGCCATTGTGGGGATTTGAGATAAACCAGCAGAAGAACGCCTCACAAACTCGTTACCAATCCTAATTGCATTGCCACTCAGCTGGAAAACTCCCCTGTTGATATAAGCGAGAATCTCATAGAAAAGCGAATTCTGAGCGTCATACAGAGGAAAGGTTAAACCCGCTCTTAGATGACCTAAGGTGGTAATCATCCTGGTGGACGACCATGTTTCCGCCTCAATCCAGCGGCAATTCAATTCCATCTGTCTGGTTGCAACAACCGGAGGTGTGACAGAGGAATCCACCGTCGGCGACATAGTTAAGCCTAATTTCCTGAAATCGGCCTGGAAATCCTCAAGGTACTTTGATGTAGTGGCAGGAGGAAATTTCTTGGGCACCATTGTTGAAAGAAGAGGTGGTAGAAAAGGGAGATTGAAGAAGAATAGCAAGGAAGAGGAGTGAGTGAAATCTGTCAAGAAACGGTACCGGGGAAGAAGGAGTTGGAGAATGTAAAAAAGAAAAAAGGTGAGGAAGAAGACTATTTATAATGGACCAAGGCATGACCGGGAGAAACGGTCGCACGAGAAGGGGAACCGGCTGGTAACTGTTGATGGGAATCGTGGGAGACAAGATAGTGGAAAATCCGGGTATGTGGCGGTTACGAATCTAATGCGGGATTCTCTTTCCTTTCTTGGTTCCCGCAAACGGAATGAGAAAAGGCAAAATGTAGGTACAGAAAAACACTCTGCCACATGTCCGAGGTAGATTGAGCGAGACAATAAGGAGAATCTTCGAGAAAGATATTATTCACCACTCCCAAAGAGGTGTAAGCGAATAGTCAAATCAAATGTCAGATCTGCCACGAGATAGCACTAACTTGCTCGGAAAGACATTTAGCGAAGTAAATAAGGAGTGCGAGGTATGAATTGCTGCACAAGAAAAGAAGAGACATGCGAAGTCGATTACACGAAGTTCGACTTGTTGTCCAATAAATAGAAAGATTCCCGAAGTATATTGAGCGAAGTGTGGATTGTTGTGCAAGAAATTGGACAGCTGTCCCCGACGGAGCCGATATTTAAGGCGTAAAGGAAGCATAAAGTTGTTCTGAGCGAAGTAAAAAGTGTATTTCCGAGATAAATCGGGTTGTATCCCACTATGTAACCCTCCCCTATAAAAGGAGGACTTAATCTTCCTTGAAGGGGGTTGGATCTTTAAGGTAAGAGAGGGAGGATATTTGTGAGAGAGCGATCTGGTTCTCGAGAGTGTTCTTGAGTGGCTTGTAACTTAGATACTAAAAAAGAAGGGGTTCAATAAACAAAGATCTGTTGATAAACTCGTACTTGCTTAACTTCGTGATTAGTCAAACTAGTAAGTGGGTGTAACTATGGATTTTCTGTAGTTACATTACCCTCTAAACTGGACAACATGCACTCATACTCCGTCATGATTTTCTCCATTATGTCACCAGCCGAAGAAGACAGGATTTCAATGGCCTCCTTTGGAGTTAAGCCTATTTGGCGTTGCACAATATTGTGGTGGATGAGGATGTCGGAAGTGTAACTCCCGTCTTCAAACAGAACAACAAGCTCATACTCAGACATATCATCAAAAGTAAATCTAGATAAACCATACATGCAACCTTGGACTTTAAACTGGGTTCGTGCTCCGGCATCATCAGCCTTTTTCCCCTCACATTTTTTGAACAAATCAGCCAAGTATACATAAGGCATCTCTTTCTGTTCAGGGGTTAATCTGTCTGAGTTGTCTTTAACAATTTCATCACGATATTTGGGTTTCCAAACAGCGATAGCAGAGACGTCCGCCTTCTTCCGCTCCCATTCTTTGATCAAACTAGCCATGTAAGGAGAGCGCATCACTTTCTCTTCAGCAGGTGTTGAGGCCAAAGGAGGAGTAACCCCTGTTGGCGTTCTCTCGCTCATAGGAGGCTCGGTTACTTCTTCGGCTGATTTCTTGCGTGTAGTTTCCAAATCTTCCACCATTCCAGTAAAGTATTGATTAGGGTTAGGGTTTACGTTTGAGGAAAGCTCTTGGGGTTTAATGGTTTGTCCACTATACCATCGTTGTAGAGTGTGCACAAATTAGTGTACAGACTAGGCAAACCTGTAATCAAGAAAATGCCCTGTTCAAATGAATTTGCGGAAACATTCTGCTTTCGTGTTTAACACATGTATATTACTATATTATGAGTCTCAATAATCAAATAATTTTCAAGGGTCACTCGCTAATGAGCGAAGGTAAAAGAATTGAAAGGATAACTCATAAAGAATAATCTGGCATCCTATTCTTTGCTTTTATTCTATTCGTATAAATGCAAAGATAAATATAAGGTTAGCAAAAATAATTTATAATGTCTGTACAAATTTACATAGATTATTAATAAAGATAATTCTATAAGAAATATAGACTACTTTTGGGTGTCCCAACCTAAAAAAATTAGAACAGTAAACGTTTCTGCCCAAAAACTTTTGACCACCATTCCTTCGGAAAAGGGCTCGTTTGAGTCGTATACCCTGCTATCATAATCTGCGAATAAGAAAAGGAGATCAATAAAGCTGATAGCACTAATGACGAATCAATGCAATTCTAGTGATGTCAGACTTTGCTTTTTGAATAACAGAATTGACGCTAGTTATATCCATGTAGGGTGTTGTGTTGCAAATCCAACAATATTACTAATCCCATCTCTTTTCGGATGTTCGGTAAGACTATGAGCCGCCTTTAATGAAGTCGACAGATCAACTCTTGAGTGCTATTAAAGACTTGCAAGAATTAAACCGAGGGGATGAAGGGGAACCAGATTTAGTTCGAGTTAAGTAAAATGAAAGCCGAAAAGCTCTGAGCAATGACTTCAAGAGAAGATGGTTTTATTATAATGTAGTTGCTAAACTTATGACACTTGTGTTAAAATAAAAATAAAAATAAAAAGGATAGACGTACCTTCATCTACCTAATGGATGCTCTGCCGCTAGACAGCAAGTCCAGCATGAAGCTTTACCACATGAAAATTCCAACAAGGGTAACAAAAATCCTGCTTTACAATAAATACCACGTGAAGGTGGATCCTCCTCGTACCAATGATTACTGAAATAAAATAAAATAAAATAAACTGTTAGATTTTACAGCATTATAAAGGTAGAACAGAACAAAAATCAATGCCTCTTCGAGCAAGTGCATGAGATAAGTGGCCTATTCAAAACACAATGGCAAACAAACATCGAACGCACACTACGTTTTTAAGATATTGCCAGCAGTAGTATTTACTTGACGACAGTTATATGGCAAAGATATCATGGATAACACAGACATAATTTACTTACCAAAATAGAAAGCTGTAGTTGTAATTCGCTCTAGAATCAAGAAGCACTAACTTCTGATTGAGCCCGATTTGATATGTCTCTTGAAGACGTGTGTGAGTGCCTAACAGCTCTGGAGTCATCACATTCCATATCAAACACATGTTCCAAGCGCACAGATTTTACAGTGGCAGCCGCTTCATGTTCCAAAGCATTTGGAGTTGAGAGAGAAAGCCACTTGACATTTAGAAGATCTCTACTGTTGAGATCTTCTCGACCACTAGGTGCATGTGGGCTTGACTCCATAAAACCATTTATGTCACTGAAACCATGAGTTCTCACTTCTGGTGTGCAAGTGCCATCAGAATTACATGCATATGGAGCCCAGCCACATATCTGACGTCCACGTTTCCTTATGATGGAAGGGGTATTTTTGAAACTTTTTGCTGCACTCCTTAACACAGCTTCGGGACTACTGGCATCTACAGAAAAATTCCGTAAGCGGCTAGGTGGTGTAGAACAAACTGGGCTTCTTGAATTTAAAAATTTACTATTTTCAGAGAGAATATCACAACTAGTCAACTGGGGTGGTTCATAATACAATCCTCCATAACCAGTACCATCGTGACTTGGCGACGCGTTAAAGACTTTGCTTTGCCTACCATCATGATCTCTGAAATCCCCATGCTCAGATGCAACATTTGGTGTAGAACAATACTTTGCCCTTTTAGGAGATTCGGGAAACCTCTTTGCAGTAGTAGCTGATTCAGCCTCAGTGAGAACAGCTTGATTTTTTCTATTATCACAGGGATTTGAATCCAAGGAAAGAAAAGGAGGAGGCGTTGAAGTAACATGCTCCAAAGGTTGTCCAGGTGGTGAAAGGCTGAAAATGGAGAGCTTCAAATCTTTGGGAGGAATGCCTTCAGTAACACTTCTAGCAGCATCTTGGATTGGTTTTGTTGCAAATGCAACCTGTTTTTGCAAGGCTCTAGATTCAATGGTCTGAAAAGGTTGCATTTGTTCAGCTTTTCGCCCACCATTAGAATTTCCAAGAGTTAAATTTACCATATGGTTTCCAGGTCTACTAACTGGCAATATTTTTGTATCAAAAGCATATGTCCGCCCAGGACCCTGCATGGTCATATCAACCCTCGCAAGTACACCAGGGTTTATCTTAAGTAGATCTGAAGGTAAATATGTATCCAATTTTTTCTTCACTGAGCAGTTCCAATGATTCTTTATTGAGTTATCAGCCCTGTAAATTTCAATGAGAAAGAAGGAGAAATGAGAAACTGGCAGTTACCTACATGCAAATATCGTCTATCATGTTTGGAACATATAAAGTGAAGCAGATTTTGTATCCTCTACTCTATATATTCTCAAGACATGCATAAATCATGCACAATGTGATGTCTCCTAAAGCTTGTCTCGGATTGATTTATGTAACTGAATTTATGGACATCTTTATGTGTATCTTACCTTCCAGGTAGGAACCTTGCTATTTCAGCCCATTTATTACCATAAATTTGGTGGTAATGTATAAGAGTCATCTCTTCCTCATGGGTCCAAGCATCTTTCTTTATAGCAGGATTTAAATGGTTATGCCACCTGAAAAAAAAGACAAATTTTCAACTCACCAAAATCTAATAATGGAAAATCAAATGCAAAACAGAATTACTACCCAAACCGAAAAAAAGCATTACACGTTTAAACTGAAAGTTTTAGGGTATATCTTTTTAACAATCAAGAACAAGTTAATATTAGGCTTATTACCTTTCTCGACATTGCTTGCCTATCCGACCTGGCAAAGACTGTGCTATAATAGACCACTTCTTGGAACCATATTTTTCAACCAGCTCAAGGATAAGATCATCCTCCTGAAAATATTTACAACCACACATGGATTCAGAATCACGGAAACATGCCAGTACATTTTTAGGAATCTAACCGATTATCAAAAAGATCATTGTTGGTACCTGTTTGGTCCATGGTCCTTTAACGAGTTCTGGATTAAGAACCTTCTGCCAGCGATGGAGACACTGAACATCAGTCCTGTTTTTGAAACAAGTGGCTGCAGCAGAATAGGACACCATGTAATAAAAAAAGTTAAAAGCAGAACTCTATAGGACTATAATAACAAAAATCTCAAAGCAACTAAGAAAAACAGAATGACTGATAGATGAGTGTGTACCAATTTTCTTCCAATTTTTCCCGCCGTGCGTTTTCACTGCGGCAGTTAACATACTATCCTGTCCATCACCAAAATAACAAAAATGTGAGGGGTATTTTAATAACTGTCAACTAGTTTTTACTCACGTGCCAATGTTATATGCTTATGATGTAGCTAGAACATTTTCTTATAGCAAAAACGAGGCTTAGCCACTCACCTCTGACTCCGTCCATCCCCCCTTTTTCGACCTTCTGGTTGGACCTGTTGTCCTCTTCGAGATTAAAGAACTGCTGCCATGAGAATATTTTAACATTATAAATCAGAAAATAGGATAAACAAAAAAGTAATCATACCAAGGCTAAGTAATCATAATAGCAGAGATACTTCATTAACTCAATATGTGAAAGGTATGTAAAGTAAGGGTAACGAAAAATAACTAAGACACCTGAATGTAACTGCCAAAAGGGAATACGAGGGGTAAGTGGAGACCCCCAATATGTCATCATGTTTGGGCACCAACTTCTCTAATTTTACTATTTCCTCATCCTACTAACTATGTTATTCTAATTCATAGTATCTCCATAGAATTCCATCTCATAAGTAAGGAATAACAACTAATTAGACAGGCATTTACATCCACATAGCTCGAGTCAAGTCAATTTGGAGCTCACAATCTACAGAGCCAGCTCCTCTAACAAGCTGACCTCTAATTCCCATATGCACTGAAGCAAAAACATCACAGAAAATAGTCTTATATGAATGAGGAGACATCAAATCATACCCTTTAACAAAGGCCGGCTTAGGAACTGATGTATCAGAACTACTATCCGAAACAGACGAACTTGAAGCGGCAGCAGCCATAACTTCTTTAGTCACACTTGAATTCGCCTCCTCTTGCTTAAGATCTTCCATATTTATCCACCAAATTAACTCTCCAACTAATTAATAACCTCACCTGGAATTAACAACAACAAAAAGAATTAACTACAAAACACCGACACAAAACCCTAAAATTGAACTTCACCTCCTACATTAACTCAATCCAAATTTAAAAAAAAAAAAAAACTAACTTTGAATCAATTCAAACAATCAAAACCCTAAAACCTACAAAATCAAAACCCTAAAACCCACCCCCAGATCAATCCAAACACACACATACCCCAGAACTCAAAATCACATCTTTTCCAAATCAAATCCTAAAATCAGTCGAACTTTTGATCTTCACCTCACACACATATGATTTGCAAGTCCGAATCAACAAATCATCAAATCACAACCAAAATCAACCCCCAGAAAAAAACTAGGGTTTTTCTTGTAACGGCTATAATAAGAAGCTAAACGTTTATAAAAATTTAAACAATGAAAAAAAAAGATTCAGTCTTTGCACAAACTAACCTTGATTTTCAGGGTTCATAAACAGTTGAATAAGAGATTGAATCTTCTAAATCTCCTGGATTTTTAATCGCGGGAAACTGATGAATAGATGGCAGCAGTGAAGAGAAGAAGAAGAAGATTTAGATGTGGAAAAATCTGGAGGAGAGAAAACGGAAATAGTTAGACGGTTTAATTTTTGACCTTTTTAAACCAAAACCTTACGTTAGAAGGAAACAAACAGACGGAGACGGCTCTATTAACGGAAAGATTTTCCTTCTTATCATAACGTATTTAAACGCCGTTGTTGGTTTTCCGTCTACACGTGATAATATTCATATAATAATGAGGGTTTTGTTGTGTTTCGGAAGTTTCTATTTTCCACCCAAAACCGTTTTTGGTTTTTGTAGAGTGTTTGTTTGTTTGTCACACTTTGCATACACCCTTTTATGTTCGTGTGAATGTTTATCGTGCATTCGAGTGCATAATAAAAAGTTATTTCGAAGTCATTAGATTTACTATTATAGAGTGCATGTATGTGAAATCTGGCATCATGATATAGCTTTATTTACATTTGGGATATGCTCAAGTGATTTTGGGTGTACTTTGAATTGTGATATTTTTACACCTTTGCTTGTACAACTTATCGAAAAGAATCAGAGATCTCTACATGACAAGCAAATTTTTTTGTTGATCTGGTGATAATGATTTCGATAGCATATCTAATTGAACTAGAAGGATTGAAGTCTGGTTAGAGACTGCAATGTGATGCAATATGAATAGTCTAGAAAAAACATAATAGTAAAATATTTTGTAGTCTGATTAAAATTTTATCTTAGTACAACACAGGAAGTTGTCTCGATTAAGCAAATTTTTATTCTCCAGTCAACATAGAGCCATGCATCTAACCATGTCAACGTTTAACTAGAAGTTATCTTTATCTTACATGTTTACGCCAGATAAATTTTCCTCTTCATATATCAGGAGTTCTAAACAAATTGAGGAAATTGAACTCCACCAAAACCTATATACTGAGTTAGACGGTTTAATTTCCGAAATTCAGTTTCTTGGTCCGTAGAGCATTGATATATGTGTTTTTTTTTTTTTTTTTTGTACATCTTTATCAATGACTTTTGAAGTAAAATTTTACATTTTGGCTGCACCCAATGATATCCTCTTGTGCACAACCCAAAATTGTAACTAGGAATAGTCAAGACTCTAGAGTTGTTGGCATGTGCAGAAAACAGTAAGTTGGGTGGAAAGAAAAATCCCTGCATCTTTTCAAATAACAAACGTATCCTTTTCTTTGGGATTTTGGATGCTTTTACCTCCACAACGCCTACATGACTTTGTTTATTTTTAATTATTATTATATTCATATCTTTGGTTAAATGTTGGGTGGACAAATTTCAGTGACTTCCCCTGAAATCCACACTAAGAGCAGCTGTATTTCTTTGATTATTTTATTTATTACCTGCACAGATATTTCACATAATAAATATTTCGCATTTATTATAATTAAAAAACCGAAAAGTCTTTTTCCTCGTTGCATTCACTGTCACTTCACAAACAAATCAATATTGATTCAAGTACTAACTCAAAACATATTCCCGGATATGCAAAACAAGGCATTAATGTTTCAGACCAGAGATTAAAACAAAACAAATTTTTCGATAAAAAAAAAGAAATGCGAGGAGAAGTTCTATTGAACCATGGGCACTGCCACTGTTGTTGATGGACCGCTCTTTTTTTCTTTTACCACTACTTGCTGCGGTTCTGCACAAAAAATTCAAAAACCAGACATCAAAAAAAGGCTACTAGCATTGAGTGACTATAACGTTTAAGAGATCCCATTAGGTACTCTAATTTAATCGGTCCCAAATTAACACCGACACCATGGAACATTCAATCGGTTGGTACCAATTTACGTACTTCCGACACTCTTTGCAATCATTTTACTTGGACATTTCAACAAACATTGACAGATCGAAGATTGGGGAAAAGGAAAGTGAGGCAAATAAGCCTCATTCAGCCAGTCCAAAACTAGAGAAAAGACACTGCCAAATAACATTTTTGCCCCATCCAAAAATCCCCAATGAGGTAACAGGACATGTTCGAATGACTGATATTGAACGCCTGTGGATTTTCAGAACACCAAGGACATCATCTTAGTTAAAACTGGGTTCTGGTTCCCAAGAAGTAGAACCAGAACCCAGAAAATGGTTTAAATTGAGTTTCGACCTATGTTATGAGTGTTCTTCATTTGGGGGTTTTGTCTATAATACAATTTATACCAAAAACAACGGATTAAAATTGAAAACTTACTTGAAATTAGGGGTTTGGGTCTGGTTTTGAAGAGAATACGATGCCGAATAATCCCAATTACTTCCAATTCAGTCTCAGTCTTTGACGAATTAGCTTTACTAATGTCTTCTTCTTCTTCTTCTTCAACTGGAATTGAATCCAAAATGGTTCTTTTCTTCTTCAATATCAAATATGGTTTCTTCAATTTCATCTTCGTTCCTGATAATTCATGGTATCCAATAGTGAAAGTATAATTCTCCTAAAAAATCAAACAAAATCGAAGATTCAATACTGTGATTCATATGAAAAATCAAATTGGAATCAATTTATAGAGAGGGGAAGATATATAACCTCTGAGGAAGTACGACAAAGGATACCGATTTCAAGGTTTTGTATACGATCTTTGAAACACGGTTGAACTTCAATCATGCCTTGTATTTCTACGATTGCCCATTCTGGACAACTTCCATCACCACAACTGCATTTTACTTCGATCTTCATTTTTAGATTACTTTTTTTTTCCAAGAGGAAATTAAATGAAAACAAGGGTTTTGTATAACGGTGGCGGTGGTTAGTTTTGTATAACGGTGGCGGTGGTTATATAAACAAGATTTAGGTTTCATTACTGTGGATAGGGCGGGAGATTTGAAACGTTTTGTAATTTTCCCGCCAATAATTGTTGTTGTAGAAATCAAGACGGCCTGCGACCCAACAGGCTGGCCGGCCCTAAAAAAATTGTTGAATATTGATTCCAAGTTCGGACTTACCGGTAATAGGATACCAATTTGCTCGGAGGTGTCATTTTGAAAGGTAAAAGATATTTTATCCTGGTACATCCCTGAATTACATTAAGTGACCTTTTAGTAATCTTGGTACCTTTAAGGCCTGAATCTAAATTCAGTGACTTTTAGAACCCATAAACATAAACCCATAATTCAAGCATTGTTACATAAAATTTGTCTTATAGACCAAAATTTCCCTTACGAATCTACATTCTAGCCTGAATCTTCCTTGTTGCCCACAATCTGCAATGTGCCGTAAAACTACCCATATCTTAGAAATTGTCATTCTACGAAATCGTATATACTAGCAATTTTTTTTGAGAATAAACTCATAATAGTATTTTAATTTGAAGTATGAAGTCGCAACGGTAGTTAGTTCATTATTATAATTCATATTGTTGAATGAACTCGTGATAGATCTTCTTATTTTTGAATGAACTCATAATGGTTGTTCATATTGTAGGATTGATAATTCATGTTGTAAAATGAACTCATAATGATAATTAGAAATGGTAGTTCATATTGTAGAATGAAATCGTAATAGTTGTTCATTATGGTAGTTCATATTATAAAATGAACTCGTAAATGGTAGTTCATGTTGTAGAATGAACCCGTGATAGGTGTTCATATTGTAGAATGAACTCGTAATAATAGTTCATTATACCAGTTCATTTTGTAGAATGAAGTTGTATGGTAGTTCATTTTGTAGAATGAACTCGTATGTTATTTAATCCTAAGAGTTCCCTTTTTAGAATGAACTAACTAGTATGATAGATCATTAAAGTAGTTCATTTTGTAAAATGAAATCGTATAATAGTTCATCTTATAGCTAAAGAATAAGGTAAAAATTAAAAGCTCTGAAATATAGTGACAATGAGACTCATTGGGAATCTCTCGTCGAGGGATTTCTGAAGATATAAAATTTATCATTTTTGGACATATGGTTCAAAAGACATTGAAGTTTTAATTTTTTTAATTTTTTAATTTTTATTAAGAGACAAAAAAGAGAAAAAAAGGTATTTTTGCCACTATTAAAGTATCATGACATCATTGATGACATCATCCCTGATATGTGTGATCTTTGTGCCTTGGTGACTATTATTATAGTGGCAGAATTCAGAATAATAATAGACGAAAACTAGAAAGCATAACACACTATAAACCAGATTCGAAGAAAATATCTTCTCTACATTATGAAAAAAAAAACTATTACAATTTTCTCTTTGTTACGCTCACAATCTCTCTGGGTAAATAACCTTAAAATATTTGCTAAGCTTGCTTTTACAATAATTAATTGACTCACAAACTTCTTTCTAGGTATGCGTGAAAAACCTCCTTTTCTAGGTGTCAAATCACACTCTCTAGATCTGGGTGTGTCTGTATCACAAACCACACTCTGTATGTCTTAGCTATGAGCTAAACACCTTTATTTATAGCTTTAATTGTTTCACAAACCTTCTAGGAATTTATTTCCTTATCTAGGAATAATTCCTTTTCTAAGTATATTTCCTTATCTAGGAATATTACCTTGTCTTATCTAGGTAAACTTCCTTACTTTGGTTTGATTTCCCAAACTTCTTAGGAATCCATTTACCTTTTATGGGAATACTGCCTTAAATCAGTAATCCCTCCTAAATTACAATTTTATCCTCAATCCGTCTTGAGGATCACTAGTTTCCAGGGAGAGGAAGATACGCATGTGCTAAGGGGAGTACCCTTTATATAATATAGAATAGAATAGATATTTACATATCTAGGAATATTACCTTGTCTAGGAAGTATGTCGTTATCTAGGTAAACTTCCTTACTTTGGTTTGGTTTCCCAAACTTCTTAGGAATCTATTTTCCTTTTATAGGAATACCGCCTTAAATCAGTAATCCCTCCTAAATTATAATTATATCCTCAATCCGTCTTGAGGATCACTAGTTCCCAGGAAAATGAAGATACGCATGTATTAATCCCGCGTGGGTATTGTCCACCCTAGGACCAAACAATAATATTTAGGACCATACCATAATATATATTTAAGAAAGAGACCAAACAGACAGTTGACTAGGTCAACAAGACCAAACTAACTCTACTAAACCCTAGAGAATTTCTAGGGTTTCTTTCTTCTAAGATAAGAAAAGAGTCTATTGAGAAGAAAAGAGGGCGGCGCTCTATAGAGTTTAGTGGTTACTCTATGGATCAAGAGGGCGGCTCTCTATAGAGTGGTTACTCTATAGATCTCAAACTCTCATCCTACCACTCACTGTCTTCTTCTTCTCTCTTTCTTCCTCCACGATACAACCAAATACTCAAATTGATTGAATCTTGTTCATTGATGTGATACATAATGGCCGAAGATAATGTAGCTACTGGAACAATAACTTTTGCTTTACGTGCTTTACGTTCTCGTTTGGATGATCAGATGTATCTATGCAACGATTCCAGGTTGATCTTCCGTCCAGCCGGTGCCCCTGCGTATTACACTGATTATAATGCAAAAGCTCAAACCATTGGTCAGTACTTTTTTTTTTTATACCAAGAGTGATTTATTAAATAATGGCAGGCTCAATATGCCTGCCTAAGAAAGAGTGTACAAAGTTGAAACTATTCTGAGAGTTCTCAATAGAAACTTTCTCTCTTCTAACCTTTTTGGCTATAGCATCTGCCAGGTTATTATTGACCCTTTTAACATGAAAGAAATGACAACTGACAAAGGAGTTAGCAAGTTGTTTGATATCTCTAACAATCTTCCTATTCTCCCATCTAACTAAAGAATTTCCTAACATAATCGAATTCACTACATTTTCAGCATATGCTACTACTTTGATGTTGTGAATGCCTGACTTTTTGATCCATCTGAGTGCTTCCAATATGGCCATACACTCTCCCGCCTCTGAATCTATTACTCTATCTACATAGGAGCCTTTGATTCCTTTGTACTCACCTGCACAAGAAAAAAGCACCATTCCAGTGCCACAATTGTTAGAATTATAATCAAAAGAAGCATCAACATGAACTGAATAAATGGAGGTAGTGATGTGAGAGTGAACTAATTGTGGCAAGACATCTAATTGTTCAGTTATACTTGTTGATTGTGCACTGCTAATACCCCTAAAACTGGCTAATTCCTAGAAACTGTGAGAGAAGGGTTAAGAATCTTGTCTTGAAAGATGCAGTCACATCTTTCCTTCCAAATGATCCAGCAAGCAACCATGAGTGTTTTCCTCCATCTTTCCAATTCTTCTTTCGTGGAGTTATCAACCTGAGTGAACCAAGAGGTGATCCAATCTCTAACATTGTTGCAGGAATCCAAAATTTGTGCAGTATTGATGTTCAGAGAATTCCAGACCACTTTAGCATGAGGACAAGATAAAAGCAGATGAAATAATGACTCATTCTAATGATTGCAGATGTTGCAGTAGTTTTCAACACTGTAGTTGAACTGAGACAACTTTTCTCTCGTTGGGATTGCATCCTTAAGACATTTCCAAATAAATAGTTTGACTATGTGTGGGAGTTGCATCTTCCATAAAGCTTTACAAACTTCCTTGGGAACATTACTGATTGCTATATGGTTTTGCACTCTTCTTTAGTGAGTTTATTGTAGGTACTCTTTACTGTGAATTTACCATCTCTTGCAGGGGTCCATCTTAGAATATCCTCTTCAGAAGTAGATAATTGCATAGCTTTGATTTCCCCAACAACTTCAGGAGCAAAGAGAGTATTGAGAAGAGGTAAATTCCAATCATTAGTGTTTATTACTATGAGTTCACTAACAAAAACATATTGGAGGTGTGTTGGATGTAGAGGTTCCACTTTATCATCCAAACCTATAATCCATTTATCCAACCAGATTCTTGCTGATTTTCCATTGTTAACTTCAAAGCAATAGTGTTTCTGCAGAATAGATAAACCTTGCTCAATGCCTTTCCAAACCCAAGAAGAATTCTTCTTTTCTGAATTGATATGAAGGAAGTTGTCTTCTTTGAAATACTTTGCTTTAAGAAATTTACCTAGAATTTGATCTTGGTGATGATAAATTCTCCAAGCTAGCTTAGTGAGAAGAGCATGGTTTAACATTTCCAGATCTCTGAAAGCTAAGCCCCCAATATCTTTGGATAAACACATATTTTTCCAAGCAATAAGATTGTTTCCCCTATTGGATTTGAAACCCCACCAAAATCTTCTTTGAATGGTATCTAGCTTCTTCAACAACTTCTTAGGCATTTTGAAAGTGCTCATTTGATAAGTGGGGATGGTGTTGAGAACTGCTTTGACCATTGTGGTTCTGCCAGCTTGATGCATTGTAGTTCCTTGCCAATTACCAAGCCTTCTATCAAATGCCACCTGAATATCTTCAAAAGCTTTAACTTTAGACTTACCAATAATGAGAGGAGAACCAAGATACTTCTCATTTTTATTCATAAGTTTAACACCTAAGATCTAACTTAGAGTGTTACATATGCTAGGATCCAAATTATTGCTAAAATGGACTGCTGATTTGTCAAAGTTGATGACTTGACCAGATTGAGAACTAAAATCCTGTAAAACTTGCAGGAGATTATTCACACTGGTTAAATTAGCATGAGTAAAAATGAGACAATCATCTGCAAAAAGTAGATGATTTATTGGTGGTGCACCCCTGGCAGATGAGATACCTTTAATCTTTTTAGACTAATGAGCAACAACCATTGTTCTGGAAAACCACTCCATGGCTAGAATGAATAAGAAGGGAGATAAAGGATCTCCTTGTCTTATCCCTCTAGAAGGTTGAAAATCACTGCATGGAGAGCCATTAAGAAGAACTGAAAGAGAAGTAGTACTTATGCATTGATGTATCAACTGACACCCGTCTTCTGAGAAACCAAAACTTGTAAGAATCTTCATCAAAAAAGACCACTCTAATCTGTCAAATGCCTTGGACATGTCAAG
This sequence comes from Papaver bracteatum, assembly GCA_023529315.1. Lineage (NCBI taxonomy): Eukaryota > Viridiplantae > Streptophyta > Magnoliopsida > Ranunculales > Papaveraceae > Papaver > Papaver bracteatum. The sequence goes on along the minus strand of JAJJWX010004110.1, from coordinate 161,514 downwards.
CTTCAGAGCTAACCATCCTCCTTCTCCTTGTTTCCTTTTCATTGAATGAACTAATTCATGTGCAATTATAGTATTATCATTTATAATCTGCCAGAAACATAAGCAGCCTGGTATGTGCAATTGGTCAGTACTTCGTTTTACCTACTGGTTATTGTTTACTCACGAGTGAGGTTTTGTCCAAAGTTAGAGAGGACACAAAAAGTCATACTAGTTTAAGGAATTTTTGTGACTCAATGATTCGGGGAATCGTTTGGGCAAAAGGGGAAGAGTGTAAGACATGGTCAGGCTTTATAGAAGCCAATGGGCCACCCATATGTTCAAACCATTTCATAATTGGTTGTGTAGCAGCGGATGAAACTGGTCAGTTCAAAGAAGATAACTTCATTACAATTGACACTGATAATTATCTTGTGGAGGAGAAAAATGATGTTTTAGCTGTTGCAGGAGATTATTATGCTAAAGAAGCCATTAAACATCATTTGGAAAAAATTGATTGGGCAACACAGTCTTCAACTGAGATCAAATCTTTAATCGTTGAAGCCATGGCATTAGCTTACAGTGTTACCACAACTGTTGGTGGGCCAATCGATATTTTTCGGATCAAACCGAAACTAAAATTGGGTGAAGTGAAATATTTTCAATCTCACTACTTGATTATTCCTGAATTATATTTCGCCAAACATAAAATTCAGTTTGAAAAACTTGGAAGCTCGGAGGTGAAGGTTAGTGATCAATGTTTGTTACATTGTGGGATCACTAAAGAAAGTGTGGAGGTGAATGTTAGTGATAAACATTTGTTAAATCATGGGAATCAGTAGGGAAGATATAGGCAAGCAAATTTGCCTTCTTAAATATAGTGACTCTGTGGACGACATGCTAAGCAAGCGAGATATAAGTTATGATGGAAGTCCCATAATAGAAACTAACATTGCAAATATATTGAGCGGTTTATTTACCCAGGAAGCAATATATAACTTATGAAGGAGGGTTCATATTAGAAATTAACATTGAGAGGCGGTCTATTCATGTTGTGAAGGTTAATAGTATCCGATGGAATTATTCTAACCTGTTAAGAGTTCGGAAAACATATTTATTTTTTTATCTTTAATTTGTAGAACATCTCATTTCTTGAAAATGTCATGTGAAGAACCGAGTTATTTCAATTATAATATTATTATGATAGATCTGTTGCTTATTATGTTGAACTAGCTATCTAGTTTTGTGCACTGCGAAATAAAACAGTTGGATTTCGAAGATCCTACAGACCAGTCAAATAACAAAAAATGGTCCTCCAGACCGATGTCAATGCCTGCAGTAGCAGTTTCAAGTCTTTCAAGAAGGGTGTACAGTGTACACAATAGAACATAAATAACCCATGTAATGAAATGAGAACTTGTAATCAATATATAAAACTGCAACATTGTTTATAAACACCATGATAAACCTTAGTTCTGTGAGTTCTACAACAAGTGAACAATGTAAATGTACTACATACAACCAAAGCCACAATCAATAACAGGGGAACACCTAAACAACTCCAGAAAGCAGGTTTCAGATCTTTCCAGAGGAGCCCTTGCAAAATTGAGAGAGAGCTCTAAAAGCTGTCCAAGAAGCACAGTCTCTGATGCGCGCAGTGACGTATAAGGCTCGGTTGTGGCCTTCTTCGGCCATCATGTCTTCATCAGTGAAGGTGACACTGCCTACGGTTGGGTTGTTCGATTCAGTATCCGTTTTCATCAAGGACGGCGCCAAGTTCATGTCAGCAACACGATTGAGAGCCGCAAAGGTATCAGCACATTAATTTTTTGGTGAAGTGCAGAAGTTCACATAGGCTCTTAATTAGAAAGCCAGCCTCCTGTTCTGCAAGTTTCTCCGCGGTAGTGAAGCTTCCAATGTGGTGATGAGGCGAGTTGGAGAGGTCTATTCCTGGTTCAGTCTGGTCTCGTACAAAGGCATTGCGATAACCTCTGCGGGTTTAGGCTCCTAAGAATCATATAAATCAAATATCAAGGAACAACACCAGTGCAGTCTGCCCATACTCTACAGAACATTTTGAATGAACACACCAGTCCAAATCAGGGAATGAGCTTGTTCTTTGAAGCTTAGCTGATTCTTTTGGTCGGGCGCGGTGCAGATAGTAATATCTTATCCAGCTCCTGCAAGAAACAGAGAGGAAATAGCCAATGGGATATAGAGGTAAAAACATGAGTAGCTAACTGTTCTGAATCATTGGAATTTATAAACAAATTGATGAACGAAAATTACGCCTCTTGGGAAAACAGCCAGATGAAAGAGGATGCAAATTTGTGAGCGAACTTATGAAATTTCATGCTTTGACCAGTAGATTATGTTTACAGCTAATGCAAAATCAACGGGTGAATTATAATACCACACATTGCGTAACTCTGAAAGATGCTGGTTCCATAAAAGAATGCTGAGCTTGGCCTCTTTGGATATGCTTTGTCTTGGGACTTGGTGATCAGGACACTAACATGGACTAACTTTTGGAGCACCATTTATTTTGTTGCTAATCACTAATTTGTAGGACAGTTCAGAAGAGATTAATAACGTAAACATGTAAAAAGCAACAAACATTAACTTCATCACAGCAAAGATGATTAGCACACTCAATCAGCATTGTTCAGGAGGATAAATATTATGCTGGGAGTTGAAAAGATGAAGGTACTGCAGTTGTCTATGACAATTGGCCAGAGCTAAGAAGCATCTTTCTTTGTTCACAGCTATAAATATTACATAATAGATAACAAAGTGGTTATGATTCCAACTTAGAAAGGTCCTAGACAAAGTGGTTGTATCACAACTAGCATCAAAACTACTCTTAAACAACTCCACACTCCCCGGGCTTAGAAACTCGAATGACAGTTTCATAGGCGACACATCAATTGCAGGGTAAGAATCCCAAACTTCTGCTTAGACAAATTTGGTCGGACCTATACCACAGGTGCATCCCTAACTTTAGAAGTTGAAGTCTCTTTATTTCAAAAACACTCAATCCAATATAAAGCCTCTAAAAGAAGAAGGAACTGGCAATTTAGCATCCGAACTATGACAAACTGAATGACTACGTCAAATGCTAGGTTTCAGTATTCATATATTCTTCTTTTAGTCATAATATGCATTAGAGCAGACCGCTTGAGTTCAATTGTAAATCCAAATATGAAGGTTAGTTAATAATCAATATAAACTACACTAGATATCCACTAGAGGAGTCCAAGAATATATGGATTGGATCAGTCCCCTGGTGCATTATAATTACATAATAACTAAATAGAACGTTGTTGCTGAAAATAGTCAAAATTAAGAGCAAGCGGATTTTGGATATAACTGATTACACTGAGATTCACTAAACATACCGGTTTATATCCTGCATAGTTGTTACTAACAGATCCTGCAGGTGACGAAAGCAATGAAGACCAGCAAGCTCCTCGCTATCCTGACATGGATGAAGAAGGTTGACATAAGAAAAAATTGACAAGAAAATAAGAAAAAGTCCCAGGGCACTTCATACATCCATGTTTTTACCAGGACATTCCATGTTTGTATGGTGAGCTAAATTATCAGTAAATTCCGCAAGTCATCAGTTGCATCCAAAGCTCTTCTTGGTGCAACTAGCTGTGAAAGACAGGAAAAACATGCCCGTTGATATGGGTATAAAAGTTTCAACTTTTATTTTATTACCAAATATTTGAGCATGCTGGATGACGGATACTAGTACTAGACTATGCCTACCCCAGATTATGCCTCCATAGCCGACCTTCATTCTATGGCAGAGTAGTAAAAATGGCATCCCACAATGCCGCTTTATCTAAAAAATCAGATGCCAAAAATAAGTTCTTACATGATACTCAAATATAACCAAGAAAAGAAAAAACATTAGCGCATCATCAATTTGTCATAAACCTCACCAGTTCGCAGATACTCGTAGGTCATCAAGCAAGTTCCTTCAGCAAGCTCTGCCAAACCAAAACTGGATCAGCAAAGTGTTTTCAACCTAAACTCGGTCGCAGGCACATTTTGAGAAATAATGAGAATATCTACCTTGAATCGTTTGCATTGTGTAGTCTGGATGAACACTACTTTGTGGTAACAAACCCTTAACCAACTCTCCTTTCATCAACTGGAGAAGTCTCTGGTGCTCAATGATGGCATCTACACACTCTTTTATCAAAAGGAGTTGCTGATTGGATGGTTGCGTATTGCTTCAAGGTAACTTCACTGAGAACAAATAAAAGAAACACACATGAATATCTGCAAAGACCATCTGAACTTGACATAAACTAGCTACTGGTAGCATGAGTTAAGGTGATGATGCAAGGATGAGTTACACTCCATCGCCTTCGAGAGGCTATACGAGTAGCACGTAGATTATGAAGATGCTCTTTGTCAATATGCTGGTTACCATTATTTTTCCTTCAGCTATGGATACAGTAGGATCTCCAGTACTTGGAGAATCACTACCTGCAGAGCTAGCTGATAGTTGAAGACTGGAGAGTCCTGCAAATGAAACATAGCAGTTAATTCAAAACTCGCTAGCTAGAAAGTCATAATCATTAGTATGACATCCAACTGAGACACTTCAAAAAATTAGAGGCATGCAAATGATAAGCAAAGCCAAAGGAAACTAATTAAGTAATTAGAGAAAAATAAATAGCGAAATATGATTGAATACTACACTTCCTTGTCAAATTCTACCTCTATAAACCAACTCATCTAGACAACCAGATTCCAAACATAGTATGGTAGAGTTCAATTCAAACCCAACTCTTCTACACAACAAGATTCCAAGCGTAGTATGGTAGATTTCAATTCAAGATCAACTCCTGTATCACTACAATTACAAAATATGAATGCACCCTTATGCGGTAATTAATAATACACTACAAAGAAACATAACTTTTCTCATTTTTGACTCAGTCTTGACAAGCGAGCTGCTAGGAAAGCAAATATGGCAGATCTATCTCAAATTCTGAATTATTTATTTGCAACATCATTAGCTGCTACATATCTTCAGGTGAAGTAATAAACCAGAAAATAGGGACCGTCATAGTTCTGTGACTCTGCGAGAAGCAGCAGCAGGGACAGGTTACCCTCTATTAGGATTTAGGAGAACACTAGAGTTTCTGGACCCATCAAAAGATGTGCACATAACCATAAATTAATTAATTACTCAAGAAACTAACCTCTACATGGAAGAAGAGCTTATCCTTTTGTTCACCATCTGTGGTAGGGCTTGGACCATCTTTAGCAAGTCTCCTCCAGATGACAGTTCACTCCCATCTCTGTACAAAAAGTAACATTTAAAAGAGGGGATTGGGATAATAACCACATGAACTAGAAATACATCATTCTAATACAAACTCAGAAGAATTCTAAGATTAGGATCCCACCTCGATCCATGAAAGACAATCAAAGTAAGACTTGAAATGCAAATACTATTCTTTCTGAATATGTTTTACTGAAACTAGAGTGACCCTCTACCAAATTTATGATTATACAGCTGTTACAACTTTTTCAAATATATCCAGAAGATGTGTAAGGAACACATTACGTATACCTTCGAGCAGCTATCATCTTAATTCACTATATTAACAAAATTGAGATGAGACAGTGTTCATTGAATAACGTAAACCACGTAAAACAAACCTCGATTGTATTTCCGCAGCTTTATTTTTGAAACAAATGAAGTCATCTTCTCATGCAATCTTTCGCCAGCCTGCAATAATGTACAAAGATAAAAACTTAATCTTCCGGATTTCCTACAAGAATATAAACTCTAAGAAATCAGACATACATCTGCAATATGTGCATGGCATAACTCGAGCAACACAGGACTATGATCTCCCAAAAGAACATCCTTCTAATCAGGTTCAACACCTGAGTTACTTGGAACCTAACAGCATATACGTAATGTATCAGAATATGTAAAGTAAACCTCAAATTACACAAACATTAATAGTAATTAACAGGATTACTAAAGTAAGAATTGATTCAGGGCATACCTCGAGCACATAATTATTTCCATCCATATTTAGTAAGTCATGGCACATGGCATCATATGTCCCTTCATGAATTACTGGGGCAATCTGGAAGTGTCAAGTCATATATCAGGGGAATTTTTTTTTATCATAAGCACTAATCTCTTTCTAAACACGAAACGCCATTAACATGGTCAATAGATCTGTCCAAGATTAGCAACTCACATGTTTCTGACTGAGGCATGATGCTTTTGAAGTTAATTCTGACCAAGGCATGATGCTTTTGAAGTTAATACAGTTCCACACAAATGCGGCAAGCTTTATATCTCGAAATGTCATCTCTGCGGAACCATCAACCTTGGCAGCATGATACCAAACAAATGGAAGTTGCTGAAGAACGTCAACAAACAACAAATTGAAGTTGATTAAGTATCATATCCCTTAGGATGGTTAGAAATTAGTCATATACATTGCTCAACATTTGTTTGTTAAAAGGACTACGGATACGTTATACTTATACAAAATTCCAACATGCAGACTACAGTATTTTGATGTAATCAATGTACATAAATTTTAGATCCGTACTCTTAATGAAGCAAAGACTGTAACAATCCGAGATGCCATCGCATTCAAACAAGCCTCATGCGGGCAAGTGGTCTGCATGTTTTCCCCATACAGCCCCTCCAGCGCTCTTTCATTATCAGGGACAAACCCCTACAGGATAAATCACTAAACAAAAACAGTTACGAAAAGTGAAATAACCACTAGCAGCTCCCTGCCTAATATGTTAGGCATGACAATTATTTATCATAGGTCCTTGGGTAAGTAATGCTATAAAGTAAGAAATGCGGAGACATAAAACTGTTGGAATATGCTAATTTGTGATTATAACTCATATACCTTCATAGCATCATCAAATACTAAAGATTCATCAAAAACCAATAAGAATTCATAGAAATCTATTGACCCAAGCTATGTTGTCAAAGGCGTCGCCTAGGCGCCAAAGTGGCCTTATTTTGAGCTTGGACGCCACGCAGTGGGCAAGGAGATGCCACTTTAAAAAGTGGCGCCCAGGCGTCGCCTTTCTAGGCGCTCAGGCCAAGGCGCCAGTTTTGTGGGCTTCCAAAATGGCATTCTGTAGCAAAAAAGGAAAAAGAAAATATTGCCAAAATCTTTGGAAAATCTTTTTAATCAAGTCAGACATTAATATTTTAAAACCCTAAGCTAATTATGTTAAGAAACATATCATTCCTAGCTGTTTTTATTGGTTACTTTAACAATAGTAAAGGAAAAAAAAATCTTTCCAAATCCTTTGCAAATCTTTTTCATCAAGATTTACAAGCTAATATAGAAAGTCTAAGCTAATTATCAGTTATGTCAACATTTATTAGTTATTTTTGATAATTATTGTTATACAGTATTCCTCCACCATTTATATAAAAACCTATGGGGGAATTATTGTTCTACGCCGCGGCTTTGCCACGCCTCGCTGCAGCTCGGGATTTTACACCCAACGCCGCGCGGCACCTTACGCCCATGACAACATAGGACCCGAGTAAATCAAGTCTCACACAGAAATGTTAGTATTAAAGTGTGGATATCAATAGATACCTGGCTGTCCATTGCCAAGTACTGTACTCCAAACTCATCTGCAAGGTAATCAAAATGGAAACAAATCAATATATAGCATAAATTTCTAAACCAACAGGTGGATATGAAACAGCCAAGGGATATATCTCCAAGTTCCATGTCTCCAAAAGCATTAAAAAAAATGAGCATAACAAGAAACTTGACCTCTTCCAATGCACCAATGTGATGTGAGGCCTTACACTCATATATTCTTGATAAGATTAACCAATTCCTTCTGAATTGGCGAACTGAAGAAGGTGTTTGCCCGGAAACAAATCAGTAAACAATTAATTGCTAACACCAAAAAAAAAAAAAAAGAGTTTCTGGAGATGTCCTTCATATACTTCGTGTACATTGGCCCCCTTCCTGACATGTCAGACAATACCTTAACAGCACTGCACGATGCAAAAAACAAGAGTCAGAATCAAACTTGTCAAGCCCTAAAGATCATTTAGGCAATTCAAATGCATCGACGAGCAAATAGAAGAATGAAAGAAACAAAGTTACTTCTGTCTTAACAATGGTATGGAGGGAAATGGCCGCCTTGGCTTGTGAAGATCTTCCACCACTGCAATTAACATTGAAAAGTAGTTAACATTAGGGAATTCAAAGCAGTAAATTACTTGAAAACTGCTACTGCTACGCCCACTAGAGATCCCCAGGCAACCAGAATGAAGATCAAGAACCATTTCCTAAGAATTTGCAGCATACAAGAAAGAACCTTTGACTACTCGAGTACATATAACCTAGAAGACTCTGGTATATACTTTGCATCAACTGCAGATAAGAACTACCAAGCAGAACCCAAATTACTGAGTTGCCAGGCTTGCCTAGTCGATTAAAAAATCAAACAGGTTGACCAAAGCTGTCTAGCTTTGGTTTATAAAATAAGCTCAAGACAGAGGCTTATAAATATTGACACCCAAAGTGTTTCAGAAACGCATATAAAACCATTTGACATCCAAAGACATATGCCATGAGAGAAACATACAACTACATAAGGATTTGAGAAATGCATCCACTTACATGAGACTCCTTTGTCTGTAATATCTTCCATGTTGCAAGAGCAAGATATCACTTTGGCTGTAACTTTGTCCACGATGAGAACCTGCATAATCAATCAAATTGACAAAATGAGCCCACCGAGTAGTGGACAAAGGTCTATGAAAATCACAAAGTAAAGAAACAAATCAGCAAATCAGATTTTACGGTGTACAGATGTAATTCAAGGAGGTGTAAATGTATCAAATCTTATTGATGTTCAGTACATACTCAGGTCAAATTATAGAAAGTATGTTGATAAGTGATGATTGATTGACTTCAAATATAGTAGCCAATGGCTTGCATGCCAGACTAATACAGAACCTTAGCTACCAAGTTAATCACCTGTATTTTTACTTTTGATGATGATTGGTAAACTACCCAATTAACTTACTGGGGAAATGTAATACCAACCTGTACAATAGTAAACAAGTGGGAGTGGCTATATCTCCTAAAGCTATAGACCATGCGTAACTTTCATTTTTCAACCAGAAAAAAAAAGAAAATCTGCCAAGCAGAGGATGTTTTGTTGTAAAACCATATAAGCAGCAGAAATTTACATCTTGCAGATAAACTTTGGAGTTACCAAATTGTGTCAAAAGACTATGTTTGTATTTGTGAAAATTTACATGATACAAAACATGGCCAATGTGAAAAGTATAGACAGTGTGTTAACAATTGGTGAAAACGAAAAATACCTTCCAAGTTAATTTTGTCGAGATGAAAGCATTTCCTGCAGCAAAACTGTAAACAAAGATCCATAAATATATACACAATCTCAACTTTAACAAGGAAAACATAAATGGATATATCATAATCATCATGTATTCATTAAAAGATATAACACACAAAACAAATTTCTCAAAAATTCACAAAATTTGTGAGAAAAAACATGGCATGAGACATGGTTTGAAATTTCTTTGATGCCAAAATTGTGTTACTATATCAATCGATTTAACGAGGTTCACCTTAATTGTGTGTGTGAGTGAGTGTGAGAGAGAGAGAGAGAGCGTTTCATTAGATCGTTAGAGACATTAAATTCTTCTCGAAGATGAATCCCCAAACTTCTAGGGTTTATGTTCTTGGCGGGAAGAAAGAAAAAAATGAAGTGAAAAGGGGGAATCAGGTTAGGTTGGAATCTTGTTTAAGAGTGTGCCTATTTAATGAACTCTATTATTGGGGCTATCCACGGCTGGGTTTTTGGGGGCTACTGGGGGTCATGAAATAACAACCCATAGCACCCATTATCCATCATTTTTTATAATGTCTAATCTACCCTTAATTTTATTAGTGTTAATTAACTTGATTAAGCTAAACTAATCAGTCTTAGTGAATCGATTAGACTAATCAAAACATTAATTTTTTGCAAATCATAACTTGATTTTTTTGAGTTTTGAAGAAGGAAAAATGGTGATTTTGGTGAAATTTTTTTGAAGCAAAATGATGAAACCCTTTATCACAAAATTCAAGATAACCACCTTATAATGAACTCCCAACATTAATTTCATCAATTCAAATCCGTCAAAAATCTGAAAAAATCTGGAATTTAATGCTGTTACGGCCGGGAAATTGTGTCGACACAGCCGTAATCCATTTATTACGGCTTGGATATGATGACTTCCCAGCCGTAAACCCTAAAAACGGATGGGAAGTTAAGAACTTACAACCGTTATTCAACGAGAATCTCCTGAGTCTGCTTTACGGCTGGGAATTCTTATATTTCACGTCCGTAATTGAATCTGTAAGCTGAGAAATTTTGCATTTTCAACATGAAAATTAGTAATACTTTCATTAATTAGACCACAATAAAACCCATTACATACTTAATAAATCCCTGTTACAAAGTTGGTTTTAATAACATCCCTTTCGATGTGTTAAGAATTCTTTGATGATGGTGAATTGAGCTTCCAAGTTGAAATCATAACCTTTCCATTTTCTCCATTCCTTCTTAGCTTGAGCCGCGACTTCTCTATCAGTCTCACCTCTAAGTCGAAGTTGGTTGCACATACGACGTAAAGCCATATATTCTTCCACATTTTTACGTATGTCTGAAAATCGAAGATACAATTCAACCCTATCGCGGTTGTTAGTGTTACCTGTTTCACCACAAAAATTCTCAAAAATATTACTCCAATACGATTTACTGGCTAAACCACCTTGCTTTCGTTCTTCTCCCTTCTTTGGATAGCATAGTACAAAATTTTTGCAAAGACATAAGTCTTCTTCCAAAGTAAATTTGGGTTTATCCTTTGAGTACATTGCATTGAGTTTGTAGGAGTTTAAGTGAAGATTATTAGTGTAGAAGGAGTGACTTTGATTTGGAGTGGATGGTTATATGGAGATGGGAGTTATTTCAAGTTTAAATAAGTGGTTGAATAGCTAGAACCTTCTATAGATCAGTCTTCAAACGGATCTATTTTTCAAAATTCAAAAAACTAGCCGATATGCTTTGGTATTCATAATAATAGGCATTTACGGCTTGGAAACAACAGGAAAGACCCAGCCGTTATTATGTATAAACTTGCTGGATTTGTGGGGTGTCATATTTACGGCTCGGTGGTTGAAGCCGTAACACTTAAGTGTTTTTTTTTGTCAGAATTACGGCCCGGATATATATGAATTTCCAAGACATAATAAATTTACGGCCAGGAAATACAAATGTCAACCAAGCCGTAAACCAGAGCTCCATTTTTTGTCAATTTTACGGCTAGGAAAGCCAACCGCAAATCAAATAACGGCTTGGAAATGTAGCCGTAACAAAGGTTCAGTTAAATTTTGAGTATCCGGGGAAACATACGGCCCGGTATTTCCTAACCGTTTTAATATCACGGAAGGTACCTTCCATCCGCAATTATGTGCAACTAAATTTGATAAGGATTATATGCACTTTCGGCTAGGTTATGTGAAGGATCGACCTAGCCGAAATAGCACAAAAAATTAGTGAATCTTGATTGATTCCTCAGTTTTCTTAGATTAGACAATTGTAAAGACTAACATTCATTAATAAATGCAAAGTTTTAAAAATTCATCCATCCAAATCCATAACCAAAGCACAAAAAATTAACTAGACGAAGTGTTAGATAATAAATGTTCCATGAAATGAAGTAATATAATGAAAAGTAAATTGTCATTCACTTTCACTTGATCCCTCCTCAGAAGTGGTTTCCAAAAAGTCATCCACATCGTCCCTTGCCTGAGGTTCCACAACTTCTTCTATAACTCTAGATTTTATACCTCGACCGCTGCCACCTTGAGTTGGAGCCTTTTTACCTCAACCACGTCCACCTCGAGCAGTTGTTACAACACGGCTACCTCGACCACCTCGAGCACTTGTTCCACCTTTTGCACCTCGACCACCTCAAGCACTCGTTCCACCTTTTTCACCTCTACCACCTCGGCCGGCTTTTCGTTGCTTAGAGTGAACTTTGTTAGGGGGGGGAGTGTCCGAGTCATCGCTAGGAGAAGGATACCCATCCCTTTTAGATCTCTTTGGTGCTTCAACAGGATATAAACCTCCTTTCTCAGGGAGTATTATGCCTTTAACTCGATTCCGCATTAATCTGAGCTCAGCTACCGTTATATCCTGACCCAAATCAATCAAACGGCTGAGGTCTTTGGCCACCCAATTAACTCGCTCGACCTATTTTTTTCATATCAAACACACGTACTCCTATTATTCATAGATAATTAAAAAAACATCATATACAAACATAATTAGTAGTATACGTACCACCATCTCCCGCCAATCATTTTCTTCACTCCTTGGTTTCTTAGAAGTCTCTTTCTCTGCTTTCCTGTAATGTCTCTGCGCCTCCGGATCCAAAATTTCCACATAAGGATGAGCCCAATATCTATACCATTCCATGTAATCCTCATCCGCTTGGGAAGTACCATGTTCTGCTTCAAGGAGTTTTCTACTCATTTGATTTACTTGTTCGGAACGAGCATTCCAATGGTCAATCGCCGGTGCATTTTCATAGTTCAATTTCACCTATTTGTCCTTAAATTGGGAGTTTCCTACGCTTAGTCTAAAACGAGTCTCTTCAGGCACAATTTTCTGGACAATACCGATTTGGCGGAGCGTTCTACGAGGATCTAAAATGACGAACCCGGTTGCATGAAACAAAGGTCCCGTATAGGTTTCCACATCATAAAATACTCTATCACCAACTTCCTCTTCTCCATCCTCATCGATTTTCAAATATGGATCAAAAACCACATCTTCAATTGTCAAAGCATCCAATTTTTTCCTCATGTCGACCATTTCCGTCTCTTTTTCCTTGTGTTGGGTCCCTGCAAAGGGGTATCTCCCTCCTGTAGGTTTATCTAGAGGCCAATATGTATTCTGAGTAGGCCTCAAGCTTTTAAAATGGTCGTAAGCCCATCCCTACGGCAAAAAATAAAATTTTTGTTTATAAACAAGTTATTACACACTAATCAGTATATATAAGTAAAACAAATAAACATTTGTTATATTAAAACAAAAAGATACCTGGATAAGAGCAACACATCCCGTAATTTGTGTTTCGTTCCATCTTGAAGCTTTACAAAGACATTCCAACACATCAGCAAGGAGGGCGGTGCCCCACTAGTACCTATGTACCTCGTTTGTTTCCTTATCCAGACTGAGAGTCTTCAACCACTGCAAGTAACATGCATTTACCTTATTGCCTGAGAAATCAGGGAAAAGGACGGTCCCAAGAGCATGAAACAAGTAAGTTATAGCCGTATGTCTAGCTCTTTATGCGTCCATCACCACCAATCCACGATCCATCGTGCGTTTAGAATCCCCAAATTGTTCCCTCAGGCGAACCAAATTAATCTTCCTTGACATATTTACTGCTTCACTTAGTACGCCCGATGTACTAGATTGTCTCTTAGATCTAGGAGGTGCTCCAGACCCTATCTCAAACTCTTCTTCAGATTCATCTTTACTCCACCCAAGACAGTTCTTCTCCAAGGCACAAAGCTCATAAAAAGGCATGGAATTATTGAAACCCTCAAACACTGCATTTCTTTCCAAAGCTAGACCAGTGATTTGCTTTGCGTCATCTGGAGTGATAGTCATCTCTCCGAATGGGAGGTGAAAATTCATGGTTTCGGGCCAAAATCTTTCTCTAAAACCGCAAAATGTGACAACATCATATGTCTTCTGCAAAGCATCGATTCCAGACCACAACCCCGAAGCTTTGACCAAAACTTGCACATCTGGATGCTCATCGTCCAACGGCCAAAACTTTGCTTGTTGGTGCTTTATTTTTGGGACAGCTTTATCCAGAAACTACCAAAAAAAAAATTGGTTGTAAAAATAATAATCCATAACAAAATGAATATAACATATATGTAATTTGATTTATTACCTTTGTGCCACAAACCCTAGCAGCCCATGAACAATTTTAGCCAATCAAGACGAAACGATCTCTTGGCTCACCCCAAGGTCTTCAATTCCTCTTGGAAGGTAAAGGCTGCATGGCATCAATTACTTCTCTTGGCGATGTCTTAGGTTTATACTTCTTCTTTCCCTCCTTCTTGCCCTCCTCTTTGCCCTCCTCGACTACGGATTTACCTTTATCAATAGCAGCAGCACCACTAGAAGTGCCAACTTCAGTACCTCCGGTAACAACAAGTACACCTTCATTTCCACCACCACTAGAAGTGCCAACAACTTCAGTCACAGCAACTTCAGTTCCTTTAGTAACAACAACTTCAGTTCCATCAGCAACTCCAACTTCAGTTCCTCTAGTGACTCCAACTCCATCTCCACCACCTTCCCTTTCTCCAGCAGTCATAACTTTGTTTGCTTTCCTTGTGTCTGCACCCAATGGTTTTGAGTGACGAGGTTGCGGAGTCGGGTCACTAGAAGGTGTTACTTCTTGGGATCTTTTCTTCTTCTTTTCTTTCCTCTGTTCCAAGACAAACAAGGAAAAAAAACCATAAGTATATAAGTAAAACGTCAAGGAAAATTAGACAGAACCAAACCGAAACAACAAATACGGTTAAGAAAAATGGAGAGTCTAAGACGCAAAACTATATACAGATAGGAAAAATTTTATCGACCAAGCCGACAGACACATTACGGATGGGAAATTATTAATATACCTAGCCGAAAACAAAATTACGGATGGATAACATATACGTTTTCATATTACGGATAGGAAAACCTATACGACTATCTATTGCTAGTTCACAGTACAACACAGGGTACTAATACGGCTAGGAAATTCCAAGACATTACGAAAAATGTCTAGGAAATAGGATATTACGGTCAGGAAATAAATACACGGTTGGGAAAACCTATACGTAACACAAAAACAACTAAAAAAATATGAACACATGAGAACATACGGCTAGGAATACCCCAGCCGTATACAAATGGTTACGTCTAGGTATGCTCCATCACGTACACGTCGATTAAATTACGGCTGAGAGTTCTTATATTTACCAACCGTGTAATTTATAAACGGCTGGGAAATCGATATTTCCCAACCGTTATATTAATTTACGGCTGGGAATACAAGAACTCTCAGCCGTAAGTAATTTCAGAAACCGTTTTTATAGACCTAAAATTTTCGAAACCAACTGATTAATCAACGAAATGCTTAAATAAAGACTAGGTTTTTGGATTCATACCTTATTGATGTCATAACAGGAGATTCGGCGGCTGCTAAAACTCCTGCATTCACTTCCTCTTAATCTTCACTTTCATCTTCAGTGGATGAAGTTGGTTTCTCTGCTTCAGTGAGAGGTTGATTCGACTGGGATTGACCTATAATTTCCTTCGGCTTCATGGTTTTATAGAATGAGTTTAATCGATGACGAATTTTTTTTGAATTGACGATTAATCGTTGAACAATGTTCAATGGAAGAAGAAAAGAAGAAGAAGAAGAAGAAGAAGAAGAAGAATAAAATGGGGGGGGGGCGTTTTTTTTTTTTGTTTTAATGCCTTCGGTTTTTTTTTTTTTTTTTTTTTGATTAATTAGGTAGTTAATGAGAGGGTATAAAGGGAATAACTTAAAATTATGGAGGAAATTTTAGAAATTTTACACATATGTGATCTCCTCCTATAACTTTTAGGCTCCACTTAGCAAAATAGCTCCCAAAAACACTCCCCCCATAGCCCCAATAATAAAGTTCTATTTAATGTCTCCCTTTACCTGTCTACCAAGAGACGCTAAAGACGCTACCACCAGGACCTACGCCAGTTGGCACAGTTACCGGGTTTTAGGGAGATGCCCAAGTTCTTCCCAAATGCCTTTACACATTAACCTGAGAAGCGCCTGACTTTAGTGGTAATTCACTGAGAAATCAAAAGAAGGCTAATGGTTAGCCGTTCTTAGCCGGAAAAAAAAAACGGATAGTAACCATTGATCGCATAACGGATAACCATCGTCTGTTTTCTTTGAAACAGATAATCATAAACTGTTATCCTATCTTGACCAATCAACCACCCATTGAACCGACTAATGGTTGCCCGTTTTAGATTTTTTTCCAAAAAATATCCAGAGAACTCGATAAAGTTCAGTTCTTCTTCTCCTCCAGTTCTTCGTCTTTCCTTTCAAGCAGACCATACTTCATCCTGATATCATCCCAATCTCACCGTTTCGTCTCAAAATTCTAATTGGGTTTGTTGAAGAACCTCTAAATTTCATTTTGTGTTTGGTTTTGAGGGATTTAATCATCTCAATAATCTAACGTAATATAATGAAAACTTAAAGCCTAGTTTTCATTTTTTTTTTGTTCAATTGAAATTATTTTGGTATGATTGACATAAATTGAATCCAATTACTATTAGTTAGTTTGTGTTTGTTTAATTTGTTTAATTAACATGATAAGTTTTAATGAATTATCTATGCTTATACAATAGGAGGGTTTGGTGAGTCACGGGACGGTCGAGATATATCCACTTTTCTAACTGGCGGCTAAGATCTTCTTTCCCCCTCTCGGTTCCATCAAGTTTATACGCATCCAACGACTGATGCGGGTAGGATCTTCTTGCGTAACGCTTGGAATCTTAAGCCAATAAAAACCGAGCGCCACCGCAATAATAAAGTCTTTATTATAAAGACGAGGTCACGAGGAACCCAAATCTCCCTAAATTTATTGATTCTCACCGTTAGAAAAAAAAAGCTTCGGATAAGCCATTAATGGGTACTACATGAATAATCTCTTCAACGATTCGACATAGGCATATGATAACAACATTATTCTCAATTGTTGCAGTTTGATTGCTCAGCTCTCAGGTTTGAGATACATGATGAACTAAAATCGAAGAATATGATTGAAATTTCAAGCGTTTTATTTTAAGTGGGTTTATTTCGATTATTGATGTCGAAAATATTTTGTAGCTCTCTGCTAAAATGCTTCTGCGGGGAGTAAATCTTTAAAATCGTCTTCTTTTATTTTTCCCAATCTGAATCAAACTCATGTCTTAGATTTCATTTTGTTTACTTTTGGTATAATTTTCTGGTGTGTTTAAGTCATGAAAAAAAAAACCCGGATTGGATTCTTACACGGCAATCTTTACTCTTATGAGATATTCTCAGGTTAAAAATAGAAGGTGTTGAAAGTGTTTGTTGAATTGTCTCAGTGAGAATTTTCGGATTTCATTTTTGTTGTTGGGTTAATTTGCAGGATTGAGAGTTTGAAATTACAGTTATATTTAACCGGGAAGTATTTGAACGGTCTTATGGCAAACAAATTACAATTCTGTAAATGGAGTTTAAAGGTGATTCTCTTTTAAACTGTATTTTATTTCTCTTTTGCTTTGTTGTAGAGTGGTGGATTTTTTGAAATACATGCAGTTACACCTTTAGTAATTATGGTGGATTGTTTGGGTTCTGTTACATTTAAGGTCATTGGTATGCTGGATAAAAGCATAGATGTAGTCTCAGAAGCAGAATTGTGGGCGTCTAGCATCAACCAGGTGGTTTTTATATATTTAGAAAATTTGAATTTTGTTAATGCTCTTTACAATGATAGGTAGAGATTCCCTTGGAAGTATATTTGACAATATAAAGTACTGGATAAGGTTGGTTAAGTTTTTATTGTAGGTGGCTAATGTTAGTGTGAATTGTATGTTAATATTTTTCTCCAAATTCCTTTTATTATCAATTATCAATAGTTAATAGCATACAAATGAGAAATCAAGGAATAAATATACTTTATCCAATTTGTGTAGCTTTGGATGAAGTGGAGCCTCCCGTATCACACTCTGTTGATGTCCTAGGATAATTTTGCAAGCTCAACATTGAGAAACAAAACATACGGAGAATCAAATCGGTAAGATATTCTTTTCATACAAACATCATGTAGAAGATTTCATAGTTTCTATTCGGTAAGTTATATTTTTTCTAACAGAGTACGTTATCAAAACTCCCCTAATGTATGCAGTGAGTTTTGGAAAAAATATCTTTGATAGCAAACTGTGCGCAGTCTAATTAGTAACCACAATCCATTTGTTGGGACCAGTTATGCTCATTTTGGGGGATTACACTTTGTAATTCCGTTGAGTTAGGAAGCTGCTGATTGGTAGCCACAAATGGAAACACAAGCAAATATCTGACTTGATATTTTGAATTCAGGTATGGTTTTATGTGGATTTTCATTAGTATAGTTTCGATTCATAAGCACGTATGGTATGGTGCATGATAAGAGAAATTTGAGGTTAGATTTACAAAGCATTACTGTCTCAGCCTTGGCGGTCAATAAAGGTTTTACTGAATGAGACCGAAAATAAGAACCTATGTTGACCTGCCTACGTCTACTGAATCACCCGTAGTGCCATAGGTGGACACAATAAATGCCCAGAAAACCCTTCTTTAACCAGTATCGAGTGTGAACTACATTGGCATAACTTTGAAGTACAAGTTAGGTCTGTAAAG
Organism: Papaver bracteatum; assembly: GCA_023529315.1. Taxonomy (NCBI): domain Eukaryota; kingdom Viridiplantae; phylum Streptophyta; class Magnoliopsida; order Ranunculales; family Papaveraceae; genus Papaver; species Papaver bracteatum. The sequence goes on along the minus strand of JAJJWX010004110.1, from coordinate 142,967 downwards.
TGTAAAGAATAAGTTCATCACTTAGGGCCCACCCTTATGTGACATTCTAAGTATCCAGTTGTAATTTGAATAGTCAGATTTGTTTGGTCACAGGATACGACATACGAAAAATGTACGACTGACGAAAGTTTGAGGATCATATTTGAGAATTCATGCAAAGAATGATCCATCGACATGCCTTCAAAGAATTTTGGCTTCCAGATTTTTTTTATAGCTAAACGATTCTCATAATTAATGAAAGTCACATGTTATAGGGAGTTATTTTAAAGGTTAGACCAATAAAGCCAAATCCCAAATGACAATACTGTAGGATTTGAGTTAAATTTAAACTGCAAAAGATTGGTAACATAGCTGAGGTGGGTTTAGTGTTCTAATTTTAGTTGATTTGTGTCTGTAGGATGTTAGAATTTTTCATCCACAGAACAATTGATAAGAAAATTTGATTTGGGGGTTTGTACACTATGGAGAAATTCAGTTCCAACATCTATATCTTATAAATAAAATGGTATCGTCCCTTAAAACTACTACAAATCAATATCCCATTAGCTACGCGTATCAAGTTGGTTCGCTTTATATAATTATACATTTTTCAAAGTATAAATGATAGATTAGGATTAAGTGAGGAAACAAAAAAATTGCTTTGTCTAAGGTTTTGTTTCATAGATGCTTTAAGTTTCACATGTAGTGCAGTAGTTGAATTGACAAATATCCTGCTCCAACAAAACTACCAGTTGTTTCCGGTGGTGCTGCTTCCACTCACATTTACTATCCACCATCTCTTTACAATTTTTCTTTAGTATGGCTTCGTAGGTGCCATTACTGTACATGGGATAATTTGAGGTAGAAATTCACATTTCAGTAGGTATGATTATTTATCAAATGAGATTTTACTTTGCTCATTTACATTTTTTTTTTGCCATGAGACGCAAAACCTAAGGAAGGAAATTGTAGAAGCACAGTATGAGTCGGTAAGAGTCTATCAGGATATGGAAATTTAAATTAGTACATATTGTACAATACATATTTACCCATTACTCTCTCAATTTTTACGAATCAACCACTTTTGAACCTAAATGGAAACTATCCTGGATATGTGACAAAATGATATCTCCTCACCTATTATGTACACAAGCAAGTTTGTCTATTCAACGAGGGTTTCCTACTTTACAAATATCTTTACTTCTTTTCGAGATCTTTTAACTCATTTTCAATATTATATCTAGATTGATTCATGCCTTATTTGGTATTATCATCAGTGATTAGGGTTTCGTCTACCCAGTTCCGAGTTTAAAATTTTGCATCAAATGTTAAAACTTAGCTTTTTTTATGTGTTGCCATCGTTTCATGTTATTAACAAAACCACTGTCTTGCAGGATTCACCGGAAATGTAAATCGTTTAATATATTTAAATTAGTCGACAATACTATCTCGGATTATGAAATTCATTGTTATGGATTGTGTTGTATGCTAAACATAATTTCAAAAATGATCTATGCAGGTATAAGATACAGGGGATATATGAACTGAACACCATTCGTCACCACTAGAATGGAAACTTTGTTGGTTCCCATAGGAACTCGGTTTTCTGCATTGCAAAAAGATTTTCATTGGAGGTCAAAGCTGCAATGCCAAAATATATAGGTATGTGGCCATTCCTCTACAATAAAGGTATATTAGGAACTTTGATTTTGAGTAGCAGAGCGTAGTGCGTCTAATATCTCAGGCTATTGCTAGGGACATATGAACTGATTTGCCAAGTTTTTGGATGGCAAGTTACATCCGAAAATTCTTTGCACAAAATCTTATGAGTTGTTTGCGTACATTTCAAAGTGAAGTGTTCATTTAACACATTAAAATAACTTGGGTACATGATAATTTGTTAGTTTTGTAGGCAATGAGAAGTGTACTGTAAAGGGGATACAAAGCTTGAGTAAATTTGCATTAGCTGATAATACTACCTCAGATTATGCAATTCATTCTTATGGATTGTGTTGTCTGCTAAGCATAACTTCAGGAATGATTTATGCAGCTCCAAGAGATATGGGATATATGATTAAAATATCATTCAGTTGCCTCTAGGATGGAATATTTATTTATTGGTTCCCAGAGAAACTCTGTTTTCTAAAAGAGCCAAAAGATTGTCCTCATTAGAGGTCAAAGCTGTGATGCCAAAAGAGCTAGGATGTGGCCGTTCCTCTACAGTGAAGGTTTATTAGGAACTTTGAAGTGTTCATAAATTAGCTCTCATTCGAGCTCGAATGGATTGAGGTAAGTAGCATATCTAAGAAGATAATTAAAAAAATTCTTTATCTATGAAAAATTATTCTTAGGCCTAATTGAAGGCACGTTCTTTATGAATGTTAGCATACTATTGGATTGATTTATATAGTGTTCATCTATATACACCAGCTTGAATAAGTTTTTTCTTATTGTTCATTCATGTTATTCAATAGAATTTGTTTGAAACCCAAGTTTCTTATAAATGGAACATGGCTGATTCGTATATTATGTGATTTCACGTGTTGTTCAAGTGCGAGAAATGTTATCGACAAGATTGGGAGTGTTCCAAACTTATGTGTTATATCTTTATAGACACTTCTATGCCAATATTTTTTAACCGGTATTTCACAATGTTAAATTAAAATCCCAAACTTTCAGCACATTCAAGTTCACGAAATTCATGGTCAATCCGATCTTGAACTATGAAAAACCTTATCTGCATGAATAAGCATCGATGATCTTTTGGAGTAAATCACCGTCTAGAAAAGGATGATCTAATGGAGGTTGAATTTCTTCCGGTTCAAAGTATACTCCTTTCGTGGGTAGTGGTTGCCGAAGATATTCAATATGATCGTTGTGGGTAGTGGCTGCCGAAGATATTCAATATGATCGTTATCATACACTTCTATGGCAATATTTTTTAACCGGTATTTCACAATGTTAAATTAAAAGTCCAAACTTTCAGCACACTCCGGTTTATTACAGAAACTATATAAAGTAAAAGAAATTGGGTGGGAGGAACTGAACCTTTTTCTGGGACTGAAACAAAAGACAAAGGGTACAAGTGAAACAAAAGACAAAGGGTACAAGTGCGACTCTTAGAAACTATACACAGCTTATGACAATGTGAAATAGCCCGTGCCGTTACGGCACGGGTCATTCCCAAGTGGATGAACATGGAGTATTTTTAGTGATATTAATATGTAAATAACCTTAATGATATGTTGCATGTCTTGTTATGTATGTCTTGTTATCTAGGTAATTTACAATTGGAATATTGGATGCCTAATTTGTTAGGAACACTTTGTTGTGAGTCTGAATTTTAGTTTTTGTTCCGGAAAGTTGACATATATTCATACGGCATATTGTTTGGTATATAGACTATGACATGGAGTACCTGGCCGACCTAAAATTATCCGTCAAAGGTAAAGATGGCCATATATCGGGTCAAGATGCACCGAAGATGAAAATGAGGACTAGTTGGGGGCACCTAAATGATAATTACAAAATCGTTGTTAAGAATAATCCTCGCGCACTTCAAGTACTAGACAATTGTAGGTTTTCCTCTATATTTTCATTTATTTTAAGAATTCAGATGTGCAACTAAAAAATGCACTGTCATCTAGATGGTGACATACAATTAAGACCTTCCATTTCCAGGGGTTTGAGATAGGGTTGATACCTTTAGAATTAGTAATGTTTACTGGAATTCCAATATGTAATCCAGATATGTTTATGAAAGTTTAGATGATAAGTGCTTTAGGGGTGTGATTACCAACCTACAACGTGAACCTACAAATATGGAAGGAGATGCCCAATGTCCCCTAGAAGAAGTCAGAGGTTCTAAAAAACCTTGGGATAATAAATCCTTAGTTGTATGCATCTCTCACCTTTCATCTTATATAACCAGTAGGAAGGATTTGGGTAACTCTGAGAACTGGGAGGAATTGACACCAATTTTGTTTTGGGGGGTTATTGGTCTAGTATTCACCAGAACGACTTCATCTAACATTCCAAAAGCATAGGTGCTTGTTTTTGGAGATATTGAAAGCTTGGAAGACCTTGGTAGGTATGATTGGGGTTCATTTATTTATGGTAGATTGTTAAAGTACTTGGACAAGGTTAGTAGTGTGGAAGATAATAACATGAGAGCAATGTGGATGAAATTAGAGTATTGGTATTATATTTACTTCTGTAATTGTCAACCATTACTCAAGATGGGTTCATTTGTACCGGAAGACATGTACCCTGCAATTAATATGTTTAAATCAAATCATAAAGAGGGTGTGCAACAAACAGATGCTGGTAAACATTTCGTAAACAACGTTAAAAGGCAGATGGATTTGAGAGTGTCACCTGGAGCAATTGTTTGGAAGCCATGGGTCAGAAATGCCCACTTTGGAGATGAGGATGTAGTCTTATCAAGAGAGGTTAGTCCAAAGATAATATATTTTTCGGGAATAGTCGATAAGAAAGATGAGGCATTTTATCTTGGGGAGAGATGTTTGAGGCAGGAGTTAGGATTGATTACAATTCTTTGTCCGCCTCAGGATTTTTCCAACACTAAAACGGAGGATATCGTTGAAAGAGTGCAGTATTTGGTAGAAAATGAGACATAATATGTTGGTTTTTGGAAATGTAGCAACATGGGACCGTTGTTTCTAGATTTGATCCATGTAAACAACCATCACGAGGTTGGGGTTGGTCACATCGGAAGCTCTCGTTTCGTTCCAAACGTACCTCCTCCTACACAGTATCCAGAAACCTTTGTTTATTCCCAATCGGAGTCGGCATCAACATTTCCTACGATATAATGGTCATTTTCTTATGTAAATTCGGAGGGGATACGTGAAATATATAATCTTCCAACAATGAACTATCAACATGATTGGAGTAATATCCAAGGCACCGAGGTTAGTACTTCTCTATATTTTGTAAATTTATTAGTATTCATTTTATTTATTATTGCTTTATATATTTACCAATCGAAACAATTTGGAAATGGTTAGCTCAGCTAAGTTACGAAAATAATGAGGCACTGGAGAAGCTATTGTATAACCGTTTTATGTATGGTCCTACCGATATTTGCATTACATCTCCTAGTGCTTTTAGTACTGAGCAATCCCAGTAAGAAGCTTCTCTACACGGGACATTTTGTATGTTGGGCTTAGGTGGTTATGGTGATTGTAGCCGTAAGCGTCAAGATACTTCTAGTTTTGATGATCAAACAACAGGGTATCACCCAGTTGTGGGTGACGCTGGTATTAGTCTGCAGTACTCAATTCCTAGATTAAGTCAAGAAGAAAATCCCTACTTGAATAATAGCGTAGATTTAAATACAAATATGGAGTTTGTCGTTGATACACAGTCAGAGAACCAACAAAAAAGGTCGTTTGATTTGTTCCTGGGATCATAATTGTACGGCTTTGTTATTTTAATATGTATGAAACTCTTTTATATTTCTTTGTTAAAAAAAGATATGTAATTTTCATGTGCAATGCCATTTCTTTTCAAATATATAGTGTCCATGAATAATGACTTATGACATAGTTTATCTATAGCACTAACATTGATTTTATTTTTCTTTAGAAAAGAATGGCTCATACTCATCCATGTCGGCCTTTTCACTACGTAAACTTCTTTAAAAGCCTACGTAGCCTCTAAATAATTCACACCCAAAACCATCATTTTTCTTCTTCATTTGTTCGAAATATCGCTCCCTTTAAAATTCTTTTTGAAATCTAATATTGCGTTTTGTTCATCTGAAGATTTGGTGATCATGAAATCTTGGGACCATAAAAAATGATATTAATGTTTTCATACTAGGGTATAACCGATCCTAGTGATTGGTAGGAACGATTGAACCCATGTTTGTGATTTTATATTTGATCAATCACATAGTTGTCTTGGAATACAGATGAACCAATTCCAAACTTATTTGAATGTGTGGTATAATGGATTCCAAGATTGTAAATATGAAAGAATATTTACAAAGAAGAGGTGTCAACATACTTTGAACACGTACAATAATTCTTATCTTTTATTGTTCAAAGATATTCCTTAGTACTCAAGGAGATCCTGTGCCGAAATAAATTGAGAATCTTTTAATTAAGGTTTTTTGTTTTATATCCTTTAATTTCGAGCAATTAAATGCATATCTATAGAGAATAAAAATTAGTAATGTGCATTTACTAATTGGAAATTTTCTATTGAGGGATTTCGGAAATTATGGACAAGCATTTATTGGAATTAGGAAAACCGAATTTTGCTATTCATTGCATATCTTGAGAATATTCATTGTTAACTCCGCATTACTTGATAGTGATCCTACAAAGTTTGATTAAGTCTGAATCTATTATCAAGTAATCACACTTTGGTAGTCGTATTGTCTCGATCTCGTATCCATAGACAATTCATACAAAATATGAATACCGATTTGTTGCATTGTCTCGACTTTGTCCATAGACGATCATTTTCAGTAAGAGGACTTAATTATTGGTGGATATTTAAAAGATTTTGGTGTATTTGGGTACCCTCGTGTTTTCACAGGGGAAGAACATATTACTCATGTTTTACAACCTATAAGACTACCCTCTAAATGGAGCCCTCATGATGCTAACTGGAAAAAACTGAATATTGATGCTGCATATGACAACTTCAAGACAGTCTGGGAAGTTGTTACAAGAGATTTTGTTGTTATGTTCAAAGGTTGTGGTACTAAATCTCACGAAGTTTTAATTCCCATTGAGGCTGAAACTAGAGCAATCATGTTAGCTTCTGAATTTGTTGTTGTGACTGGGATGCAAAAGTCATTATTTAAGGTGATGTTGAGAAAGTGATCAAGATGCTAAATGTGGAGAAAGCCCACATCCCTTGGAGATTGGTTCAGATTTTCAACCAAATCAAAGCTCATACTAGAAAGCTCACTGCTGTTAAATTAGTCTACATCAAAAGAGATGGAAATTCAACTACCAATACTCTGGATAAATATGCCTTAACAAACCACTCTGATTTGTGGTGGTTTTATTCTCAACCCCTTTTTGTATCTGTTCTTGCTTGCAAGACGATAAGTCTGTTCTTTAATTTGCTTTCTCTTGTTTATTCTGGCAAAAAATAAAATAAGAAGAAAAAAATTAACCATCTACCAGATCCATGTTTAAAGCTTTCCTGGGTATATGGATATGGCCCATTTTTAAAAAAAAATAAAAAAAAAAGTGACAATATTTTTTAAACCATTAGATCTGGTGTCCCCATGATTAGTTTGCTCTTGTATGCGTGTCCCGTATTGTTCCTCGTATAAATAAGGATATATGCTTCAAAAATAAATAAATAAATAAATAAATATATATATATATATATATACTAGGTATCACCCCGGCCTATGGCCGGGGCTCAACCTTTTTTGAGTATTTTTTTATGTTGTTTGGTCGGCTGGTCAGTATTATCTCATAAAATTTTAGTCATTAACAAAACCAATAAGATTAGAACTGTCAAACATCAAGCCCATAATTTATAGTTGGGGCCTGCGACCCTAGTGTTTTGCGATCGTTTCAAATTAGTCGGGGCTGGCCTCTTGAGGATACCTTAGTGTTTTTTTGGTCGGGTCAAATTATCCAGGGCTTACAGTCCTGACCGTGGCCCCTTAAGGATATGCTAGTGTTTTGTTGGTCGGGTCAAATTAGCCGGGGCTTACAGCCCGGCCTTGGCCTCTTAAATATGTCCTAATGTTTTATTGTTTGGGTCAAATTAGCCAGGGCAAGGGGATAGTTGTGAAAAGATAATGAAGGAACATTTGGTTTATTTACCTTAATTGGAGCTATTGTTACATCAATTTGCTTGTGAGACCCATAATATTCCACTCAAACTTGCATAACTCTCCCACATTTAAGAATTAAGCTTTTGTACCAACTATTCTCATCAGTGTAATACCCAACAGACTTTTCCTTAACAGACTAAGTCGTTAATATTGAGCGACATGGTTAATTGGTTACCATCGTTATCATACTCGACATCTTTGCTAGTATAAAATTGTAGACACAATGTTCACTGTTCAAAACAGTCAACCACTGTTCAAAACTAAAAAAAACAAAATTCTAAGATGCATGCGTGAAAAAGCACTTGATTGGAAGATGTTGGAAACTCATATATTAATAGAGGAGGCATAGCAAAATTAGGAAACCAGGGGATCCGACGGACTTCTCACCAAATCAGGAAAACCAAGGATCGGTCTTATTTTTTGGTTTGGTATTTGTATGTTATGGAAGTCTAGCCAAACCAGGAAACCCAACGATCCGACGGACGACGATATACTTTTATATAAAACATATAATTGAGCGATCCCTGACGTAGGATGACTAAATCAATGGTTGTAATTGTAAATATACACAAACAACACTTATTTTTATAATATATACTAGGTATCACGCAGGCCTACGGCCGACGCTCAACCTCTCGTCAAATTTTTTAAATCTAAAATGGAGATTTACTTAAATGTTGTTTATTGTTCATTTATTTGGTTGATCGATCAATATCTTCTCATGTAATTTTAGTATGTGGTCATAACATAACGCTTCCAATATTTAATTGGTCAGGGTCATATTATAGTGTGTTAGTTAGTCGGCTCGCAGTAGAGTGTTTAATTAGTTGGATCATAGTAGTCGGAAAGTCGGGACCTACGGCCCCGGCGGTGGAGAAAATTTAAAAATAAATATTGTCCTAAATATTTAGCTGGTCGTGCCATATTATAGAGTGTTAGTTAGTCGGCTCACAATAGAGTGTTTAATTACTTGGATCATAGTATCCGGAAAGCCGGGACCTACGGCCCTGGCGGTTGAGAAAATTTAAAAGCAGATATAGTCCTAAATATTTAGTTGGTCGTGTCATATTATATTGTGTTATATAGTCGGCTCACAGTAGAGTGTTTAATTAGTTGGATCATAGTAGCCGGAAAGCCGGGACCTACGGCCCCGGCGGTCGAGAAAATTTAAAAGCATATATAGTCATAAATATTTAGTTGGTCGTGTCATATTATATTGTGTTCATTAGTCGGCTCACATTAGAGTGTTTAATTAGTTGAATCATAGTAGCCGGAAATCCGGGACCTACGGCCTCGGTGGTGGAGAAAATTTAAAAGCAGATATAGTGACCAAATATTTAGTTGGTCGTGTCATATTATATTCTATTAGTTAGTCGACTCACAATAAAGTGTTTAATTAGTTGTATCATAGTAGCCGGAAAGCCAGGACCTACGTCCCCGACGGTGGAGAAAATTTAAAAGCAGATATAATGCCCAAATATTTAGTTGATCGTGTCATATTATATTGTGTTCATTAGTCGGCTCACAATAGAGTGTTTAATTAGTTGGATCATAGTAGCCGGAAAGCCGGGACCGCGATGAAGACAATTTAAAAGCAGATATAGTGCCCAAATATTTAGTTGGTCGTGTCATATTATATTATGTTAGTTAGTCGGCTCATAGTAAAGTGTTTAATTAGTTGTATCATAATAGCCGTAGGTCACGGCGGTCGAGAAAATTTAAAAGCATATATAGTCCTAAATATTTAGTTGGTCTTGTCATATTATATTGTGTTATATAGTCGGCTCACAGTAGAGTGTTTAATTAGTTAAATCATAGTAGCCGGAAAGCCGGGGCCTACGTCCCCGGCGGTGGAGAAAATTTAAAAGCAGATATAGTGCTAAATATTTAGTTGGTCGTGTCATATTATATTGTGTTCATTAGTCGGCTCACAATAGAGTGTTTAATTAGTTGGATCATTATTGCCAGAAAGCCGGGACCTACGGCCCTGGCGGTCGAGAAAATTTAAAAGCAGATATAGTGCCTAAATATTTAGTTGGTCGTGTCATATTATATTGTGTTAGTTAGTCTGCTCACAGTAGAGTGTTTAATTAGTTGGATCATAGTAGCCGGAAGGCGTGTACCTACGGCCCCGGCGGTCGAGAAAATTTAAAAACAGATATAGTTCCTAAATATTTAGTTGATCGTGTCATATTATATTGTGTTAGTTAGTCGGCTCACAGTAGAGTGTTTAATTAGTTGGATCATAGTAGCCGGAAGGCCGGTACCTACGGCCCCGACGGTCGAGAAAATTTAAAATCAGATATCGTCCTAAGTATTTAATTGGTCGTGTCATATTATATTGTGTTATATAGTCGACTCACAGTAGAGTGTTTAATTAGTTGGATCATAGTATCCGGAAGGCCGGGACCTACGGCCCGGCGGTCGAGAAAATTTAAAAGCAAATATAGTCCTAAATATTTAGTTGGTCGTGTCATATCATATTGTGTTCATTAATCGACTCAAAATAGAGTGTTTAATTAGTTGGATCATAGTAGCCGGAAGGACGGTACCTACGGCCCCGGCGGTCGAGAAAATTTAAAAGCAGATATCGTCCTAAATATTTAGTTGGTCGTGTCATATTATAGTGTGTTAGTTAGTCGGGTCATAATAGCGTGTTTAATTAGTTTGATCATAGTAACCGGAGGGGGCCGGGCCCTACGGTCCCGGCAGTGGAGAAAATTTAAAAGCAAATGTAGTGCTCACATTAAAATTACTGTGTTAGTTGGTCCTGTCTATAATAGTCAGTAACATATTTAGTTAGTCGAGTCATAGCAAAACGGTCCCAACTCTCAATATTTAGTTGGTTGTATCATATTATAGTATGTTAGTTAGACGGGTCACAGTAACATATTTAATTAGTTGGATCATAGTAACCGATAGTGGCCTTTTAAATTCTTAGAAATTATTACTTGGCATTATAGTGTTTATTGATCCGTTCAAATTGGCCCCTTAAAACTTCTTTGTCATCTTTATTCAATTAAAATTTTGTCTAGCTCTTCTTCCACTTCATCATTGACCCGAGATATACACCACTTCATCATTGTCCAAGCCTACAACAAGTTATTCAGAGCCTATGACTTAGGTTTTTATTTAGACGGGTTATAGTTGGCCATGATCCACGGGATTGAAGGTTAAGTATGTTAGTTGGTGGGTCCCAAAATCCCCATGTTTAATTGCTTGGATCATAGTAGTCGGGACCTATGACGACCCAGTCCGTTAGGAACATCACCAATGTTTAGTTCGCCGGTTCATTGTAGCATGAAATCTGAGATATCGTCTAACTAATTTAGTACAATTATTAAAAATAGCCTGTAATGATTGTTTCGAAACCGAAAGGCCACCTAACTAATTCATTATATATATATATATGTATTCATAGGCTTTATCGAACACATTTCAAATGTAACAATAAACTGCTTCATATATTTCACTCCCTCGCTAAAGCTAAGACATTGCATCACTCAAACTCGTACAAAACTCCATCAATTATGAAAAGTTTTCCGAAACGTTCATTTCCTAGTATGACCTTCTATTCACAAACCAGTATATGCAAGTATTTATTTAAATGGAAGTACAACAGAAAACATGATATGATACTCACAAATGATAAAACTTAGTGTTAGTACAAATTTTGACAGCATAACAATATACGGGAGAGCAACAACTTCAAAATAGTACACAAAAATTAGTAGCTCAGGTTCAAATTCAACCTTCCTTGCTTATAATCAATATTCAAAAGTGTTTATAACTCTCCTTATAAACCCTTTTTTGCAGGTTTTAGAAACATTTTCTGAGTAGCTCGTCGGATCACAGTATCGTTTTTTTTTTTTTTTTGAAGCATGAGTGTTTAGTTAGTTGATTGGTCATCTTGGGCCTGCAGCCCTGCCTTTAATCGGTCAAGACAAATTAGCCGAGCCATAGGATCTTGACTTGGATTAGAAATCTTGGGAGTTGGGACTATATATTTCACAATCGATCGATCCACTTCCTTGTAGAAGGGGTATTTGTCGATGGTTGCCTGCGTCTGGAATTGTAGAGATTTATTTAGTAATTGTGTCCATAATTAATTAAACCATGAAACATAGAATAGTAGTGTAGAAACCATCATCAGGTTAGATACTTTATCGGTTTACTCAACTCTTTAGCTATTCAAACTCTTAAAAAAATCACCAATCCATGGTTAGAACGAAGACAATCCAAATGAAAATGAAAACACATATACCATATAAACTTCCTTGAAAATTAAATCCAAACTATTATAATTCCATAATCACAGAACCCATTAAATCAAAACTATATCAAATGCGTAGTACATATTATCCCCAAACTTGTAGTGCGCTTTTGACAAAAAAGATTCTTCTTTGCCATGTAGGTGAGGAGAACGGACTTAAACTCTGCATCAAATACCATCTCCTGAAAATATTAATAGAATTATTTGGTAATTTTTGTTACGTATTTAACTGTAAATGTGTAAAAATGTGTAAAATCAAAGTTCAAAATTAAATAAATTAAATAAAACACAAAGTGACAAACACAAATAATATCAGTTTCTTTCTATGTCTGTGATAAAGAAGCTAGTGCCATTAAACCTAACGACTACGATTTCTGAGAGGTCTTCACACCTAGTGCCATTAAACCTCAGTGCAAGTGATCTTTATTCCCCATCTAGAAAGGCTGACCTATAAAACAGGAAATGCAAGAGTGAGGGAATGCTGTCAGTTTTAAGTAATATCCTTGAGCAGTTCTGCATAAGCGTAAACGTACAGATGCACAACATAAGCACATAATCAGAATCCTTTACTCGAGTAGTAAATTACTGAACTGAGACTATCCACAACTTAACAGTAACAGATTGTTGCAATATTTGCAATATTTAGAAACAGGCACCACTGCAAGTCCAATGTAGACCTGAGCTTTAAGCTAATTAGGAATTGTCAAAGCAATCAGACCTGAGCTTTGAGCTTTAAGCTTATTGGTAAGCCTGAACTTTAAACTTAAAAGCACAAATAGTGTATGTAGAGCAAATGTTGTCAGCTCGGTAGTACAACAATATTACTTGACCTGAGTAGCTAAGGCTTTTAATTATATGGCAATAATGTCCTAAAACTATGGCTAGTGTCGGTGTGGCTCTTTTATCGGTTGGAACGATCAACATGTTTCCTGAAACTTGATTGGATGTTAAAATTTAAATGTACGTTATAAGGCATAAGCATTACTATTATAGCTTGTATATGCATGACCTTACCCCAATACTGGAGAAACTGTGTAAGCTAAGTGACCACCTACGTGCAATGGTAGAAAAACCGATTCAATCTTTTAAGAGGCTTGATTTTTTCTCTGTCAATTTATTTGACCTATCAAGAATCTTCATCCGTGAACCCAAAACCTTTATCTAAAACGAACAAAGAGATTCATGAGATTCATGATTAAGGTGTATTCATAGTCAAGAAACATAGTTATGCCACGAAACTCAATTTAAACTAAGGTTATAAATATCGAAAAGGGTCCATTTAAAAGCTTAGATACGCTTCTGTCGTCATGGCAAAGATAAATAGGAATCAACACTTACAACCATACATTAAATATGGAAACCACATGATTAACACTTACATTGGTTGTGAAATCCATATTGTCTGAAACCGAAATGGTGAATGTTGTTGTTTTAGGCAATGCACATAATTGGCCAACTCTTCTTGCATAGTGAAAAACAGAAACTCAATATTTGCTAGACATTGACATACCTCTGAATCTCTGATCCCATCAGTAGGTTGCATTCCCTGGAAACAAAAACTGTGCATAAAGTTAAGATTTTGATCTTTATTATCCTTATTATCATAATCGGTACCCTATAACTATAGAAACAGAGAGAGAGTGATTGAAAGAGTATCTCCACTCATAAGAAGCCTCCTTTTATACTCAGGTATCTTACAACTGTTCCCACATTAGGGTTTTAAGAAAAGAGCATCTAGTTACACTATGTTTAACACTAGCACTAACAACATCTAGTTACACTATATTTAACACTAACACTAACAGTATCTAGTTACACTATGTTTAACACTAACACTCACTGTACAGTGAACTTAACCCTAAAACTCATTTCCACACTCCCCCTCAAGCAAGTGCGAAGATATCTCGCATGCCTAGCTTATCGAGGAAAGAGTTGAATGGGCTACTCGAGACTCCTTTAGTCAGAACATCAGCAATCTGGTTTTGCGTTCTTACAAAAGGAGTGCTGATAATTCCTGCATTCAACTTCTCTTTGATAAGATGTCTATCCACCTCCACATGCTTGGTTCTATCATGTTGGACTGGATTATGAGCAATGATGATTGCCGCCTTGTTGTCGTAGTATAACTTCACAGGACCTGTAAGGCTGAACCCAATTTCCTTCAATAATATTCTTAACCACAATAACTCACAAATCCCATGACACATAGCTCTAAATTCTACTTTTGCACTAGATCTAGACACTACTGATTACTTCTTGCTGCGCCAAGTTACTAGGTTTCCTCCAACAAAAGAGCAATATCCAGAGGTAGATCTGCGATCAATCACTGACCCTGCCCAATCAGGATCAATGTATGCTTCGACTTCGACGTGATCATTCTTCGAGAATAACATGCCCTTTGCTGGTGCAGATTTTAGGTACCGCATTATTCTATACACTGCATCCATATGTGTTTCGCGCGGAGTATGCATAAAATGACTTACCACACTCACAGAGTAAGCAATATCAAGACGAGTGTGAGACAAATAGATTAACCTTCCCACTAATCTTTGATATCTCTATTTGTCAACTAGAATGCCTTCGGCGTCTTCTCCTAACTTCTTATTTGGTTCACTTGGTGTGTCGATGGGCCTGGAACCCGACATTCCTGTCTCAGCTAGTAAATCCAAAACATATTTCCTTTGACAGATAAAGATTCCTTCTTTTGATCTTGCCACCTCAATTCCTAGGAAATAGCGCAAGTCTCTTAGGTCTTTTATTTCAAATTCCTTAGCCAAGTAATCTTTCAATTTCCCCATTTCTTCCACATCATCACAATATCATCTACATAGATAATAAGTATGGTGAGTTTTCCATTTCTTGAATGTTTGAGAAATAACGTATGATCTTCCTGACTTTGATGATATCCGCATCTCAACATACTTCGTGTGAACCTACCAAACCATGCTATTGGAGATTGTTTTAAATAAACCATATAGAGATTTCTTCAATTTAAACACTTTTCCCTTATTGGTAGCTTCTTGAAATCCAAGAGGAATGTCCATGTACACTTCCTCTTCCAACTCACCATTAAGGAAAACATTCTTCACATCAAATTGTTGAAGGGGCCATCCCTTGTTTGCTGCCAAAGATAACATGACAAGGATGGTGTTCATTTTTGCAGCAGGTGCAAAAGTTTCTTGATAGTCAATTCCATAGGTCTGAGTATATCCCTTAGATACTAGTCTTGCTTGTCTCTCTCTATAGTTCCATCTGACTTGTACTTCACGGTGAATACCCACTTGCAGCCGATTGTCTTCTTCCCTTTTGGTAGATAAACCTCATCCCAGGTGGAATTACTTATTAGAGCTTCTTTTTCTTCCATTGTAGCTCTCTTCCACTTTGGATCTGCAAGAGATTCTTCAATCCTAGTAGGGATAGTCACAGAAGATAATTGATGTGCAAAGGCAGAATAAGTGGGTGCCAAACGATGATAAGACACAAAGTTAGCCATAGGATGGTCAGTTGAATAACCATAACGAGATGGAGGTTTACGGGTACGATTAGGATATCTAGAAGGAGTAGGATCTTCCACAACATTAGTGGACTCATCATATGAAATATCATTATTATCAGTACTCAAGGTTATTACAACTGGCGCAGTAGAAGTTTTTAGTTCAGAATTACTTGTCACTGGAGTAGACAATTGGCGAGGGGTAGAAAAAGGGGCCTTGTTTCTTTGACTGTAAACTTGACCTTGAGCTTGAATATGAGGTTGAGGAGTCATTACCGCCGTAGTTATCTCGTTATCCTTACATGTGCTAGGTGTTGAATGTAGGTCATTCCAAGGTTGATCTTCAATATATGTACTCTCCCCCTGAAGAGAAGCATCTTCCTTCAAGAAATACGATCTATCTTCACAAAAAGTGACATCTCTAGATATAAAGAACTTTCCAGTAGGAGGGTGACAACATTTGTACCCTTTTTGAGTAGACGAGTATCCTAGGAAAACACATTTTAGAGCTCTAGGGTCTAATTTACCCCTACCATGTTTATGAGCATGGACATAGCAAACACACCCAAATACTTTTGGTGGAATACGTACAGGTGGATCAAAAGAAATGCCAACAGAAAACACATCAAGAGGTGTTTGGAATTTGAGAACTCGAGAAGGCATCTTATTGATCAAGTGCGTTGCGGTAAGGATAGCATCACCCCAATACAATTTTGGCACACTCATAGAAAATAATAAGCATCTAGCGACTTCTAATAAGTGATGATTTTTACGCTCAACAACTCCATTTTGCTGAGGAGTATAGACACAAGTGGTTTGGTGGACAATCCCTTGTTCTAAGAAATAAGTGGAAAGACCTTGGTTTAAGTACTCGCCACCTCTATCTGATCTTAATACTTGTATGTTTTTGTTAAACTGGGTAAGGACAAATTTATGAAAGATCTTGAAAAAAGAGTGGACATCACTCTTGTCTTTCAGTAAATACACCCAAGAGACTCGAGAGTAATCGTCGATGAAAGTAACAAACCAACGAGAACTAGAAAAACTAACGACACGTGATGGGTCCCAAACATTAATATGTATAACAGCAAAAGGAGATGAACTTCTATTAATGCTTGAAGGGAATGAAACACGGTGATGTTTAGATAACTCACACACTTCACAATGAAGTTTAGATATATCAAGTTCTAAAAATAACTTAGGAAACAATCTTTGCAAATACCCAAACTAAGGATGTCCCAAACGTTTATGCCACAACCAGATTTGTTCTTCAAAATCAGATGCACTTGTTGAACTGTAGGCTCTTGTACTGTCATCTTGTGTTGTACCCTACAACTCCAAGTAATACAGGCCCACTCTCTCTTTACCAAGACCAATCGTCGACCCTGTGAGAAGGTCCTAAAAAACACAATGAGTGTCATAAAAGGTAACACAACACTTCAGAGCTTTGGTTATTTGGTTGATATATAGGAGGTTGCAAGACTGATTTGGAACATGTAACACCGTAGAAAGGGACATGGAGTTGGTTATTGGAATATGTCCTTCACCAGAGACAATAGATGGATATCTATCAGCTGTCAAAATACAAGGTTTTCTAGAACTATGATTATAAGTAGAGAACAAGTTGGACCTGATAGGCATGTGATCAGTTGCTCCACTATCGATAATCCAAAAATCCTTAGACTTACCACATGTAGAGATCAATGCGGTACCAAAGTTATTTGTGTTGCCTGATTGAGCCGAAGATCTAGATCCAGCATAATGTTATTTTGCTGACAGCATTCTTGCATAATCCTTTATCATATGCTCTAGCTGGTCTTGAGATGGATGCGAAGAAACATTAGATGATGTCAAGGATGGAGGTTGAAACTCCCCCTCATCAGTTGTGTGGTATTCCCTTGGACCACCATTACGACCTCCTCTTCTTCCTCCACTATTGCCACTAGAGAAACCTCCTCTCCATTTAACACTTTGCCGTTTTGGACGCCCATTAAGATTGAAGCATGTCTCCCTAGTATGCCTTCTCTTGTTATAATAATCACAATATAGTGAGTCTTTCTCGTCAGGTTGGCGGTTGTTTCCTGATGTGACTGTTGGAACATGAGTAGAGGTGGTAACTGCCTTTAATGCTGAACTTTCTTGAGCCATTTGAGATGGCATAGCCACCCTACGAAGTTCTTCAGACCTAATAATTCCATAGACTTCCCGAAGTATAGGCAATGGATCCTTTCCCAGTATTTGAATTCTAATAGGGTCAAAATCTGAGTCTAGACCAACAAGAAACTCTATGATTATACCCTTTTCTATTCTCTTCTTTAACTTGGTGGTTTCAGCAACACACTCCATGTCACATGGCTGGATAGAATCAAGTTCTTGCCACAGAGATTGAAGAGCATTATAGCAGACTGACAAGGGTCTATTATTCTGCCTTGTCTCTATGACTCTACGATTCAACTTATAGATTTGCGTAGCGTCACCAGTTACCACATAAATCTGAGAAACTGCATCCCACAGTTCTTTTGCAGTGGTTAGGAGCATAAAACTGCTCCTCAACTCAGGAGAAATAGAATCAATCAACCATCTCATGATTAGAGCGTTTTCTTCTACCTAAGTCTCATATGTAGGGTCTGAGATTCCTGAGCATGCCTTGCTTCCAGTCAAATACCCAATCTTTCCCTTGCCGGTAATGTAAAGCTTCACCCAACGGTACCAAACAAGGTAGTTGGATTCATCCAACTTACAAGATGTCATCTTATGAGTAAAATCTAGAGATGTTGAATTCCTAGAAGTAGAAGACATACTTGGGGTAGAAAAAGTACTGTTTTCAGAAGTAGTAGCCATAGCTCTGACTTAACTCAACAATAAAAAGATTTTCAAAGAGGAAACAACTTACAAACAGCCACAGGTTCTTCAAGAACAGCAGTTTGCAGCTTCTTTTTGAACAACTTCAGGATCTAACTTCAAATATGACTCACAGATGGAGGCTATAATAGATCTAGGTTAGGTTTTCTCTTCTCTCTCTCTTATGCTCTGATACCATGTAGAAACATAGAGAGAGTGATTGAAAGAGTATCTTCACTCATAGGAGAAGCATCCTTTTATACTCAGGTATCTTACAACTGTTCCCACATTAGGGTTTTAAGAAAAGAGCATCTAGTTACACTATGTTTAACACTAGCACTAACAACATATAGGTACACTATATTTAACACTAACACTAATAGTATCTAGTTACACTATGTTTAACACTAACACTCACTATACAGTGAACTTAACCCTGAAACTCATTTCCACAATAACATTTGTTTAGATCGAATTCAAACCTAAAAACCCTTACAAATAAAAAAGTATGTTTTAACATGTTTATGTTCTTGTTTTTCTCCTTCATATTCAACTTTTCCTAAAAATAAAAAAGTCTAAGGTTTTAACATGTTTACGCTCTTCTTTTTCTCCTTTATATTCAACTATGCCTCCCAAATTTCCTGCAATTTTTTTTTTAAATCTATTATAGAAAGCCAATCAAATTAAAAGACTTAAATCTAATACCCCTCAAGAAGCAATGAGACAACATAAAGGAATTACCTAAGCTATACATTCAAGAGTTAACTTCTGGACCCAGGCAAGATTTCATGAACCCGATCAACCTAAAGTCCATGCAATGTTAGAATTTGAGAGAACAAAAGAGTAGTTTGGAGAATGGTAGAACCAAAGAACAAAAGAGTAACTCTTGAGATTTTGCTGTTGTTAGGCTTACCTTTGGTTGATGTTTGTTCAGCCTTGAAGTTAAGCACATCAATTTCTTCTTGTAGACACACTGAGACACAATTTCAAAACCCATATTGTGCCAACAGTTCAGAAAAACAATACATATCAACAACAACACAACAAAGAAAATACGGCTGGTGATGAAGAGAGAATCTCTCATAAATTCCCGCGATGCAGATAAGAAGGCAAGGATAAATTAAACACAAACAAAAACAATTTAACCCTTAAAGACATAGATTAAGCAATACAAAAAGAAAAGGGTTTTCAACAAATCTTACCTTATAAAGTGAAATATTTTGATGGATCAAGCTGGGCAGAATAAAAAAAAAAATCCAAATCAGCAACCTATTACGTATCAATCAATAAACCCAATTCAAGAATTTTACAAAACAAACCCTAAAAGTTAAAAGATTGTGTAAACATACGAATCAGAGAACCCACCCGATCTCCAAATCAACCTATTGTGAACTCCAATAAGGAAAAAAAAAAGTAAACTTCATCAATCAATCAGAAAATAAGAACATGAGATAAGCTAAAGATTGAGAGAACGAACCCAGAATCGGCTAAATCAAACCCAAAGCTATAGGGTAATTATCCCATGAAAATTTTACTCCAATAATGGTTGATTGAGATTCCTATTAGCTTCGTATCGATGGAGTTTTCTCTTCCTGTGAATCAAAATTAATCTACTAAAATGGTTAAGGCTCATTCTGCACTTCTTGGGTTGTGACCTTTATTTCAAAACCATTATGCAAAAAATATGATCGATAATATCATGGTGGTGTTCTGGTCAAACTAAAAGCCATCATTCGAGCCAATAAGCAGACATCGCATCATCTTAACTATTGATTTCTTTTGCAAGTTTTCCCACCTTCTTGTCTTCTGCTTTTGCCTTCAGAACTTCCTTAGCCCAACTCTTCGGTTATGCTCCACCCTGGTAACTATCTTTTTCTTTGAAGCTCTGCACAAAGCATATTGTATTCTTAGTGTATGTGTTAGAGCGTCTGCAGCGGGCGACTAAGACCAAAAATTTGGGTCGAGAACGAGATGTAGTGGGACGTACTATCGATTAAACGAAGACCATCGACTAAATCCCAGACTAAATTTGGTCCGCGACCAAGACCAAACCCAAATATAGTCGGGCGTTGATAAACTTAACGCCCCACACCGAGCGCACGTAAACTTAACGCCCCACACCGAGCGCACCTGAATTCACCGCCCCATTTTTTCCTCTTTAGCATGGGGCGTTAACTATAACAACGCCCCATTTTTTTTTCTTTCTTTTTATTTTAATTAGTATGGGGCGGTAACTATACCCCCGCCCCATATATTTTTTTGCTCTTTTTTTTTGTTTTGTTTTATTACGTGAACAGGGTTAAACTATATCACGCGTAAACTATATCTACGCCCCACATCGAGCGTAATCTTTACCAACGCCCACAACAAGCGTAAGCTATATCAACGCCCCGTAACAAGCGTAAGCTATATCAACGCCCCGCAACAAGCGTAAGCTATATCAACGCTCGACTAAATATACTCGTCCCCCACTACGTCACTCAACGGACTAAACCCATATATGGTCTTTTTTTTTTAGTCTTTACTCTTTAGTTTTACTCGCGCCGTTGCAGACGCTCTTAGTAAACTAAACACAAATAACACCCAAATGGGAGATTTGAAAAGAGTTAAAGAGAATAGTCCCAGCAAACCTTTCAAGGAAGGGAAGTATGAGTTACATTGACCGGGATGAAATTAGTATATGGACACTTTATCTTTTCCATTTCCAAATCCATTTACAGATTGTTCTGACAAAAATATTAAAAGGAGAAGAGATTACCAGGAATCATGAATGAAATTTGGCCAAACATCCATTGTTTAAATTATCCCCTTTACTTGCTTCTGTAATATCACCACCAACATTACTTCACCTAATTCCTAAAGAAACTTAAATTAAGCCTAATACATCTAATTATACTTAAATTAAGAGCAAACCCATCATAATATGAGATAATTGCGGTCTCACCTAGCAACAACATGAGCTATATGAAATCCACTAAAAACTAAACCCAAAATCTAAAGATCAAATAGAAACTTCAAAATAATCAAATTCTTACCTAAATATATTTGGTTCACACAAATCTGAAGCACAAATCAGACTAACTAAAAATCAGAAAAGCATAAAAAGAGCAATAAGAATTAACCAAAAAAAAAAAAAGAAAAAAAACTAAAATCCAACTATAAGGAGAAAACAGTAGTAACCTTACCGTGGTTATAAGCTGAGATTAGATTCATCGTGTACATATTCTGCAATCAGAACACCCAAACATCAGATAAAGTAAAAAATATCAAAACGAAATCAAGCTCAAATGAGAGTGAAGAGGAAAATTCAACAGTAAACGGAAAGAAAGAGGCCAAAACAATGAAACCTGTTATCAAAATCAAATCAACAAACCAAATACTGAATAAGAAACAAATCCGAATGACAGAGGGAAAGTATAAAAACACACTCCGATTAGAGATTTTGAAAGACGGTCCAATAGGAAACACCAATTTAAAAACTTATAGTACTACTATTCACTGTTAGCCATGCTATTAGCCAGGGGTGGGGTACATTGTGCATACCTTCATTAAAATCCTGCAAACATGTAACCCAAATTGCAATTAACCCATATTACATCAGCTTATCAATCTGTACATGGTGCCTATTGTGCTATACTCAGTGAAATATATATCCTACAAATCAAACCTGCAAAACCAAAAATTCAAAAATCCCAGGTAACCATCAAATCAACTGAAGCCCAAATAACTAACAAATTTACATATCGATTACAAACTAATAATTGTATGTAACATATAATAAAACCCTAGAAATTAGAAAAAGCAATAATTTAATTACCTGACAGTGTAAGAATCAACAGAGCCTGATTTCGGTTTCAAGAATTTAAGGTTAAAACACTTTTAATGTGTTCAAACCAAATAGATTCTGAAAATTTTCAAAAAGAAAGAGATCGAATGAGAACAGGGAAAGGGAAAGCTGAATTCGATTTACAGTCAGAACCCTAGAATCAACGGCCTAATTTGTTATTTCAATTAAAACCCTTTCAATCAAAACCCCTAAAATTCAATTTATAGTCAAAACCCTAGAATTCAACTATCAATTTACAGTCAAAATCAACAATAAAAACTTTTGAAAAAATTATCGTAGCTGTACATTAACCGCTACTATCTTCTTCGATCACCTTGGTAATTTTGATGCTTTTACAGGTCTTCAATCTCCTGGATTAAGTGTTTTTTTAGCCGTGAAAAAACAGATTGAGAACGAAGAGATTTGCTGAGAGTTTCTTTTCGTTCTTTTTCTTTTCTTGCTCACATATATCCAACAACCTTGATATTAACGAAAAAAAAAAGAATTACTTCGAGTTTTGATATCTTGGTCGGGACGGGACACCATCCACACCGCCCAAAATAAACTCAAAACCGATCCGACGAACCTAAGTATCTCTCGCCCACGATATATCATGGCCGCAGGATCGCCGAATCCGACGAACACCTTTGTCCCGGACACAAGGACCACTTTTCCTTAATAAAGAGACTAGGTATCACCCCGGCCTATGGCCGTGGCTCAACCTTTTTTTTTTTTTTTTTTAGTTTGGTCGGAGATTAGAACCATTAAACATCAAGTTTATAAGTTAGTTGGGGACTGCGATCCTAGTGTTTTCTGGTCGTGTCAAATCAGCCGGGGCTTACAGCCCCGGCCGTGGTCCCCTACGTAAATTCCAGTATTTTGTTGGTCGGATCAAATTAGCCGGGGCTTACAGCCCCGGCCGTGGTCCCATACGCAAATTCCAGTATTTTATTGGTCGGGTCAAATTAGTCGGAGCCAACAGCCCTGGCCGTGATCCCCTACACAAATTCCAGTTTTTTGTTGGTCGGGTCAAATTAGCCTGGGCCTGCAACCCCGACCGTAGTCCCATACGTAAATTCTGGTATATTGTTGGTCGGGTTAAATTATCCTAGGCCTGTAGTCCCATAGCCCCCTAAAATTCTTTTAGAAATTCATATTTAGCCTTAAATATATAAAAATCCTTTGAAGGTCAGATTACATAATGTTGGTGGGTAGCCTGACAACGAGCTGGGAACCAACACCCTTTTGGATAGCTAAACCTATTCTATAAAAAAGAGTACCTCCTATCTTATAATTAACATCATGATTGGTGGTACAATTATTCAACCTCTTCAAGAAAATGATAGTATCTTCGCCCAACTCCCCTAAAGTCGTAAAGGCTAAAACAGCAAAACCGTACCCGTGAGTTGAACACTTATCAAGGTATTTAATTCGTTTACGCGTTGTAGCTATCGATATGGCCTGACCGGGTATAAAAGTACGGACTCCCCCGCCAGTAAACGGTGAAACCACCGTAACATCAAAACAAACATCCTGGCCATTTTCCCAACCGTGAACAAGAATATCAGCTGATCTCAAGGGAGTATCGTTGTCTGATAATAAACCAAGCTCTACCTCCTTCCTCACATGTACACCTGCCTTGTAACAAATATCAGCGAATACATCCCTTGCAAGGTCATGGCGGAATTTGTTGCCAACATCATTAGCGCAATGCACAGCATGATCTCCGAAAATATCCATCTTTTTGTTGCAACTTGAGCATGTACTATCTTCCCCGAAAAGAGGTATTCCCAATCTATAACTTAACACCGACCTAAATTGCCTCGGTCCTATAATTTGATTTAAACCAGAAATGGGAATCGCCTTAAGAAAATCCAAAGCATGTGGCACCCTGTTGCTTTGCCATAAAACTGAATCTCGACTGGACATTGAGAACTGTGACGGAATCCGCTTCTTCACAACATCAAAATATAACACTGCCAACGAACGCATTGGATGTGGGGCAATATTATTAATGTTGAAGGTAGAAGTAGTCAATCCACATACCTCTAGGAAATTATTCAAAGCTCGCTGGAAGCACGCGCTAGGCACCTCATTAGGGGAAACATTTAGCATGGTCTGTTGTAAGCCCCTAGTCTGAAAACAAGATGCGATATAACAAAAATGGCTAGTATCTTCCATTGTGTAGACACCGAGACCCCCATCTTTCATTGGCAAGGTGGAGAGACGTTGTTGCAGTGGTCCAAAGCCAGCGCCATCTCCCGTGACAATGTTTCTCAAAAAAAGCATCAAACGTTGATCAAAAAAGGATTTGGCTTGAAGCAGTGACCAGGGGCTGGCAGTCCTCATAGCAAAATATAATCTTGACACCCCAGTGCAACTGCGTAACAGAAGAAGCTCGCATTGAGGATCTTGTAGTTTCTTCACACTTTCCATTAGATAGATTGTTTTGTCCACTCTAGCTTGTATTAGATCGCAGCTGAAGTTAAGATCTAGGCTAACAGGGCCACCCAGCAGTTTCACCCCCCTAGAAGGCCTACCGATGTCCGAGGGAAACACGTTATCGGCTATACTCCTAGGGTCAACAACAGGCCAAAAAATCTCAGTCTTCTTGATGTTAAGATGAAGCCCAATGCTGCCTCCTTCCGGCTGAATAATGCTTAAAGCCTTCGACACTTCCAGCGTATCCCCTACCAAAGTCCCATCGTCCAAGTACCACGCTTGTAGGTCAAGCTTGCATTACGAAGAAATCATACAGACCATCGGATGTAAAGCTAGAGCAAATAATAAGGGTCCCAAAGGGTCACCTTGCTGAACCCCCTTTGCCGAAGATAAATTGAATTCGTTATAATAAAGCCTAGCGGGCTTAGCATAACAAAACTCTACCCACTTCGCGATACTTGGGCATTTGCTCCGCACCTCCTTGATGAGAGTGCTCCTGTAAACTAAATTAAAGGCGTTGGTGAAATCAACTAACAACATGGTCATATTCCCCTGCCTCCCTTTCAACTCAAGTAACCTATTGGCCGAGTGCAGAATTGCTTCTCCTCCGCCGGGATACCCACTCCGAATTGATGATTACCCAAGTAGACGGCCATTTCCTTTCCCACCGCCGACGCCGCCAACTTTGAACACAACCTCCTCCAAACCGTGCCCACTGCTATTGGCCTAAGTCCACCTCCTGGATTGAGCAATGGAGTTAAAGGAGCGCTGGCCACAAACTCACCCGTAACATAAGGGCATCTACCTGCCAACCATAAGTTAACGACCCCAGCCATAGATGCTAGTAGTTCGTCAGCAACAGCCGTCACCGCCCCACTAAGAGCATCTGCCAAGTGTTGGGCTCTGAGACCATCCCTCCCACAAGAAGTCCCTCTAGGGAAACTCCTAATCGTGCCTAAGACTTCCTTAGCATCCACATAAACAACCTCCCCTTTAATGGGTTCTGAAGGTATGCCAGGTGGTTCAGCCGCAGGGTGCATACGCCTCAATTCATTCAATGTTTCTGGTGTAGTGGGTGCGACGCCACTGGAAGATAGAATACACACTGCCGCTGTGTAGTGCCCTGAAGCCAACTTTCTCTTACAAGCTTAAAGATTGTTTTTTTTTTCTTGGAGCCTTGAGTAGCTTGTCTACTCTCTTGTCCCGATGGAGCCAACAACTTTCATGCTAAGATAAGGTAGCCATTTGTCTCCCTCCACACAGTCAAGACCCGATTTATGCTATTAGCCTGTAATCTCCTTCTATTAGCATATCTCCCTTCATTGGTATTCTTGGGGTTGTACAAAGTTAAAGTGCAGCTGGGCAATAACAACAATTTGATCCAAGATGTTAAATCAGTAGGCTTATCCATAATCTTGTCTATCATCGCTTTCAGGGTTCTGGAGAAGTTAAGCCTACACGATGGAGGAATGATGGCAGTCGTCTGTACCTGTTTCTTTAAAATTGCATCTAGCACTTCCAAGGTCAGAACATTCGATTCCTCATCGATGACTTCAATGCCCGCGTCCAGGGAGCCTATGCAAGGTTTGATAATGCCATGAATCAAAAATGTTGCATTATTTCCATCTAGGGGACCCGCAATAGTATCACTGTGATCACGACAGGGACGGCTCCAGGCACGAAGGTGCATACACTCACTTCACAACCACATCTTCAGGTGTCTTAAACCAACCTCCCAAGCATTATAAATGTCTGCATCATTACCAATACATGCTCTGCAAACACCTCTGCTCTCAGCAGAACCAAAATGCCGATCATGAATATAGATAATTAGAGAACTTCGAGTGAAGCCTCTACCCCTAACCCCATCCCGGCAACCATCAAAGACCCTAAAAGGGCAATGGAAAGTTGAGTCATCCAAGGGATTAGTAACGGCCGAAGGAGAAGAAAAGTCTTGGAAGGGAGAAGAAGGTAGTCTTTCCCTTGTCATGACAAAAGGAGCAGAAATGCAGCTAACAACAAGCCCCGTGCTGGTGCTCAACTGATTCGGAATTTTCTTCAAACACTTTCCGTGCGTTAAACAAAGTCACGGAAACACAAACGGATAGAATCACAAACGTGTAGAAACACAAACGGATAGACTCACGGGAACATCTAACCCAAACAGAACGAATCACCGAATCATAAAGAAAAAATCACGTTTCCTGAATAACATAATTAAAAAAAAACGCAGATGAAAATATGCTACAGTATTATTATTTTTTCTGTAGCAGGTGAGAGAAAGTTCGAACAAAAAAAAGGTTGTAAATTTACTAATGATGCCAAAACCAATGTCTGGGTGTATTTACCTAAACTGATTTTTTTTTTTTTTGAAAATAAGATATATTGTCAAGCAGAAAGTTAATTCCTTGATTCATACCCATTTGGAATCAACTGTGTAGAAGTTGTTCTGTTGGTGACTGAGTCTTCAGAATTAACAGTTTCTGTGAAAAATACAAGAGAGTTTTGATTGTTACATAGTTGTTGTGCTTTGACAGAGTCATAAGCAATTGAAGGAAATAAAAACGTAGGTATATAATTAAACCAATGCGCCATCAAGTGTTCCTTTCTACCTAAACTGATTGTGAATACATATTAATCTTTTTTTTTGTACGTGACATGGATTTGGTGCTGATATAGGAAACCCAAGGGACGTTTGTTCTTTTTTTTTGTTCCTGATATAAATCTCTGCCAGTTGAACATTCCCATGTTAACTTGTGGTGATAAATTCTATACACCCAGAAATATTATGGATATTTCCCACCAGCTCCACCAAACGCTTCCTGTAGCAACCTAAAGGCATTTACAGAAAAAAATAATCGTATAGGACTAATTCCCTGGTTAAAATAGTATAAGGGCACAGCCTAGAAGTGGTGGTCCGGAAATTACATCGGATGTTGAGAAGAAGATTGCTGCCTTGAAACAGGCATCTCGGATTACCAATAAAGTCAAGTAAAAAAATGAAGCCTGGCGATCGTACTTGGATTTTTAGACCCAAAATATAGATAGCTTTTATTTTGATCAAGGGCTGTCAGAGGCTATTTTCCGTGACCATAAGAATGAGCGAACTTTAAGTGAGGCTGCAGAAGATCTTCTCTCATCTTGCATTAGCGTTACTTTTAAAATTAAACCTAACCGAATTACTTCACCTAACCCTAACCAAACTCGACTACACCCCTTGAATCATCCACAATCGATGGAATCAACATATTCTTCTTCGCTGTTCACATTCTCTTCAAAACTAAACTCTTGGAAACATCCAGTGGACCTGTATCCCCCATTAGAATCTTATTTATCGCTGTCAATCTTGGCTGCATTGGGAGTTTGTTGTAGAGAAGAAACCTTGTAAACTAAACTATTGTAAACATCTGAGCCGTGTATAAAAAGATAAAAGAACCCATTGGAACCTTGACAGATGCATGAGTTGTGAAGTAATCAATAAAATCGAACAAATACTTATTATTTGTAATAGAAAATCAATAAAATTATAGAAAACCAAAGAAACTTTATCTGATAGTAGAAACCCAAAGCTGGTTGAGGCTTCTTATATAGACGTGCACAAAGTTCCCAGATTTTACTCAGATTAGGCTTTTTAATTTTTTTTTTCGATCACGGTGGATTTGAGAAGTTGCGCGCCTCATATTTGATTGTAGAAATTAGATCCCGACAAAGTTTATGAGTGTCGATTATAAAGATACACGAAACTTTATCCGAGCAAGATTCCGGTATACCACAACGATGTTTGACTGTGTTGTAAACACGGCTTCCGCTTCTTATATAGACGTGCGCAACCAGTTTTTAATCGGATTAGGAAACCAAGTTATATGTGGAAATTCGGTGTATTAAGAAAAACAGATTAGGAAATCCAGTTAAATGGGGAAATCCAGTGTAATATACATGTACTCTATTTTCGTAAACGGGAAAAATTCAACTATAGGTATCTTATGGAGACAAATTCAAATCAGGAAACCCAACAATCGGACGGTCGTCTATATACAACATATAACGAATTGATCTGTGTCGTGGGATGACGAAATTAATGGTCGGATTTATTAGTCTACAGAAACACCACTTCTTTTTATAATATATAGAAGATACTAGTAAGGACACATGTGCGATGCACATGTTTGAATTTTTACTCATCCAACAATACTAAATTTGAAAGTCATGAAATTTTCTTAAAACAAAAATTTAATATTCTTATTTGTACTCGTTACGTAGATGATTGAAAGAGCTTTTCAAATATATAAATTTTAAAAAAATTCAGTGTATATCTTGCCTGGCACATTTAGGGGCGACTCAGTCACAATTAGGGACGATACTAAAAGACAAAAAAGGTTACCCAAACGTAAAACTGAGCTACCCCTTATCCGCGATTTTTCAAAATGGCAACTATACCCTTTTATAATCGGTAGCCAAAACAACAATCGGTAGGTTAGTTGTTAATCGGTAGTTAAATTGAAACTATACCTACCGAATATTGTGTAGATACTTCGACAAATAATCCTTTGTTTATTCGGTAGCTTATCCAAATTTTAAGGCTACCGATTATCAGGAGCCCCTTATATAACCTTGGCCATATCTCGGAGGTTCTGAGGGGTGCAGAGCCAACCATAACCAATTGGCTTGAGTTGTGGATTTATCGGTAATCGGACGGATAATATGTTAAAACCCTACCGATTATAAGTTGCCCCAAAATGATATTATTTCTAACATCCTTCACGTAGAGAATTTAGAAATCTTCGATAATCGGTAAGTTATACAACTAAAAAACCTACCGATTATATCGAGGCCCAGATCGAACCTTTGCCATATTTCAAAGGTTTTGAGTGTACACAGCGAGCCATAACCAGTTGGTGCGTGTTTTGGGTGCAGCAGTAATCGGAAGTTTTTTATATTACAAAACCATCCGATCATAAGTAGCCCCGAAATGATTATTTTCGAAAATCCTTCATGCATTGAATTTTGAAATCTGACATAATCGGTAGGTTATCTAACTTAAACAACTTACCGATTATAAGGAGCCCCAGATCGAACCATTGACAAATTGCATAGGTTTTGAGTGTTCAGAGCCACGGATAACCACTTGGTTCGTGTTTTGAATGTAGACATATTCGTAAGGAAAATTGGTTCCACAACCTACCGATTATTGGTTTCCCTAAATTCAAATTTTGTAAGCTACTATATTCGGTAGGTATTATTAAACAAATTACTACCGATTATTCGTAAGGAATTCATAAAAACAAACTACCGTTTAATATAATCGTTAACCAGTGAAGGAATATAGATTCCCAATTATGGTGTTATTTGGTTCCAGGAAACAAATTGTTTTCACACATAATAATCGAAAATGAACCATTAAAAACCCTACCGAATATTGTTATTCGGAAGGATTGGTGAAAAATAACCCTCCGATTGTGGTGTTGTTTGGATACAGAAGGCAAGTTTTCTTTACACATAATAATCGAATGGCAGAGTATATTATTAACCTTCCAATTCTGACTAAATGTTTTGCAAAATCTCCAGAATCGGTAGGTTAAAAATATATAAAGCTCCCGATTCTGACAAAAAATGCAAAAACCCCAGAATCGGTAGGTTCTTATATAAACTTAACCCTCCGATTGTGTTCCAGAATTCAACAGTTACATGTCTTATCATGTGATTCGCTTGCGAGTCATCGTTAAATGCATAAACATAGCAATATAGCCATTCATAATCCATAAAAGGAAGAATTCACAATCCATAAACATAGCGCCTACATAAAGATAAATATTATTCAATCATGAACTTCGTTGGATTAATGAATGGTTGGGCCATTATGTTGAAGATGAAGTTGGAGAGAGTTAAGAGGTATTTGTGTTCCATAGAGGGTACAAGGATACAATCCTTATATAGGGTTTAGAGTTCCAACGGCTCTTTTTTTGTTGGGGAAATTGTATAATCGGTAGCCAAATAAGGTATTTAGCTACCGACTATACAATTGCCCCAAATTTTGTTTTGGGAGAAATCTCAAATTTACGAATTTGAGAACTATAATAATCGGTAGTTTATATGACTACCGATTATAAGTTGCCCCAAATTTTGTTTTGGGAGAAATCTCAAATTTTACGAATTTGAGAACTATAATAATCGGTAGTTTATATGACTACTGATTATAAGTTGCCCCAAATCTAATCTTTGGGAGATACTATAATCGGTAGTATAGTGAGGTTATTATTACTACCGATTTTTATAGGACCAAGATTCACGTTTGGCACGAAATCTATATTAATCGGTAGTCAAATATGA
Organism: Papaver bracteatum; assembly: GCA_023529315.1. Taxonomy (NCBI): domain Eukaryota; kingdom Viridiplantae; phylum Streptophyta; class Magnoliopsida; order Ranunculales; family Papaveraceae; genus Papaver; species Papaver bracteatum. Next base: position 111,949 of record JAJJWX010004110.1, on the reverse strand, counting down.
TTATTAACCTTACGATTTAGTGTTACACAATCAGACACAAAATTGCTTCCGATTATATAAGGGCATTAATGTAATCTCCACGTTTTTCGACACCCCTTAACGTGGCCTCTGGGTTGGGAATAAAAAAGTCTCCCCTAATTGCGACTGAGTCGCCCCTAAATGTGCCAGGATATCTTGAAATATATTAACAGGGGGTTAGTCAAATGTGATTTGAAATGACTTCTGGGGAGTTTCCAAATCTTCTGTTAGTCCATAGAGATTTTCAGAGAGTCTCAGAATGTCTCTTGTTATTGGTTAGAGACTTTTTTTAGAAAAATTAATTGGGGGATATGGATTTTAATCGGGGGATATCACTAGAGGACAAAATAGGGATCCGAATATCCTAGCTGGGTTACCCCTTATGTAATTAATTTATTATTTCCTAATCTAACCCTCCCTAATTAGGATTAGTTACTAATTAAGATTAGTAAAATCTTAATGATTTGGGGGATATATTTTGTTTTTGTGAGTTTATTTTAATTTTTTGTGGGTAGAAGGAAGGAAAAAATTTTAGAGTAGAATTTTTTTTTTTTGAAAATGGAAGATGAATTTGAAGAGAGACTTGTAGCTGCTGAATCCTTGGCTCAACTACAACAACAATCATATCTTCAATCTTCAGTTAATGATAACACCTCCCAATTGGAGTTATATGATGAACCAACACCCTTGGATCACGATTTTCGTGACCATGAGGAGTTATGTGAAGAACCAACTCAAGAAAGTAAACATGTTCAACATACAAGCATCCCCAACACACAGTAATGCTTCAAAGAGGTCGAAAATTTGTTTTTTTTTTCGAAACCGCCATTTCTCGTCCGAAAAGCGTAAAACCGAAGATGCGCGTTATATGAATACCATGCCGGAACCTCTATAACCGGCATTGTATTCATACAAATTTGAATGCCGGTTTAAAATATCCCCAACCGTTCAAGAACATACTGGCGTACCATTCAAACCAAGATTGCATGCCGGTTTGAATTTATACTTTTTACCAACCACCGAATATTGTATGGAATACTCAAACCGCACTAACCGTACATGACACACCATGCCGGTTTGTGATACCGGATAGATCCTTGCATGTCGATGGTGCCGGTTTAATAGGAAAAACATACTGAGAAACAAATTATATTTTGAACTTAAAAACCGGCATTCCTTTTTTGATCTATGTATGCCTGCACTATATCCCTAAGATAGTAACTTAATTTGTAAAAATGCCGGTTTTAATACTGGCATAGAATGACAATTACCTTGTATGCCGGTTTTGAAAACCGGCTCTTTAATTTACTTATCGACACCTGCCGGTTTTAACTAATCCAATTTTATTTTCATTTAGATAATTCGTACAACGATAAACCAAACTCCAAACCGCTCCATCGGGATACGTTAACACTATAAAATACCTCGGTATGTTACCAAACAAGTCTTCCACCTAGTTTTTACAATTTAATGTTGGGATTTGCTTGTAATCTCTCATTCTTATGTAGGGAATAAAAGATGAAAAGGAAGTAATTGCTTGGGAAAAAGAGACGGCTCTTAAGAACATGTGTGTCTTAGTGAGGAATAGTCAACATTCATATGTTCATTTTGAGATGGTTTGTGAGAGAAGCGGAAAATACAAGGAGAATAGCCATAAGAGAAAGGGTTATGTATATGAAAATAAGACTAAGAGGGTATACAAAACAGTTACGAGAAAGGATGAGTGCCCCTTTAAGCTTGTATTCTATCTAAGAGGAGAAAGTAAAGAAGAAAAAGAATGGGAATGTAAGGTGTGGTTTGGCCGTCACAACCACCCCGATCCGAAAGATTTTGAAGGTCACTCCCTAGTTGCGAAGCTAAAACCTGATCAATTCGAGGATGTCAAGATGATGACAAAAGCATGTATCAAACCAAGAGTGATTCTCCGAACCTTCAAGGCAAAGGATAAGATGAACGTTTCTTCACTAAGTACAATTTATAGCGCACAAGCAACTATTAAAAGGTTGGAATGGGAAGGGAGGAATGTTATGCAAGAATTTGAGAAGATAGTTTGGGATCACAACTACACGCGTATCATTAAAAGAGGTCCGTACGAGAAGCCGCTTCAAATATTCATTTCGCATCCTTTGCTTTCACAATTGGCTCATACGTGTTGTGATGTTCTTATGATGGACTGCACGCACAAGACAAACAAATACAACATGCCTTTGTTCAACATCGTGGGGCACACATCGGACAAGGTAACATTCACATTGGCTTGGTGTTTAATGGAAAACGAGAGGGATTACAATTATCATTGGGCATTGCGACAATTGAAATTATTGTTCCCGGAAAATCGTGGTCCGAAGGTCATCATAACCGATCAATTTGACGCACTAATGAATGCCATATCTGACGTATTTCCGGATGCACAAAATTTCCTATGTACATTTCATATAGGTGAAAATGTGAAAAAACATTGTCATGCTTTGTTTGAACCCTCTAAGGCTGATATTAAAAAAAGAATGGTTGGTCAACTTGATGAAGATGTTCGTAAAGAGAAACTATCACCCGAAGAAGAAGAAAATGAAAGAGGAAAGATTAAAGAGCGAGTCGACAAAGAACACGATGAAAACCATAAAAGGTGGTTGGAATTTCTAAAGGATTGGGAGAAAGTTTATTGGTCTCTTACCGAGGACATGTATGAAAAGAGATTGAAAATGTTTATTGCCATCTATAACGAAGTGTATCCAAGTGCCGTTTCATATTGTCGGGATAAATTGTTGGATAAGTTCAAGGAAAAATTTGTGCGTGCGTGGACAAATCGTTATAGACATTACGGGAATGAAGCAACTAGTATAGCGGAGTCCTCACATGGGAGATTTAAAGATCTCATCCAGTCCGGCCTGGGAAAGGTGGTTACGGTCGCCGAGGCAATGGAACAAAACTTTAAGGCCGATGGATAGGATCAAGAAGGGTTTTGAGAAAAGCTCCATGGATAGGATGACTCCATTTCTTAAACATACTAAGTTGCTCCAAGGAATAGAGTTTAACGTCTCTCGGTGGGCAATAAAACATATGATGAGACAAATGCAATATGAAAAAAATTATGGAAAACCGGGTGATGTGTGTATTTGTCCCGACATGTCTTCTTTGGGGCTTCCGTGTCGACATATGCTTGTGAAGTATGAAGAAGTGATACATATTGGTGTTATTGATCCTTTTTGGAAGCAATTATCTTTCGACCTTCCCCCTACCGAAGTTCCCGGACAATCACCATGGGATACAAAGGAGGCCCAAGAATTTTTTGAAGCTTACTCACGTGGCAACTCGGCTAGCCGACAAGTATTGTTGAGTCAACTAAGACTAATTACACGGCCATGGATAGAACAGAGTGAAGAGCCAACAAAGGGAGATCCGCCGGGTAGACCACAAACTAAAATTCCAAGGAAAAAACAAAGAAAAGAATTCAAAGAAATGACTCGCCGTGAAGAGGAACTCGCGGCAACAAAAAAATGAGATCTATGTGCAAGTGAGATTTCAGAAGCAAGATTCGCGGAAACTCCTGGTCCAAATAAAAGGGATAGGCCGAGGAAGGAACCGATATCAAGTCAACAACAATCGACGAGTTCTGAGGCTACACCAATAGTCGATGTATCCGAGGTTCAAAGGAAGAGGGGAAGGCCGCCGAAGGTTCCCACATTAAGCTACGAAGGACAACAAGGTCAACATTCCGAACCTACACCAATAGTCGATGTATCCGAGGTTCAAAGGAAATGGGGAAGGCCGCCGAAGGTACCAACATTAAGCTACGAAGGACAACAAGGTCAATATTCCGAACCTACACCAATAGTCGATGTATCCGAGGTTCAAAGGAAACGGGGAAGGACGCCGAAGGTTCCCACATTAAGCTACGAAGGACAACAAGGTCAACATTCCGAACCTACACCAATATTCGATGTATCCGAGGTTCAAAGGAAGAGGGGAAGGCCGCCGAAGGTACCAACATTAAGCTACGAAGGACAACAAGGTCAACATTCCGAACCTACACCAATAGTCGATGTATCCGAGGTTCAAAGGAAGCGGGGAAGGCCGCCGAAGGTACCAACATTAAGCTACGAAGGACAACAAGGTCAACATTCCGAACCTACACTAATAGTCGATGTATCCGAGGTTCAAAGGAAGAGGGGAAGGCCTCCGAAGGTACCAACATTAAGCAACCAAGGGCATGTCTTTGAGCAATCCGAACCTACACCAATAGTCGATGTAGCCGAGGTTCAAAGGAAAAGGGGTAGAGGAAGGCCAAGGAAGAATATTCTCCCGTCTAATACCATAGACATTTGGAGTGTAGGGATTGCAGATGATGGTTTGGATATAATTAAGCTAAAAGATGGTAATATGAAGATGTATAAGGATCCCATAACAGGTAGGACCATTAGAAGTTATCATACGAAGATAGAGTCTTACATAGGCCAACTTCCTGAGGTTATTCGCGAGTTTATTGCGTACACGGATGATGTCGATGGAGATGGAAATTGTGGATATCATACCGTGACCGAACAATTAGGAATCTTCGAGACGGCTGTTAGTAAAGGAATGACACCATGCCGCTATGCTAGAATGAGAGTGGCCGATCAACTTGTGAAGAAGAGGAGCTTTTATGAGCAATTGCTTGGTCACGATGAGGTGTTTGATGATATGTGTGCTCAAGTGTTAGGACCCGAGCAGGAAATGACATTTCTTTCTTCTCAATATTGGATGAGTATGCTGCTTTGTGGGCATCTAGTAGCGGATACATTTAATTGTGTTGTTCATTATTTTTCCCCCACCATAGTCTCAACATTTACACCAAAATGGCAAAAATGCGAGGGATCCCTTAAGATGAGAAGAGTTGTTTTGGCGTACGTGAACGGCAATCATTTCGTTATTCTAAAACTCAAGGACAATTGTCCATTGCCACATGTTTGTGGGATGGTTAAAAACAAGGAACTTGATCCAAATATATGGAAGGGATGGATGGCATTGAATGAGGAGAATCACCAATTATGGGATGCTTTGGCATTATCAAAAAAACCTCTTGAAGAGGATGACTTGCAACTTCATACGTGTGGAAGTGATGATGAGTAATTTGGATATATGTGGTTTACTTATACGCCCCCTTTTTGTTGTTTTGGAAGTTTGAATTGTAATCATTAAACCATATGTGCCAATGTAATTTGATTCAAACTTTACTATGCCAAGACTTGTACACCTAGCGTTTCAATATATGTTCTCTTTTGTGCCGAAATAACACCATAAGTTCACAGATATTTTATTTTTTGTGCCGTCATTGGAAAAAAATGCATAACACCACCGGTAGAACACATAGAAAGTTTATTCACATAGGAATTTTAGAGTACCGGCATAGTACACAAGATAATTATACTATGCTGGAACTCTATTTTTTCAATATGGAACTAAAAAGAAAACCGGCATGGTTTACAGGATAAATACTATGCCGGTTTTAAAAAAATAAACTTAGAAATTGGATATTGCAAGACACATAAAATAACATAAGCAAAGATCTAATCCCATAAAATGACATAAGCAAAGTTTAGACAAACCAAATGTAAAGTTATGATGTTCCAAACCGAAAACAAATGAAGCAAAGATGTTCACGATTACCAATCCACACAAACAAACATAAACAACAACAAGACTATCAAGGCCACACGATCACTCGGTTCTTGGCCTCTTGTATACCCTCTTTTTCTTTTCGCCACAAGTCTTTTGCCTCAGTATCTTCTATTTGGTCTAACTTTTGGACAACGTTCTCCATTTCTTTCTCGGGTCAAAACTCTCCTTTCTTGGTCTTCTTCTTAAAGAACCTTGACAAGTTTCCAATCATTGACGCTGTTAATGGATATTTTTCAAAATGTATTTAGTATGTACATTTTTATAATTTGATAGATTTAGATTAAGAGAATAGTAATGAACGCACCAACAATGTAACGAGCTGTATAAGTGCGGGTACAATATCTGGATTTTTGGATGGACGTGGTGGTGGCGGGACCTCTACCGTATCCCGGCGTATAACATAAGGATGTGAGTACTGTAGATGCCCGCTTAGGAATGTGGGTTCACTACCAACACCGTTCTCAGCCAATTCCCAATCATCCCTATCCAGCACAAGTTCTTCTTCTTCCCTTTCGATCCAATGTGCAAGAATTGGTTCTGGTCGAGCATACCGTGAGTATGGCTCTCATATGATTGGAATTTAGTAAAGTCATGAGAATATTTATGATATGATGTATCTGTGAGATCTTTCTGCTTGTAACCGAGTTGGCGCATCACGCGGAGAGGGTTATGCATAACATATCCTTTTGGATGAAATAACAGTCCGTTGTATAATGAAACATTATCATGTCTCATAAGGTGAACTCCTCTGACATTCCTATAAGGGTCAAACACAACATCTTCCACAGAAAACGTGTCCAAAGATTCTCTCATTTGTAAAAATCGTTTCTTGTTAGGAGTAGGGGTATTGCGGAAGAAGTATTTCTGAGCTAGAGCCATATTCGGTTCATAGTCATGCCAAATTTTCAATCCTCTATACCCAATGAACAAATCTTGGAAGTGTTCGTAAGCCCACACCTGTGCCCATAAAATGTATAAGATAATTAATATTTGGAAACTAACAAATGTAATGATAACAATCAAAAAATAAGTAATTCACCATACCTGAATCACAGTGAAATTCCCATTAAATTGACGGCCTTTCGCCTTAGAAGCTCGACGCATTTCTGCCAAAAAATGTGCCAAGAAAGCGGTGCCCCATGAATACTTATGAACGTCTTCCAACGGATCCAAAAACTGTAGGTTGTTCAAATGCACCCGTTACCATTAGAGTCGGGGAATATAGCGGTTCCCAAAATGAACAACATATATGTCATGCGCTTTGTTGAGCTTGTGCGGAGTCAATTCCTTGTTCTTTGTATTCCCAAACAATTGAGTGAGTTGGACGAATGTTATAGTCTTTGTCTGAGAAGTTTGTTTCTTGTACAAATTTGCCATCGTGGTTTCCTTGTTCCATCCAAACAACTTTTCAGTTAGCTCATAGATCTTTTCCCACCCTAGGTCCTTCGACTTGTCTTCTACCTTAACCGGTTTCCCAAGAACCTCTAGTCATATTATCCTTTGGACATCTTCAGGGATAATGGTCATCTCGCCAAAATGAAAATGCATGGTGTCAGTTTCACCATAAAACCTCTTCAAAAAGCAGTTTGCCGTGACGGTATCAGTGGACACATAATTTTCTATCGCAGGATACAACCCAGATGCTTTGACTATTTCTTGAACAACCGGACACTCATCCTCCAAAAGCCAGACATCCGATTGTTGATGGCGACTAACACTCCAGGCTTTCCTGTGGTCCTATAAAATCATCACGAACTTTATTAAATTGATCACGTGTAAATAATAGAATAACAAGATACAAACGTCTTACATAAGTTTGATAGATCCATCGAGCCCAAGAGTCTTTATACGAAAATAAAAGTTGCGGGTTTATAGGTTGACCCCAATATTTTCCATCATTTCTGTGAGGAATTAAGTCTAACGTATCAGGGAAGTGAGGTGGGGGTGCCTTTTCATCATTAGTTTGTCCTAAGCCACCTGCTTGTGAAGATGAGCCACCTGCTTGTTCCGGTTCTTGTGGAGTTTGATTCTCATCATCATCATCATCAGTGTGAGTTGAGACACCTGTAGTAGCCGTTATTCCTTTTCCTTTGTCCTTTTTTGGTGCGTGAGACCTATGTTCCAACACGTTAAACGGATTTATATAGTGCATGCCGGCATACAAAATGAACACACACAAAACCGGCATTCACGCTTAATACTATTCTATGCGGTTTATTCCGGCATTATATCAATTAATACGAAGATGCTGGTTTTTGTTGAATTGTATCCAGGAATTTAAAAAATTTAGGGAACAAAAACCGGCATTGTATGTTACCATACCGTGAACGCCGAACAAATATAAAGCATACCAGCAGTAATTTTTGGAATGCCGGTTTTATGTAATTTTTTACCCAAAACTTAACAGTTTTTTTTTTTGTTTTTCAAATTGAACTCAATTGACTAGAATGCAATTTCAAAACCCTAAAAAGAAATTGTAATCCATCATGAACTCCTATCAAGTTTCACTTTGTGTTGTATATTATTGGATAAACCCTAAAACTACTTCAATTCAACGAGAGACTTTGTGTTATACATGACTTACCGAATCAAATCTGTTACTTCCGCCTCACCAGGAGACTCTTCAGGAGTTTGTTGCGCATCAACAAGTATTTCTGTATTGGGGTTATCACGAGATTTGCGACGAACCATTGTTTTGGTATAATAGATGAAAAAAATAGGGAAAGATTGAATAGAACAAATAGTTTTATTTCCAAAACCGTCACTTATATAGCTTTGGAAGTTTGAAACCGTAATTAAAGAAACCTACGATTTTGTAACCTTCCAATGACTCATTAAATATTTGGAAACCGTCATATTAGTGGAATGAAATTGTAACCGTCAAACAAATTGAATGAAATTGTAACCGTAAAAAAGTTGAATGAAATTATAACCGTCAACCAAGTTGAATGAAATTTTAAACGCCAGAATACCGGCATTGACAATTACATACCGTGATGCTTAAAGCATTACAAGTTCATTATTTTTTTAACTTCTTAGTGTGGGTAAACCGGCATCTATCGTAAACATATACATGATGCCGGTTTTAAGATATCATAACTTCTTATTTTTTTTACTCATAGCTGTTGCTGGTATTTGAACGAAATTTCACGAAATAAATATCATTAACCACAAACATAAGATCTCAAGCATTTTCCAACTAACATCATTTAAGGGAATAACGTTACACATAGAATTAAAGATATCAATAGTAATACAATTTAAAATAATTTATTGGAATTAGATTGAACAAGCAAAGCAGCTTCGAAATGCCTAAAAGGATATTTTCTCCACTTCGTATATGCATCCTGAGCTTTATACCTATCACCACCGTATCTTGATAGGAATTCGTTGTATTTGAGACATGATTTGATGACTGCAGTTGTTCGAATGCGTACTATTTGATCATCGTATTCATTTTTGCGTTTCTTACCGTTAACCGTGTAATGCTTGTAAGAACCATTCATTACAAGGCCCCAAAACACTTCTGACGGGCGTTCATCCTCCGCCAAATCCAATACTAAGTAGTAATTTCTAATCCATTCTGTTTCCTCCTCAACATCTGCTTCTATCTTAGCTTCTTTTTGATGTTTAACCTCTTCCAGAGCTTCCGCTCTGATGTTATCTATTTTTTGACGATAACGTTCAATCTTTGTTTCCTCTTTTTCTTCTCTCTTCCTTTTACTTATCTCTTCCTCCATTGCGACAATTGAGTTAGTGGTTTCTTCCTTCCTTCTTAGTTTTTCTAGTATTGTGGCAATGGAGTTGGTCGTGGTTGATGATTGAATTCCTGTCAGAGTGGACAATATGCTCCTCAAATGTTTTTCTTTTTCGAGGGAATTGATGAACTTGGCAGCCGATGAGTAATAATCCATTGGAGATATATCAGTGAGGTATCAAGTGCAATGGGTGTATCCATTCCTTTAAATAGATTTAGTCATAACGACTCTTTTCCACTTTAGTAACGGCACAATAAGAAACTCAGATCCCACGCCGGAACTAATGTTTTCTAGAGTATGGTTTAAAAAACTAGCCGTTAGGTATTCAATGCCTGAAACCTATGACAATGGATGAAGTAAAACTACGCCGGTACTATGTTCCGGCACTCAACGTAATACAACGATGATGCCGGTTTTGAGGAAATTCTATTCGAGTTGAGGAACCAAATATAACTACTATACCGGCATACAATGTTTAATAACTTCAATGCCGGTTTTGGGAACAGTTCCATTAGGAGATAATTAAAGAGTTTTTGAATACCGGCATTCTTAAAATGAATATTCATATGCTTGGGTTTTCTCACTTATTTAATAGTTTTTGGAAATTTTGAATACCGGCATAGACCTTAGCAAACACAACAATGCCGGTACATGTCTGATTTTGAATTTTACTATGCCGGTTTGTGAAACCTGATGAATTCAGAAATGCCGGTATGTGTAACGGTATTTCAAAAATTGAGCTGTCCTATGCCGGAACATTTTAACTTTCAAACCAAAACTCTAATCATGTTCAACATAAACCAAAGTAAATAAAGAGTTAACCCACAGTACAAACCAAAACAAGTTTGAAATTGTTTTTGACGTAACCAAAAAACTAAAGAGTTAACCATCACTAATTAGTCTTTTGTTTCTTTTGGGTTGGCGCCTTCCTTGTTTCCCCATACATAGCTTTGACAGTAGGGTCGGTTTCTTCAATTCTATGAAGCTTTTCCTCGAGTTCCTTGATTTCTTGAAGAGATAGCACAACTCCATCCTTATGCTTGCAACCTAACATCTTCGTAACCTTGCCAAGTCGACGTCGCTAGTTTAATACATCAAATACATAATCAGCATATATATTAATATATGATTATGTTTACATTTAATAACTATAACCAATTAAGAAAACTTACCACCATTTCGAAAGTCTTGAGAAGTTGGGCCATCGTAGGTTGTGGAGGTGGAGGAATTTCAACAGGAGGGTTTTCTTGGTGTGGAGCTTCCACGGATGGAGGGCGCACGACATAAGGATGTGACCATTCCAGGTAATCCCTCATATAGCTGTCATCAACTTCATAACCATTTTCCGCAAGCTCCCACTTACTAATATCTACCAAACGACGTGGGTCTCTTTCCCTCCAATGTGTTGGTTCCGGTTGGATCATACACTACATGCAACTTGTTGGGAGTTGAATTGCACCGAGAAAAGTAAAGAAGATAATTATCATCAGAGGTCGACCAAAAACGGGATAATTGTTTAAATCCATGTTGGCGCATCACACGGCATGGGTCGGCCATGATGTATCCTCTTGGGTGGTACAAAGGCCCATGGTACAATGCAACATATCTTAGGATTTGACGGTATCCTATAATCTCCTTATAGTGTCGAACACAACGTCTTCCTTCCTCATAGCATCCATAGCCAATCTCATATCGATGACTCGACCTTTGTTACCGGGCTTCGGATTACTGTGAAACTCGAACCTCTGAGCTCTAGGGATATCGGGTTCAGGAAGGTCTTTGATCTTCAAGAATGGGCAGTCCTTGAACAAGGTTGGGAAGTGTTCATAACACCACACCTAATCCAATGTGAACAATATACATGTGAACAAAAGTTAAATAAATACATGTGAACATAGATTAAAAAAAATTGTACCTGGAGTATAGTGAAATTCCCGACAAATTGGTTTGTTTTAGCCAATGAAGCCCTTCTCATCTCCGCCATCAAATGTGCCATGACCGCGGTGCCCCAAGAATAGCCACACACACCTTCCAACGGGTCAAGGTACTGAGAAAGTTTGCACTTACCCGGTTGCCATTACTGTCTGTGAATTACCTAGTGCCCAAGAGGTATAACAGTACGCGGCGGCGTATATAGCTTAATCTGTGAAGGGTCCCATCCAGCCTCCAAGCTTCTAGCCTTTGTATTTTCAAACATCTTCTTAAGCATCGTCAGCTTGAATATCTTCGTCTTACTTCCGTTCGATGCTACATAAAAGCTATCCGAAGATGTTTTGAAGTCCCAACCAAATAACTTTTCAGTCAAATCGTGCAACTTCAGCCAATCTAGGTCCCGAGACTCAACTCCTTCTGAAATTGATTTTTCGATAACATTCAAGCCTAGAATGGCATAAGCATCTTCAGGAATCAAGGTCATCTCCCCGAATGGGAAGTGCATTATATCGGTTTCACCATGATACCTTTAGACAAAGCAATTGACGGTGACAGTATCTGGATTCAAGTAATTTTCAACCAAAGAATACAAACCCGAGTTCCTTACTAATGTTTGGACATCTTCATGTTCCAACGAAATTTTCCACTCAACCGCGGCTTGGTTTCGGCAAACACGCACAACCTTAGTATGATCCTACAAATAAGACATAATACGATTAAGAGATAATGTAAAAAATAAAACAATGCACATGCACAAAATAAAAAATACTTACATAAGTTTGAAAGATTGTACGAGCCCAAGAGTTCTTGTATCCAAAGAGTACTTTCAGTTCTGGAGCTTGACCCCAAATTTTACCATCATCGCGGTCGGGTATCATGTCATCAATGTGAGGAAGGTGACAACCTTTAACTTTGTGTTTTCCCTTGCCCTTGCCTTGTGTTGGTTGTTGACTAGTCTCACCAACTTCGGTTTGGATTGCTAATTGACTTGGGGGAACCTCATCATCTTTATCCTCAGTGTCCCCTTCATCATTCTCATCGTTCACAAATGTACCTTCACGGATTCTAAGTGCATTACGTTCACTACCACTCTCCCAATCTAACCCTCTTGTTTGAAACCCCAAACGCTTCTTGCGACCCGCATCTATCCCCGGGAGAGGCGAGGACTGGGAGTATCAAGACCGTCCTTTCTCCTTTTTTTAGTGAGAATAGGACCTTTATTTTTCCTCGATACTTTGGCTTTTGACCTATAACATAAGCAAACGAAACAAACATAAGAAAAGTCATCACAGTTTGTAAACCGGCATTGAAATTCTTAAAACAACTAATGCCGGTAACATGTACCGGCATATATGTTCAAATATCGAGCATGCCGGTTTTTCAGTTTTTCTTACTGAATGTTTCAAGTGTCAAACCGGCATACACGAATTGAACTACCTGATGCCGGTATTTCAAAACCGGCATACACGAATTGAACTACCTGATGCCGGTATTTCAAAACCAGCAATGACGAAACCTAGATATAATGCCGGTAAAACAAAATTTATTCCTGTGTTTTTTTAGTTGACTACCGGAATAGCCTTCAACCCAATTCGAATGCCGGTCCTAAAATCTAATTTTCAGGAACTCAAGCCGATTTGGTGTTCAACTACTATCGTATGCCGGTATAGATATTTCAGGTTCAGGAAGTTAAACGGCATCGTATTCGACCAAAAGTCTATGCCGGTTTCTAAACCGGCTTGGTATTCAAACTAAGATTCAATGCCGGTTTTCTCTGCAACTCCACAGTTTCACCAATTTTGGCGATTCTAACCTAAACCCATGGCTACAAATCGATTAAAACAATCATAAATGAGCTAAAAAAATACTTACCTTCTCAGAGAAGCCATGATTGGTTGATCATCCGAGTTGGATGCTTCGTCCTCTTCTAGTTCTTGAGCAATGTTCTCGATTCGTTGTTCATGTGTTTGTTGAGCAATCGATTTAGTGTTCCGTTTTTCTTTTGATTTCTTTCGTGGAGGCATGGTTATGGTAGGTTAGTCAACGAAGAAAATTTTGATTCAACGATTAATCGTCGATGAAGAATGAACGATGAAGAAAAAAAAAAAATTCTAAACATAAGCCTATGCCGGTACTGATTTGAGAAGGGGGATATATGATTTTGGGTTTTGATTTTAATGTTTAGTAGAAAGGGAAAAATAGTAATTTCATAATGTTTTTTAATTAATGAAGGGATATTCTGGTATTTTCGCACCCAAAAGATACCCCTTATCAGCCACAAATGGTTGGGGGAAGTAATTCATATCCCCCAATTAAAATCCATATCCCCCAATTAATTGTTCTTTTTTTAAGTCATTTAAATTTCCTGAAACTCCATGTTATTGGATTAGGATTTCATTAGAGTCACTCCAACACTCTTGTTATTCGAATGAGAATTGAAAGTCATTGATTTGTGTTTTTTAGAGATTTGGAGAGACTTTTTTTGGAAAATAGGCATGGTTGAAATCTCTCCCGAAGAGGTGATATTTTGGGAGACTTGGAAATACGGGGAATACTTGTTTTGAGAGCATGACCAATTTTTTTTTCTCATTTTTGTTTGAGTAGATGACCAAAGAATGAGCCATTTACAACGAGAGGATGTTGACTAGTGTACTTTTATTAAAATATGGGATGAATGGAACAAAGAGAATAAAAACTTAGGTATAAGACACATTGAGATTTATTTTGACAACGACACATATTTTACTAGGTATTCATGGTACTTTTAATAACATTATAACGTGCATAATAAAAAAAAATGGGATTTGAAAAATGCCTTTGTGATTTGTAGAGAAAAAAAAAGAAACCGTGAGATTTATTTTAGGTTATCCATATATCCCAACCCCGTTTTTCCTATTTCCTATCCCCTCCACATTTTCTAAAATCGATTTACTTTACATTTTTGGATTTTCCTATGTACCACCTCTAAAAAGTCAAATTAATTTTGACCCAAAATTATTACCTCATTTACTGTCGTCTTCTTCTTCTCATTAATCTCTTATTTTCACTAATCATTATTAAAAATCTCGATGCAGAGACGACTTAGTTCAGACATATAACTAGTTCTTTATGTTACAAAAATCTCCATATACCACTATCTCGTATGCAATCCTTATTAAGATGGATAACTAAAAACACATTATTTGTTTGTACATATTCTCATAAATTGTAACTCGAATTTGGTTTACTTATTCATACTTTGTAACTTGAATTTGGGTGGTTTGACAGACATTAATGGCAGTCGTTAATTATCAGAACGAATAAGAAAATCTAACCAAATGTCAACGCACATGATTATTTCTCTTTTAGTTTTATTCGACCTAATATGAACGACTAGCTCTTTGTCGAACCAAAGAAATATCAAATCAAATTTGTACCTGAAATTTCATTATACAATCACATATTCATCAAAATACAATTACTAGGTATACTTTTACCTTTTCTTTTCTAATTTGATTTTGCTTGTAATAGATCAACAATTAGATGAAAAGAAAAAGGATTACAGGTGATGGTCGGTTCGAGAAGAAGAAGGTGGCTTTGTTGGGAAGAAGACGTTGGCTATGGTGGTGGTGGAACGTGGGAAGAAAAGAATTGAATTTGATCTTAGGGTTTACCCGTGGGGTGGATAAAAAATATGTATGGTATAAAAAATAAAGTCAAAAAAACACAAAAGATAGGATTTAGAGTCTTTTAACATTTATTTGGATGGTACTTAGGATAATTGAGGATATGAATTAATGTGGATAGGAAATAGGAAAAATGAGGATTAGAAATAGTTAAAACCTTATTTTAACAATTAACACATATTTACTATGTATTCTTGATACTTTGATTAAACATTATAACGTGCATAATAAGAAAATCAGTAGATGATTTGAATTTTTATTTAGATTCTTTACTTTTTTATTTCTCTATAAATCACAAATACTTTTTTTAAATCTCATTTTTTTGTCTCTACAAGTCACAAAGACTCACTACAACACTCTCAAAGAATCACTAAAAATTTCTATATTTTCAGAGAATCTCTGAGAGTCACTCAAATAAAAAATCTATGAAAGTCTATAGAAATTTTATTTAACTAATTTTTAAAATTTTTAATCTATTTTTAAAACAATGATATTTATATAAATATATAAAAAGTAGGGATAATCTATATCTTATTTAACTAATTTTTTATCGAAAATTTTTAATCTATTTTTAAAATAATGAAATATATAAAAGTAGGGATAAAAAAGTTCTAAACAAAGCAAAAGCAAATTAATTTAGAGTTTTTTTTTTGACTTATTTAACTAATTTTCTCTGTCGATCTAGAAATTTTAAACCTAATTGTTTCAGATTCTAATATTTTTAAAATAATCCTTTTTTTTTTCATTCCCGATCCTTCTGTTATTATAATTGTTTCATATCCCATGGCTTAAATATTCCAGATTTCTTCTGTAAACGGGGTCTGTGGAACTGGCATCTACCGATTTTTCTCGATTATCTGTTTCTAATTAATTTAGAGTTTTTTTCTTTATATCACTAAGACAAGATATATATAAATATATAAGGAGATAGAAGAAGCTTTCCCAATTCATCTTCGAAAAAAGATTTAACCTCTCTGTCGATCTAGAAAACCCTCTCTCTCTCTCTCTCAAGGTAAACCTCTTTGTAGATCTGCGTTCAATTGTTTCAGATTCTAATATGCAGTTTTATCTGTTTATCGTGGGTTAGTTATGGATTTGATCCGATCCCCTTTTTATTCCCGATCCTTCTGTTATAATATCAATTGTTTCATATCCCATGGCTTAAATTTTTCTTGTTTTTATTCCAGATTTCTTCTGTAGCTAACGGGGTCTGTGGAACTGGCATCTACCGCTCGCGATTTTTCTCGATTATCTGTTTCTGCAAATCCACCGCCATCAATGCTTGAACTGGATGACGAAGAACCAATCGATTTTTCTGAATTATCATTTGGTTCAATAACGTACACCTGCGGGTCAGTGAACGCCAAATTTGAGTATGTATTTTGAAACTTTCATATGAAATTTTTTTCTTCCTAGATTTATCACTATTTTTTTTCTTCCAAAACCCTAAATTTATTGGTTTGATATTAATATTGCTGCAGTGGTTCACTTGCTAAAGTTCCACATCATGAGCACGTGCTTGTATTTTATGGAAACCATTTCACTGTCAATGGCGGCCCTGAACGGGATATGAATCATCCCAGGAACGCTAAATTTGTGGAGGTAATATTATTTGAAACATCTGTTTTTCAAATTAACCAGCTTCAAATTATTGCGTAAACAGTCCCAACCAAAATTCCTATTGTTGTTGTTTGTTAGTATTATTGTTGTTTGTGAGCGGCAGGCAGTTGGTTTTAATATGCCTTCTTTCAGATTCATGATTCTAATTATAATCACCGTGTCCTCCGATTGCATAGACATAGATATTAAAATTCTGTCATTATGCTTGTATGATCTTAATAACAGACTTAGAGACTTCAACAACAGATGTAGTGTTACTCTCCATAGCCACTAGTTTCTTGTTTCTATCCTATCTGGCCGACTATGCACCATTTTTTCTCTAGTACCCCACAGGCCACAAGATTTGTACCCAACTTGTCCAAGGAAGAATAAAACACATAGTAAATTTGCACATACCATGAGAAAATGTGCTGCTACTGTAGTTTACTCATACGATATTTAGAGGCATAGCCGAGGTGCCAATGTGGTGGTGTTTTTACATTGGGTGTCTCGCCCTAGAAGCGCTCCTATGGAAGGTGTCAATGGGCTTCAAAGCACTTGAAAATAAAAAATAAACTAGAATTGTATGTAGTACCCTGAAGCTACCCATACTCATATCATCATTACTTATTCACTTCTTTAGTCGGCCACCTAGAGAGAAGAAAAAATATTATATCTTCTTTCTACTTCGCATGTGAGGCAGTAGTGTTTGGAATTTCTAGTTCATAAAGTTTAAATAAAATATTTCAGCACTACCACCCTAGATTTGTACCCAGCGCCTCCTCCAAAACAACATAAATTCTCTCTTCTCCCACTTAGTGTTATGCTCATATAATTATCCATTACAGACCCCTAGATTTCTTGGAAGTAGGGAGACGTTGAGTTATTTACATGGTCATTTACTATTGGGTCAGGTCACATCGATGACCATAAGCTTCTTGCACCAAATTACAAATATGTATGGAGTCCTTAATTTTACCCATGAGATGTTATCATGCCATCATTAGCATAGTTTGTACAGTTAAAGTTTGTCACGTACAAATATGATCATTTTAGTTTTTAGTGAATGCAAATTTGCAACTGATCAACACATCTGGAACTGCAGAGCGTCAAGAACTACCAAATTCCTGAAGAACTTGCGGCAGATGGACTGCAAACGATTCGGGTGATAAAAACCTTTGAATCTTTGAATAACGTGAGTCCTTTTTACCCTGAATCTGAATTATTGCAGCGTAACAATTGCTCGAATAGATTCTATTGCAACTTGATGAGGCTATTTTTTTCTTTTCTTGTAGGTTAAGGTTGTCTGGGACAAACGTCTTGATGAGCAGCATAGGCTTATGTCTAGCGGGATGGCGATGTGAGTTGTTGGCTGTGAACTTTACATCTTACCAGGGGTGGTACCTAGCTTTATGTAACTATTACGAGACTGGGGTCATCGTATTTCATGTTTATGAAATGTTATACTCCCTTCGTTTCAGGAAAAGTGTTACTTTTATTTTTTCAATTTGACCTATTTTTAGGCTAAAATGAAAAAGTGAAAGTAACACTTTTCCTGAAACGGAGGTAGTATTTTCTTTTCCGTGTACTGGATGCCGGTAGTAGCTTTTACAGTTTCCTTGACACCGTTAAGCAAGCACTTTAAGTAACTAAATTTTAATTGTTTGTTTCGTATGGCTGAAAATAGTTTTCTTTTTTTCTTTTTTTCTTTTGGTAAATTAATTAAGGAAAAAAAAAACTAACTTTGGTCGTTAGAAGCCCGTGGTTATATGAAGTACTGCTAAAGCATTAGATTTATCTATTGCTAGAGCATGGACAATACAGGATGGGGTGATAACATCCATTAAAATTCTTCCTAAGATGTTTTGTTTCTTTTGCTAAAATGTCTGCAGCATTGTTTGTTGTTTTAGGTATAAAAGAAAAACCCAGAAAATTAGAGCAAGAACTGATTTCTTTTTCTCACTTCCTCCTGAATAGCTTGATTCTGCAAGAGATTCTTACAGTCGCCTTCCATGTTGAAAAAGAAAGATTAACTCCTTTGCCCACTGAGCTGCATAGTGCTTCTGCTTCTTCTGGGGATTCAGTTGTAGCAGGTGCTGTTCTCCCTTGCTCAAATTCCCTGTATCATCTCTCAGAATTAAGGAAAAACCAAATGGTTTATTCTTTGATGTCCATGCTGCCTCTGTGTTGATTTTGGTATCGTGTAATTTCCAATGCTCTTTTGATTAAGATTGTGGTCTTGGACTATTATGGGGTTTCTCCCTGTGCCAGAAATCTATGTTTCTGAATTTCTAATGCTAGTTGAGTGCATGATTTTTGTTTCCTTTGAAAAGCCCTACCCATATTTTAGTCAAAACTGTCTCTAACGGAATAATGTTACTCCTTTTCTCTATCCAAGATTTACAAATATCTAAAAATGATAATAATTATGGTATTGGTCTAATAGCTAGTGATCAGACAGGAAATTGATAGGGCATTAGAGGGATATTCTTCAATGGAGGATTAGACGTTGAACAAACAGAGTGATTGGCGTTCAAAGAAGCAGTGTTATGGGCCTAGACTCTAAAAGTTAACTATGTGTCTATGTTATTTTCTAATCCAGATTCTCTAAATATAGTCAAGTCCATCAAAGATGCGACCCCTTATGTAAATTGGTGCAATCAGGGGATTGTAAAAGAAATATCGAGTCAGGTCAGTCATGTCAAGAGAACAGGCAACAATGCAGCTCATAAATTAGCTAACAAAGCTAGAACTGAGAGAGCTTCTTTTGATTTTTGGAATACCATCCATCTTATTTGGCTGATATTGTAAGGCATGATGAAGTTAGCCTGGTGTTATGTAATTCTGTTTTTTTCTAAGTATTTTTTTTTGGTACACCGGTATTGTGTAATTCTTCTTAAGTAATATATCTACATCTAACCAAAATCACTTTTCCACGCTATGTACAGACTTTGATTTGTTTAACGCCCCAACCTGCAAAATTCACTAGCCAAGCCCCCAATGCCATGCCAGCCAAATTGATCAAATTTCCCTAGACAAAAGACTCGGCCAAAAATAAATAGCAAAATGTGAAGCCTCACTATCAGATCCCATCCCGTTGACATGAACATGACCAGTCAAGGTCAAGTAGATTCCATATGGTCCCATCCCAGTTGAGCATAATGACAACGGGGTCCACCATTGTGACTGCCAGTTTTAGAAAGAAGGAAAGGAAAGGAAAGGAGTGGAGGACAATATTTTTCTTCCTATATAAAAAGGCCAAAGCTGAAATTTTGCAAAAGTTGTGAAGAAAAAACTTCTGCGAATTTTGTCTTTTTAGCGGAATTGGATAAAATATATTTGAATCGAGGACAAAATTTTGCAGTAATTCATTCACAAAGATGCCTTCAGGAACATTGGATGTAGTTTTAATCAGTGCTAAAGGTCTTGAAAACACTGATTATCTATGTAAGTTTTTTTTCCCCCATCATTTTGATCATTCTGAACCTTTGATTTTATCATTAGATCTTGATTGTAGATGAGTGTTGAATTTTCGTGAGATCTGTTTGTTGCTTCAATTATTTTCATCAGATCTAGTACTTTATGTAATTGAATTTTGATTGGATCTTTTGAGTATTGTTGATTCAATGAATTTAGACTTTTGGTCTTTGGTGGTTGACTTGCATAAAGTTTGATCATTTTTCTTAAAAAGAAAATTTCGTTACAATTATGCTTGTTGAACATAGAGTTTGATGATTTTGTGTTCATGATCAAAGGCCAAATAGAGATAACATTTTGATTTTTTTTTCCCCAAAAGAATCGAATGTAAGGATCCGTATGCTGGAGCTTGAATTTTTTGGCAAAGTAGAACTGCTAGAGCCTGAATTTTTTTTACTCCACCCGTTTCTAAAAAATAGTAGTTTGGTTTTCACAAAAATTAATAAAACTAATCGTAGCTATTTTTTCATGTTTTTTCCAAAACTATCCTTTGGTCCCCACTCATTTGCTATTAGAGAAATATGAGAGAGAAGTGGTCCCCTTTTTATATTAGAGGGAAAAAAGGAAAGAGAAAAGTGGTCCCTTTATGAGTATAGTAGTAAAATCATAACATTTGATAAGGAAACCTACCTATATTTTAGAAACGGAGGGAGTAGTACTTTGTTGCCTTGCTTATAAGATTCAATTGTTAATTGAGCAGGTAACATGGATCCATATGCTGTCCTAACATTGCGAACTCAGGAAAAGAAAAGCAGTGTTGCTGCAGGTAAACTTCCTAGCCATCTAGTATTCCATTGTGCTCTCTTGTTCATTTGAGGTAATTGTGGATTCTGTATGAGAATGTAAAACATTTAAACGAAATTGCACGTCTGTACTTGGAGGCCGTAATTTGATGGAACTATAGATATGAAATATAAATTCAACAGATTTGTCTATCATGATTTGTCTCGTGTAAAGCACTCCCCAGTAATTTTCAAATTCACCCCTATGATTACGATGGTGTCGGGGTTGGATTTGTGTTTTCATATTCAGAGGTCATGGGTTATAACCTTTCGTATTTTTATTTGATGATGCAGGGAAAGGATCTGATCCAGAATGGAACGAAAGCTTTGTCTTTACAGTGTCAGAAGGTGCATCCGAGCTTGTCATCAAACTATTGGACAGTGATGCTGGTACTGAGGATGATGTTGTTGGAGAAGCAACGTAAGTATTAACATTGCATGTGCAGTAAATTTTCAGTGTAAATGCTTATGCATAAAATTTCTCGCCACTATGATCCAAATAGAATTTCCATCGATTATCTGTAACAATTAAAATTGGTGCGTCAAGAGATATCTGCATCTGAGCACATGGAAATATGAATTCTTTGTAGTACCGTTATCGCATATAAAATGACAACTATCCTGGTTTCTATATTGCTTCTGAAAATTTTGTCTGCCCCTTGCAGCATTCCTCTGGAACCGGTGTTTGAGGGAGGAAGTGTGCCAGAAGCTGTTTACAATGTGGTGAAGGACCAGGAATATTGTGGGGAGATTAAACTCAGCCTTGTATTCAGATCTGAGGAGGTTGTCTCTCTGCTCTCTTTCTACTAGTATAAGATTGCCATGCCCATTGTTTTCGCTTTTTCCTATTGGCAAATTTTCATGGTGCATTGTGCTTATAAGTTGTTTATTCTTTCTTTTTTTTGCCATTGCAGAGCAGGGGAGTTGGTGAAGAGGAAGAGACTTATGGAGGCTGGAATCAGTCTTGATAGAGAAAGAGCCAGCACATATTGGATTGGATTGTTTGACAACATTGTGTGCATTTTCTTCCTGTCCAAATAGATTTGATCGTTTGATGATACTGTGTGCATTTTCTTTGGTCTTTGGGATAAAAAATCTTTCTTGTAGTGTTGAATTATCTGCGAGGAAGAAATTGTTTGAAAAGCGCCTATTGGTGGTGCTGCTTTAACCTGAGCTCATTATAAGAAATGATTTTAGTAACATTCTGATTCAGTCTTTTTCAATCATTGTTTCTTGTTTCATCTTTGCTGCAATATTATGTTTATGAAACGGAACTGTACTTGTCTAACTTTGCCTCCAACACAACTAAACTAATAGACGTAAGTACCACAACTCGTAGTTTACTAATATGGTTACAATCTCTAGCTTACATCCGAGTGGTGATCAACAGTTGCATCTAAGAAAACATGGTTGAAGGATGAAGCTCCAAAATGATAATAGTTCTTCCGAAACACCCTTGTCATTTGTACATAATTTCTTTTCCTACATTTGATTTACAAAAAAAGAGTTATGTTCACTTTACCTGGAGTTCTGTCCACTACCAGCAATATGTTTTTGCTGTAACCCATTCTTTGCTCCATAAGTTAACCTATTTGCATTACCTTGAGCTGAAAACCCTGGATTCTTCTGCAACTGAAGCTGGGACGCTGACTTTTCAGGTGGATCAAACCTGAACTGATTGCTAATTTGGCAAGACCCATTTACTCCATTGTCTCTTGTATTTGGGGTTTGACTTGGATGGAAATAATCTTGAATTGTCAAATCACCTTCCATGGGAAAATCCCCTGTAAGCGTTTTGAATGCGAACTCTAAGCATGGATCCGGCCAGGAATCGCCAAACGGCAAGTTCAACGAACATTCTGGTTTCTCTTTGGTCTTCTCCATGTCTCTATCTTCACACTCTGACTGAACTTCAACACTTCCATTACCTATAGATATGGGTTTGGATCCCCCTGTAAGTGTTTCGAATGCGAATTCCAAGCACGGATCAGGCCAGGAATTTCCAAACAGCGAGTTCATCGAACATTCTGGTTTTCCATTGGTCTTCCCCTTGTCTTTATCTTCACCGATTGCCTTTTCACACTCCAACTTATCTTCTACACTTTCCTTACCTGTAGATATGGTTTTGGATTCCCCTGTAAGAGTTTTGAATGCAAATTCCAAGCATGGATCACGCCAGATATCTTCAAATGGCAAGCTTATTGAACATTCTGGTTTCTCATTGATCTTCTCCATGTCTCTATTTTGATGGATTGCCTTTTCACACTCCATCTGAACCTCTCCACTTCCATTAGGTAAGATTTCGGGTTCCCCTGTAAGAGTTTTGATTGCAAATTCTAAGCATGGATCAGGCCAGGAATCTCCAAATGGCAAGTTCATCGAACACTCTGGTTTCTGAACAGTCTTCTCCACGTCTCCATTGTCCTTGCCGCCACTTAGGATTTTGGTTTCCCCTATAAGAGTTTTGACTGCAAATTCCAAGCATGGATCACGCCAGATATCTGCAAATGGCAAGTCCATCAAACTCTCTGGTTTCTCACTGATCTTCTCCGTGACTCTATCTGTATGGATTGTTTTTTCACACTCCAATTGCACTTCTCCACTATCCACACCTTCAGTTATGGTTTTGGGCTCCAAAGCAAAACCAATTCCATTTACCAGCTCATGAGCATTCACCGTATCTCCATCTTTATGATTTGTTCTTTTACACTCTAACTGAACTTCTCCACATTTTTTACCACTAGTTAAGGATTTGGTTCGGTCTACCAGCCCTTCGATCATCTTCCCGTCTCCATCTTTATGGCTTGTGATTTCACGCTCTAATCGAACTTCACCACTTTCCTTGCCTCTAGTTATAAATTTGGGTTCCAAAGAACCAATTTGGTCTTCCAGCTCACTGGTCTTTTCAGTGTCTCCATCTTTATGTCTTGCATCTTCACACTCTATCTGCACTCCTCTACTTTCCCTACCTCTAATTGAGGTTTTGGGCTCCAAAGCAGAACCAATTTGGTCTTCAGGCTCAAGTACCTGATGATTGGAATTAGTTATTTTACCCCCCATACGTGGATTCGCTTCATGTACAGAAGCCCCCGGACTCTTTCGACTGCCAATTTCCAAGTCCAGCACAGGCTCAACTTCAACTCCAGACAGTCGTTTAGAAGCCCGGAGAGGGGAACCGAATTCTTCTTTAGTTTTGCTAGATTTAACATAATTTCTTTTGTTTTGCCTTTTTCCCACCCTGCCTTTAATTTCCTTCAATTGCTTCTTCGGAGAGTTCTCTTGAGCAAGTGAAGCTGTACCAAGGGTTTTTCCACAACGTAGCAGTCGGCCTTCGTTTAAATCATTGGAGTCTGGAGAGATCTTTGGTGCAGGTAAAGCTGTACCATGGGTTTTCCCAGAACGTAGCAGGCGGCCTTTCTTTGAATCATTGGAGTCTGGAGGGATCTCTGGTGCAGGTAAAGCTGTACCAGGGGTTTGTCCAGAACATAGCGGTTGACCTTTCTTTGAATCATCGGAATCAGGAGAGATCTCTGGTGCAGGTAAAGCTGTGCCAAGGGTTTTTCCAGAACGTAGCATTCGGCCTTTCTTTGAGTCATCAAGTGAAGCTGTAACATGGGTTTTTCCAGAACGTAGCATTTGGTCTTTCTTTGAATCATTGGAGTCCGCAGAGATCCCTGGTGCAGGTAATACTGTATCAAGGATTTTTCCAGAACGTAGCACTCGGCCTTTCTTCGAATTATCGGGACTAACAGTTTCTGAACCTACAAAACAGGAAACTTCAATCCAACGCAAATGACCTCAAATAAGGTAAGCCTAAATTGTGATGCTAAAAAAATCCTTTCGATTAAACTTTTCATATACCACATACGAGAAATGACGATCCAAATGGCAAAACCACTTGCTGCACTCACATCTATTTGACTGGTTATAGTTCAAGGAAGCAACGAAACAATTACTGATGTAGGAATGACCTCTACGCTAATTATCTTGTATTGCTTCAAGTTATTCTAGAAGAAGTTTTACAGAATACAGCCAAATGCTCAAACAACTCAAACTAGAATGAGGGGCGTACTGTATATCTTTACAGCCAAATACTCAAACAACCCAACTAGAAAGAGGAGTGTACTGTACACATCATCCTCATGGTAATAATGGTTATAAAAAGAAGATTAAGAGAGCATATACTTTTTCCCCTTCAAAAAGGTTACGTACCTTGAACTGAGGCATGATTCGAGGTTGGTTCTTCCTTAATTGCAGGTGGGTCTTGCATCTGGTCACTGTCCACTGTCGTTTCATTCGAGGTTGGCTCTTCCTTAATCGCAGGTGGGTCTTGCATCTGGTTACTGTCCACTGTCATTTCGTTTGTACTCTGGCCTGAGAAAAGGCATCTTGTCACTGTACTGTCTTCCACTTTCTGCCGTTTGGCTGTATTTGATGGCTAAGAAAGAATAGAGAGAATGATATAGTTAAAGGCAAAAAATGATAAAGACATACTATTCAAAACAATAAAATGAAACAGTTGTACTGCAAAGGTCCTGCAGACACAGCGTACTTACAGAGTCGTCCTCATCTGTTAGCTGCACGGTGTCGGAGACTCCATTATTTGGTTTTGATGCATGTATTCCAATCTCCCCTGTAGCTAGATAGCGAAAAACATCCTTTCTTGAGCGGAAAATGTATCCGGTTACAGGATCTATGTAATACTGTGGCAATTAGATACCAGTTACAACATGTATTGCCGATGAAATTAATTTACACATTTGGTTGTATATGAGCATATCAATAATAAAAGTGCCATATTAAGTAAGTATAATTTTCCACGCTTCCTGACCAGAAAGGACACTAGATTATGGCAACTTAAAGTTCTTGTTGTTACAGATTCCATGATTTCATAAAGTGAAGAGGAAAATATTTTCACTCATCAAGGGGGTACTGTTATCTTTACTACATCATAAATTTATCACGAAATGGTAAGTACGCTTTATGTTAAGCTGCAAAGCGGGTGTCTGCAGCTAGTATGAATGAAGGAACGACACATAACCGATAAAATTCATAGAAACTGCTGAATAATGATCGACACAAAAGGATGCTATTAATAAAGAAAGTAACATTCAAAGTTTTCCATACCGGGTCTTTTCTGGATTTGTCCGACTTTCTAACTTTCGCTCCTGAGACCCATCCGGCTGGTAACGTGTCCCCTGTATCTTTGCATGGAGTTGTAGCCTAGAAGATAGATGAAAAATTAGAATGTCTGCGTAAAATTAGGTATATATAACAGGAAAATAATCAAACGCCAAAAATGTTAAAAGGTAACATATAAATATACTAACTTGGCTGGTGGACACATCAGAGCCTTTTCCACTTGATCTTGAGCTGTTGCTGGGATCTTCAATGTTGAGAAACTCAAACACTTTTTTCCTGGAGTTGAACTTCTGCCCGGATGGAGCAATGTACCGCTGCATCAACAAAAAATTATATTTTTTTATCCATAAAGAGTTGACTACTTTATCATGACAACAAGAGAAAGCGTCGAGTAAGTATCTGGCAACCCTTGTGATGCTCGACTATACCATAAGATAAGAAACAAAAAGAAAAGCAAATGAAGGGAAACCCCAAAGGATAACCAGGTAATGGAGTATTAGTGTATTACCCTAAATTACACACATGTACGATGAAAATTAGTCTAAGGAATTTGGTTATCTATGAGGTAAAGCCGGCAGAGGTGAATTTTGCATACAAAAATTCTGTGAAGCACTGATGAAAAATAGACCCAAAGGTGGTACAATGAAAGGTGATCAAAGCATGACCAAAAGTGGTAAATCGATTAACAGATAAAGGTAAGTTGATATGCAGTAGAACATGTACGTACCTTATATGTATCACCATTTTGTTTCGGTCTGGTTTCCACAATCCAACCTTTCGGTAAGTAATCAGGTGAATCCTCTGTTTTCCTCGCAAGCTAGTAAAGTTAAATAACATTGTACTTTAGAGAATTTCAGAATGACTAGAACAAAGAACAAAGAAACTGGCAGATCAAATCCATTGGCATCTTTTCAGTTAACTAAGCAGATAATGTAAAACTGCGAAGAAGTATCAAATAAATATACGAACTTTGCCTGCAGAGGACACAGCAGCGCCTCTTTTACTTGAACTTGATGTTTTGCTGAGATCTTCATTGTTAAGATACTCGAACACTTTTTTCTTGGACTGGAACTTCAACCCGGAGGATGGAGCAATGTAAACCTGTACCAACAATAAAAGAATCTTTTAATCCCCGAAGAGTTGACAACTTTATCACCAAAACCAAGTAAAGGCAAAGAGTAAGCATTTGGTCTTCCTCTTGTGGCCCTTGACTACACCATAGAAAAGAAACAAAAAGAAAAAGGAAGGAACAAAAGAAAACCCCAAAGGAGAACCAAGTAATGAAAAAATTCCCGAAGTTATACACATGGACAATGCTAATTACTCTTGAGGAATCTAGATATCCACACAGTAATGTCAAAGAGCTGGACTCCACATACAAAGATTATTTGAAGCACTGACAAAAAATAAACCCAAAGGTTGCACAAACTGAGGTGATCAAAACATGGCCAGAAGTGGTAAACAGAAAGGTGATCAATAGATAAAAGTAAGTAGATATGTGACAGAATTGTTGGTACCTTATATGTAGTACCATTTTGTTTCGGTCTGGTTTCCATAATCCAACCCTCCGGTAAGAAGTCTGGTGAGTCCCCCATTTTCCCTACAAGTTAGTAAAATGAAATTAGAGAAAATTAACGATGAATGAAATAAAAGAGTACAGCGATTGGCAGATCAAACCCAATGGCATCTTCTATTCGTTGAGTAATTAATAATCTACGCATGATTTTTCTAAGTTGGCTTCTAACTCTCATATTAGTATAATACTTCAAATGACAGAAACTGATGGCTTTTGTCTTCAACTATAGTAACTTATTATTTGATCGATGGCTTCTATCTACAACTGTTGTAACTCAATTACCAAATAGCAACATTAAAAGTTTCAACTATTGACTTTTGTTAGTCATCAGCACATCTATATCTCACAAGAAACGGTTGTTGCTTCTTATTGTGACTGGACATATTGTATCATTTATCCTTCATACAATCTAACTTCCTTACTGTGATGCAAACTAAATCATCAAAGTGTGTTGCAGAATAAATAAGTATTAAGCTAACATATTGAGATCATTTATAACCAACACCTCCACATCTGTCGTGAATCAATAATCAATGTATTATGTATAGCAAAAGCAGTCTTTGAACAATATGAATTTATTGAACTACATTAACCCCACTTGAAGAAGAAGATGTAGTTGAGTAAGAACCTTGGCCACCAACCTAGAAAGGACATTCATGGACATTTGCCCTGCTCTCTAGTTTGACTGATTAGAAAGGACATTCATGGACATTTGCCCTGCTCTCTAGTTTGACTGATTAGCTTACTGGTAGCCAGTTGCTTGGGGCCTAATATTAATTAGTTCTAAAACAGGCTGGAATTCAGATGTTTGCGATATTTGGTAACCTATTGATTTCTCTACAGCTTCCTCAAACTAATCATATGTACCAACAACTTGCACATGTGAGATGTGTGGACTTGGCCATTGAGTATTCAAGAAAAATATATATCCAAGCAGAGATCCACCTGGTCAAGCAACCAGGCACTCTGATTGAAAAACAAACATCTCACACAGATGGAGGTGAATCATAAACACCACATCAGCATCGTAAAAACACAAGTAGATAAAGAAATACTGAGCATGGAATTTGTTATACACAATATCCTTGCTTAGATGATGATAACTGCAGGCACCTTAAATAAGGAGTGTTTACTATGGCAGTTCATTTAACATCCCTTTGATTCATAGGGGCATACCGTTTCACTATTGTTGAAGCTAGATAACAAAACAATTGAATTCTAACCACTCCTACATTGCAATTTTTATGCCCACAACAGGAACTTCTCAACTCTCAAAAATTTAACGTACCAGTCTCCATGAACCACCTTGTTAAGAAGGCCAGCCAGATAAATCGTCTTTGTTCTTGATCACAACAACTCTGGAATCAGCAAACAGCACAATGAAAAAAGTATCAAGGGATTATCCTCATAGAGAAAAGGACCCAATTCTTCGTCTAATCAACTGATTGAAGGTAAACAAATGTCACAACATGTTGAAAAAGCATTAGCTAGATTATTATTTTTAATGCAAATATGTTATTATGAACATGTATGATGCAAGAACGAACCCTTTTCCTAATAAACCTTATCTATGTGTTTAGCCGTTCATCTACATCAGTAGTTAAAGGAAATATGTTATTATCAACATGTATAGCGGAACAACGAGCATTTTTCTGAATAAGACTTCTCTACGTATTTAGCTGATCATCATCAGCAGTATCTATGATCCAGAGGAAGACATTCTGCATAAGCTTGATGATACAGCCATACAGGTAAAGAGCTATCAGATATAGGAAGTATATAAGCCAATTTTGAAGTGTCTTTATACAATCAGTTCCGAAAGAAAAAAAGGCAGTAATTAAAAAAGAAAAGGAAAACAAAATGACTGCATGAGTTCCGTTACTTTTCGTTACTACAGCCAAAAGTAGGAAACTCATACTGAGCATAATGTTCCCACGTATGGATACTAGTTTAGTTTCGATGGAATAATAAGCTCACAGTCAACAAGAAAACTTCAAATAAAGTTTCCAATCAAAACAAGAAATTTGAGAACCATAAAAACAAGCCTCCTTATACGGGAAAAAAAGCATGCAAAAAAACATCCACGTGTTCATCTATAACGGTAATAGCAGAAACGACCAACTTTTACAAGTGGCAGGCCTGATTCAGTACTTTAATAAGTCGTTATCTGTCAGAGATAATAATCTTCCACATCAATGGGATGAAATCTTTAGTACTTATAAATAAGCAATTTTCTTCTCTCAGCGCAACCAAACGAACAAAAATCCAATCTACGTGATAAAATCCATTTACCAATCATAATGCCATCATACCACAATGTTAACAGGGTTAGTTTGTTAACTGGTATATTTCACAAGAAGCATCAAGGATCCACAATTTCCTCTTATATCAATCCTAAAGTAGATGCGCACATATGTTCGGCTGTCAACACTAAACTAGGAGGAACGACATAAGATTATCATTCGTTTCTAGTATAAATCCTCCCACATCCGCGGAACAAAACTCTTACCCTAAAAGACTAGTGAACTATTTATCAAAGCTATTTCTTCCTAAAACAAACAACAAATCTCCCCTCTCAATATCATCAAACAACAACAACATCAACACCATCAATATGTCCATACATCCAAGGATCCATCATTACAAACACCCAATTTTGACATGCAACAGTTGAATTTCACTCAATTAACATGCATGTCTCATAACTAACCCTAAATCATTATCATCACTAACAGCATGCATCCCTCAATTCATTCATCAACAGAAAAAACAAAAAAACAAAAAACTCTGAATTAGAAAACACTTGAACACAAGACTAACCAAAATCCATGATTTGAACAGATCAAACAAGTAATTTTTACAAATCTAGCTCAAATATTCCTCTTCATAAACATAAATTCAGTAACCCAGTACTAAAAATAAAAATGAATCAAATGATAAATTCTTGTCTCTAATCATCAAATACAAACAACAAACAATCACAGTCTTTATCACTCCAAAACTCAAAAGAATTGAACTAAAAATGAACAACAATCACTATCAACCCTAAAATTCTCAAGAAAAAAAAAAACTGAAAAAAGAAGCTGAAAATTTACCTAATCTTTGTAAGATACTTCTGAGAATGATTTGAAGATGAGTATCTGATGTGTTATTTCTAGAGAGTGATTTACAGTGAAGCTAATTTTGGTAAAGATCTGAGTTGTTCTGTTTTAGATTGAGATATGAATAATTGCTTAGGAGTAGTATATTTTTCCACCTAAAAAAACTACTTTCTTCTCTCTCTGTATTTGTTGTCCACAGCCGTTTAAATATAATGAAACTGTACCACCACTCTACTTGGGCATTGTATCAGACTTACAAAAGGAACTCAACATTAACCACCACGTGTTCCGGTATACAAGTGTATTACTACACGTGAAACGTGTCGGCCTTCTTGCTAAAATATTAGAAACGTATATTGGGTGGATGCGTGATCTAACCAAGATAGCAGTAGAGTCAACTTTTTACATGAGATGTGATCCGATCATCAAATTTTAGATCTGTATGCCAAAAGATGGATAAGGCATTTTTGCAAGTCTTACTTTACTGGTGAGTGCATTCCATATACGACCAACTAAAAATGACTTTGTCTTATGCCTATGTCATATCTCTCCGCAAACTGGTAAATTGGTACTCCATCTGTAGCCATGATCATTCAGATGTATTTTTAATTTTTATAAATATTATTTTATTTAGAATGCAAATGTTATGGATTATCAACTTAATCAACAATGCGATGACGATTTGCTATATAACTTTGCCGGCTTGGTCAGAATGAGCATGTTGATTCCGGTGGTCCTGGCTTCCTTGGGGCTCTCTGTCCCTGACTATCAAGGTGCGAGAAGACCATTATATCCCCAAGTGGTAAAACAGGAGGCATCACGTGATCATGAACATGTAATCCTCGAAGTAATCAAAGGAGTAAAATGAGGAAAAGATCCAATTATTTTCACCGCGGCTCAGAATTTCTAACCAATGTAAATTCACCAGCAAAGATTGAGCGCCAGAAGTACTCTCTGTCTTTCTGACCAGGCAGTTACTTTACAACAGAAAAAGCACTCTTGGAGTTGATGTTCCATAATACAATAAAAAATAATTTCAAATGAAAGCCGAATGTGGTGGATAAGATCTGGAGAGTAGTATAAAGTGAACAGCTAAAAGGGAAGGGCAAGCATTATGCTTGTTTGAAATGCGCATTATTGAGCTTCATTCAACAAAACAGCTCAAGACAAATAGAGAGAATAGTTTTGAACCAGCAGCATTACAGGGAATAGTTTTTCATATAGATAATAGATCCCTGGCTGGCATTTGAATCCAAAACTTAATATTTTTTTACCACATTTTGTTCGGAATTAGTTCATCTGCCTCGGGAACTCAGTAATCTGTGTACTAGATTACCACCAACAAAGCACGGTAGATGCGCATTTTTGGAACCAGAAACATAAATTATTCAAAATACATAGAGACGAGAAAGTTGACCTTTACTAACCGTGTTACCTCTATCTGTAGGTAGTGTTTGAGCTATAGTATTTGTCCTTTACTCATCCTATGTAAAGATACCATAACCACAGACAGCTTTTCTCATTAGTCTTCTCAGACCTACCCAAAATGCTTTGAGCAGTCCCTATCAACGACAAGTCGTGAACAAATTTTAATTAAACTCTAGAAAGTAAAGTATTTTTTGGTCTATGATTTCATGCTGCATAAGGAAGACAGAAATTCAAGATAGGACTGGAGGTGTCAAGATTTCATTTGCGAACCTGAATCAGTATTTAGGTAAATGATGTCATGACGAAGACCAATACAGTTACATGTCAAAAACATCTTATGCTGAGAATCGAATCAGATGAAGAAGGTTTGTGGTGAGCCATTGTCTGTTGTGATGCTGACAATATAGTGCAGTGTTTTAGAGTAGCTGGGTTATTTACAGTTCCTGGGTTCGGACAGAGATAAGAGTTGGCTGTACTACAAATCCAAACCTTAAAAGATGTCGTGCTGCAAAAAGTTCCCCAGTTTGTTGGGATTTATATATATATTTCAGTTGCTTTGGAACCTCAGTAATATAGCTATGCTGCTGTGTAAACTCTGCTCAGATACACCAAGAATACATGGTAGATGATCAAAGTCGAGAAAAAATTTAGTTGACTAGTATAAGACGCAATTCCAGATAGGCCCAGAAGTGCCGAAGTTTCATCCGCAAACTTGAATCAGTATTTAGGTAAAGGATGTCATGAGTCATGACAAAGACCGAGAGAGTTATGGTGGAGTGAACATGTTGTAGGTGACTACCAGACTATTGGTCGCATTTGAATCAGTATTTCGCGAAATTTCACAGCTTTTGATTGAAAGACTCG
Organism: Papaver bracteatum; assembly: GCA_023529315.1. Lineage (NCBI taxonomy): Eukaryota > Viridiplantae > Streptophyta > Magnoliopsida > Ranunculales > Papaveraceae > Papaver > Papaver bracteatum. The sequence continues at coordinate 78,952 of JAJJWX010004110.1, read as the reverse complement.
CTAGAAGAGTCCCATTCCAAAAATTGCGAGTATAAATGCTTCTCCTCCATCAACTGTATAAATGACGAGTTTGAAAGGCTCATTTTACATTCGTTTCGGAGAAATGGAAATGTGTTTCTTTAAGATGTAACTGATAAGAATGGATCGGGGTTATGTGGTGTTAAGTTCGTAACATGTCGCTTTAGTAGAAAATTTCATTACATTGTAGCGACATATTTGGATAATTTTGTGTATTGCTTATAGGACAACAAATGAGCAGTGACGCTTGCCTACGGTTTTGTGCTCGCTCAATTGGTTGAAGTAGAATACGGCATTACACAAAATTGGGCTTCTTTCAAGACATTATTTCATGCATATATTGATTTTTTTTTTTTTTTTTTTTGATACCATGCATATATTGAATTGAAAGTAAATTTATGATTAAACCAAATCGTTTTATGAAGAAGTTCACGTTAGTTGTTAATGATGGGCAGAATGTGGAGTGTGAGTCATCACAAAAAATTCATTTTACATTGCCTTTCTAAATTGTAGTTTGTATGAATGGCCAACAAACTATCGGGTTCCTGTAATTTCATTACATTTATATTTAAAAAAAAAAGGAAAAACTGAGATGTTAGAAGTAAAATTATGAATTTTAGGTTTTGGATAGTAGAAAGGAAAGGAATTGGATTCATGTTAGATCAATCAGACAAAAAGAAACTAAGATGTTGGAGTAAATTGTAAAGGGATAAATTGTGTCTTCAAAATTTATGTTTATGGATCAGTCATAGCCTTAGATCACTACATCTGAAAGACAATCTTAGCAGTGCTCGCAATGATTTCACAACGACGATATCTGATCCAAATGTCGAAGTCTACAGGTATGAAGGTATCATGACGTAAAAAATTTATATGATAGACATGTCTTGTCTATCCCGTGCTTATCTGAATATGAGGTTAAGAGAAGAAGAAGAAACAGATGAAACTCTGGAAACGTATTATGTGATTCCTGCTGAAGAAAAAAAACAAAATTTGTTAACCGAATGTTGGAATTGTTAAGAGCGGTTCTGAAAGTGCATCACCTATCATCCGGGTTCCTTGAGGTATGGATGGATCCTTTTTTGCATCAACTAAATGTAAAGAAACGTGGGTTTCCTAGTTTAGGACAAATTCATAGTTTGGGTTAATTACCATATTTAGATGGGTTACCTAAACTATGTTTTCCTAGTTAGAGAAGGTTTCCTAATCCAAGGAGGCCAATACCTGGGAACCAAGTTTGTGACTCTTATATAAGGAGGTCTAGGTTATTAGTTTAGTCATGAAATCCTCATTAGAGATGTGAGGGATTCATCCCACCTCTTGAGGTGGTATGTGAGAGACCATTAATGGTGTAAGGAGTACACTATTATGGTGCTTATGGAATGTTTATCGATGTTGGAAAATATTTCGTTATGGAGTATTCTTATGGAGATATTGGTAAGACATCTTGTTGAGGATAAGATCATCTTGGTGGTGCTAGACTAGATTATTGGTGTTGAGCTAAAGGATTCCATGGTAATCTATACCAGGGTGTGCAGAGAAGATCATCTCGTTATGGTAGATAATGTGGTAAATGTTATCTTGTATGGGTGAAGGCACTACTTTGAATCTTATATGGTGTTTTTGAGAGTTCTTGTGTTGAGTCACGTTGTGGTGAATCGATGGGTTGATTAGTCAACCGGGATGTGTAATTCTCAGTTGATTCTATAATGAATAAAGAGGTCGTATCCGTTTGGTGGATGTTGATAATATACACGCATTGTGTATATCGTTGAATCATGTTAGTCTATGAGTCATATCATAAACACCACATCAACATCAGATAAAGAAATACTAAGCACAAAGTTTGTTTTACACAATATCCTTGCTTAGATGATGATAACTGCAAGCACCCATAATAAGGAATGTTTATTATGGCAGTTCATTTAAAATCCCTTTGATTCAAGAAAACCAATTAATTCCAACCACTCCTATATTGCAATTTTTATTCCCTTAAGAGGAACTTCTAACCTCTCATAAAATTTAACGTACCATTCTTCACGAACCACCTTATTAAGAAGTCCATCTATATTAATCCTCTTCGTTCTTGATCAGAGTAACTCTGGAATCAACAAACAACACAATTAAAAAAGTATCAAAGGATTATCCTCGTAGAGAAAAGGACTTAATTCTTCGTCTAATCAACTGATTGAAGGTAAACAAATGTCGCAACATGATGAAAAAGTAAGGAAAAAAACAAAACTTCCTTCTCAATATCCTCAAACAATGACAACATCAACATAATCTAAATTAAGCAGTGGCAAGGTGTTTGCACTCATAAGCATGTAGGTGGGCTAGGATTTCGTGACCTTAAATTTTTTAACCTAGCTTTACTTTCGAAAATTGCTTGGAGACTAGTTCATGGTTTTGATGAGTTATGGTTTAGAATTCTAAAATGTAAGTATTTCAGAAATTCTCATCCATTGCATTACAAAAAAAAAATAGGATTCATCTTGGGTTTGGAAAGGGATTTGTAAAGGATTAGATATTGTGAAAAATTCTTCTTTTTGGGAGGCTAAACATGGTAGAAACATAAAGGCTTTTGAGGATAATTGGATTCCAAATGTCACTTTTCCTTTATGTAGTCAGTACCCTAATCCAAATCTTATTGTAGTTGACTTTATAGACTAGGAAACTAAGCAATGGAAGGTTCCCTTGCTTTATGATTTTTTCACTCAGGAAAACGGTGACAAAATTAAACAGATAAGAATACCTCAAATTGGTGAGGATAGGTTGATTTGGATCTCTTCTCATAGTGGTAACTTCACTGTGAAATCTTCTTATAGGGTTCTAACTAGTGTTAATCCTAATGGTGTTGTTAATCCTCCTCCTGACCCTATTTTTAAGGCCTTGTGGAAAACTCAGCTCCTTCCTAAAGTCCAATTGTTTCTCTGGAAATACATTTCTGATATTCTGCCTACCAAAGTAAGATTATCTCAATATGTGCCTAGTAATAATAACTATTATTGTATGTGCAGTAATAGTGTGAGCGAAACTAATGAACATTTGCTTTTTCATTGTCAGTTTGCATAATCTGTGTGGTCTGCAACCCCGAAAGGGTATTTGATTTTGTAGGATGCTGCTTCTAATCCTACTATCAAAGATTGGATAAGAAAATGGTTAATGAATAACCGTGATGTTCACACACAGATTGAAATCTTTACTACAACCTGGAGTATATGGAGAGGCAGATGATTTAGAGTGATTTAGAGACTATGATATTATCTATTGACTATGCATAAAACTATTTGATTTTGCCTTAATCCTACTATCAAAGATTGGATAAGAAAATGGTTAATGAATAACCGTGATGTTCACACACAGATTTGAAATCTTTATGAACCTATTATCTATTTATGTTTCAACAAAACTATTCATTAACTGTCATATTGACTATGATATTATCTAATGACACTATTAACTCTGTCTCTGGTCATATTTCTAATCAGAGAAATAGTGTCATCAGTATTCAGGCCTATGTCCCTAGTGTTACTAATCCAACCCTGTTGGATAATTTTCATGAAGATTGTACTTTAGTTTTCTGTGATGCGTCATATGATAAAGATACTAACATATCTGGTATTGGTATATATGACTACAGGTGCAGGTAACTTCAAAGGATGCAAATCTTCCAAATGCATAGCAAGGAATCCTGAAGAGGCGGAGTGCCTAGTTGTTCTTGAAGCAATCACTTGGGCTCACAACAAAGGAATTACCTCCATAAGTCTCTATAGCGATCCTAAAAAAATTATGGATTATCTAAAGAATAAAGATAACAACCTATGCTTGTTTAGTTCAACTATCATGGATGATTGTTATTATCTGTTAGACTAGAGCTGGAAAACGGGCGATCCGGGGCTCGCCCGTTGCGGGTTTCACGGGTTCGGGTTAACACGGGTCAAAACCCGCGGGTTGAAATTCTTCACGGGTGGTCATTTATCCAACCCGCGCCCGTAACGGGTAAAGCTTGCGGGTTCACGGGTTACCTGGCTTGTTTAATTGATGTTAAAATTGAAACTTAATTTAGTTAATTTGTGGTCCTGTGACTCCTGTTTAACACAAAAATCAAACAAAAATCCATTCAACACAAAAATCAAACACAAATCAAACAAAGATCCATTCAATTTGGTCATCTTAAATCTCTATTCAACACAAAAATCAAACAAATATCCATTCAATTTTAACACAAATATCAAACACATCCATTCAACACAAAAATCAAAACCCAACCACAGACATCGATTCGAAACCCTTGCCACAGCTCAACCACAGACAAATACAAATTATTTTGAATCAGCACCATCCTCAAATTCGAGCAATTTCAGTCCGGTCTCGAGCAATTTCGAATCAGCACCATCCACAGACAATAGCAACTGTAATTCTCAGAAACCCTAATCTCTTTATGAATCGATCAAATCAAACCTTAAATTCTTGATTCAAAACAGTTCAAAACCCTTCAATCATATAAACCCATATCTAATTTTATCACAGAACTTCATTTTATATGATTTATCCACCTTCAGTTCATTTTGATTTCATCATACTCAAAGCAAAATCAAAATCGCCTTCACTGCTTGATTTCACTTAGCAGTGTAATTAAATGAACTCTCTGAGTCTGAATCGATGAGAAGAAGAAGAAGATTAGAAGAAGAAGAAGAAGAAGAATGAGAAAGAGACGAGAAGAAGAAGAAGATTAGAGAAGAGAAGAAGAAATTAAAAGATCTGTCTACTAGGGTTGTTGACTTGTTGTGTTTTTATATCATTAACGTATGGATAGGATTAAGTCCTACATAATCCAACGGTGAGCTATTACTGTACACGGGTCAACTGGATTACCCGCGGGTTCACGGGACGGGCGCGGGTTCACGGGACGGGCGCGGGTTAACCCATTTTCTCACGGGCCACCATTTCTCCAACCCTAACCCGGCTTGTTTAGCAACCAGCCGAGCCGGGTACGGGTTTTTCACGGGTCGGGCCGGTCTAAACCGCGGGTTTTGGCTTGTTTGCCAGCTCTATGTTAGACTCATTTTCTTTCATTAAAACAAGTCATTTAAAGAGAGATTTTAATTCTATTGCTGATAAATTAGCAAAACATTGTAGAAGATTTGACATCTGTAATGAGTGGTGGGGAATCTGTCCAGATTTCCTACCTCAACATTTGTAATTTTCCTTCTTTAATATAATGATTTACTTAGCAAAAAAAAAAAGTCCATATATCCAAGGATCCATTATTACAAACATCCGATTGGACATGCAACAATTCAGTTTCACTCAATTAGCACACATGTCCCAGTAACTAACCCAAAATCATTACCAATCATCACTAGCAACATGCATCCCTTTTTCATTCATCAACAACAAAACCTCTCAATTACAATCACAGGAACACAAGACTAATCAAAATCCATGATACGGATCAAACAAACTTTTTTCAAATCTATCTCAAACACTCTTTCATACATAAATTCACCAATTAACCCAGTGCTAATAATAGAAATGATAAATTCTTGTCCCGAATGATCAATACAAACAACAAATAATCACAATCTAAAAAATAAAAAATAAAAAAGCAAAAATGAACACCAATCACTATCATCCCTAAAATAAATTATGTTACTTGGGATATGAATAATTATATGCTTAGTTTTATTTTCTTTTCAACTTAAGAACGTTACAGGTTCAAACTATCTGAATGCAACAACCAACCTTGACAATGGCACTATGCTCCACCGCACAGTTCAGCCAACTCGCCCTTAGCCAATTTCTTCACTTTTTGGCGAAAACTCTATTCAGTCCATACCAAACAGAGGTTCTGCTCACAATCAATTCAAGCCAATAAACCAGGACACACACTCCGCTTGATGCATAAAACAATAAGCCAAACAAAGATATAAATGCACTAACAAAATTTAGCTTCAAACTTGGCCGAAGCATTATTATTACTGCACACATAGGGTTAGGCAAGCTCTTCTTGTTCCGGACGCCCAACCCATCACAAGATCAGGTTTATATAGCCTTACAAAATCTATTGACAAGTATCTAACTAGCAGTTACAGATTTACTTTACACAAGGCAGTTGGCCAACCGTGCCAACTTGTCCAACTCCTCTCCTAAAGCCAAACTGGCGGTTCCTAGCATTTTAGAAATCATAAAGTAAATACCATCTTGTGTAACCAACTCGTAATCGTCAAGGCCATGTTCCTGGCGCATGTCATCTAGCCTTGCTGTGTCATGATAGTTTTCACCAGCCAAAGTACGGCTGTCATCGCTGTGCATCAATCTCCAAATTATGCAAGTGTGATAATGCAAGTCTTGCTTGCAGTCCTGCAGACCTCATGCACACACACTATGTGCCAAACTCTTTTGAAACCTCTCGCATCATTGGCCATGTCCAAACCCTGTTTGGCATATGCCTTGGCCTAGTTGCAACTCTAAATGCGTCACCTCATCTCTGGCCTATGCCATGTTGCAAATAATGCACCACTGTTGCGCATTATTATCCGGCCGCTTGACCGGTCATAAAAATAGTACAAGTTTCTCTCTCTGGCCCACAACAGTTAAATAAAAAAAATGTACCACCACTCCACTGTCCTTGGGGATTGCATCAGAGTATCATACAACCATAGGAACCTCAAAGTTCACCACCACGTGTTCCAGTATACTATATACAAGTGTACTTATCACACATGAAACACGTCTGACTTCTAACAAGAAAATATGTACATTTTTAAAATAAGTGTATGATGATTAGATTTGCAAACTGACTAAAATAGTATACAACACTCTCACAAGGAATACAATCACCCCAGCTATCTCTCAAGAGGAGAAGATGAAATTCGACTCAGAAATCACAAGTATCCCAAACTTTGGTGACATCACTAAATCCACAGAAATTACAACAATTACATCCATCACATACATCACCTACACTACCCCCATCACCTACATCACCGAAATCACCACTGTCTTCCAAAATATGTCTAGTAATATCAATGTCACTCAAATCATCACTGGTCTCTTTGCTATCTCTCAAAATAACTCCCATACTCTCTTGGATACTAGGCAATTGAAAAGTACCAATCAATATATTTCAATCTCAATATATTCAAAGATGTCACATTGAACCTGTTCTGGTTTGGCTCAATTGGGAGTGTTTTACCCTTTGATTATGCTAATCTCACTCTACCAACTTTCATTAACAACCTTGATTGAATTTTGAATAGTGGTAAGTAGAGTTGTCGTTCACTCGGACTTGATGAGATTGATTTTACGAATTAATAAACTAAAATAAATATATACAAAATATTGTCACGGGATGAAGAGAGTTACTAGGACTAGGATTTCGTCGAATTCATAACATACGGTTCAATTTATTTATTCTCAACAATTAAAGCTCAATAAATAAAATTAATATGGACTCTGATTTTTCCAAGGTAGATTCTCAAAAGATTAGTTGTAAATCCTAACCATGATGTATCAAAACATTTAAGCTAAGCATACCTCATCAAATTAAATAACAACCAATTAATTCAAATCATATTTCAATTAAAATTAGTGCAAAAGTCTTAAAAAGAATTAAATAATTTTACCCATGTATGAATTCGTCTTCCTCCGACCTCCCAGTGTTGGGGTCTAGCTCCTCATGTTGTAGACACTCTCAAAAGATTATTTTATTGCTGGAAAAGTGTTTACAATGGTGAAAATGAAGAAAAATAACAAAAGCAACAAATTTGCTCTACCAAAACTCCCCCCACCTCAAATGTGCTCTCTAGCTCTCTATTTATACACACAAATACACATTACTCAAATATATTCTTCCATAACTCCAAAATCTTCTTATTTTTGATTAAAAATATCTTCTTGAATTTTTATTTCTCTTTATTCTCTATATTTCTTTACTAAACCCATATCTTCTTTAATTCGCAGAATAAAATCCAAGATAAAATCTTCTAAGGATATCTTTCTTGTTTAATACAAGATAACTTCCTTTTTCTTCAAAACTTCCTCTTATCCAAAATGTGGGTGCCTTTAGTACTTTTCTCCTGGGGTCCAAACACTTTTTGAGCAACTTTTTCCACACAAGTGTATTTCTCCAAAAACACCTACACAAACATAAAAACACCATAATAAGTATAAAATCAAGCACTAACAATAGAGATACTGAGGTCAATTCAGACACAAAAATGTGTCTATCAAATACCCCCAAACTTATTATTTGCTAGTCCTCGAGCAAATCTAATCTAGAAAATAAAATCCTAACTCACTAGGTGGCCCTAGTGACCGAGTTATAGTCTCGGGAGGGTTTACCAGAGGTGTACCCACAAAACCTTACTCCAGACTCTAGCTATCTACGTAGAACCTTGGAAGGAACTAAAGAATCTCCTTGGTTGGCATACTTACTGACTACAGGAGAAAGTACCTTGATGCGAAATTCCAATTGTTGTACATGAGTTTGCAATCAAGCGTACTAAAATTCATATAAAGTGACAGAGCTCTACTCAGATAGTTTATGGACATCATAAAATGGAGTCAACCAATCACATGGATAGATTAAGAAAATGGATGTAGAGAAAAACGTAGATGATGTTGACTAAGGTGAACCTATCCTAATGGACTGAGATACTGGTCTGGACTAATATCAACACACTAGCATATACAAGGGAACCAGTGGTCGATAATCCTAACTCTAGGTCAACTCAGCTGGCATATACAAGGGTACCAGTGGTCGACTTTATTATATTTTTTCCGGTTGGTCTGGTGGTTTGGTCTTTTTTTTTTTTTTTTTTTTATCTCAGTCACTCTATTTCACCCTAGCAATGGAAAAAAGAAAAAGAAAAAGTGATCAAGATTCTTTCGATGTTTCCATCACGAGATATGGCGAAACTACCATGTGTTTTTTTTTCCTAACACTTGAGCTTTGTGCTTTTATGAATAGACTCTTCTAGATGTTTCAATCTAATCAGATTGGTTCCTCAACTCCTACAACCAAAATGTTCCCATCCACTTAGATTAGTTAGTGCCAACCTTAATAAGCATAAATTTCTAGTCTCTGGAGTTTATTTATTGCAACTAAAAAGTTTCTCCCATACCTCCAAACTTAAATCTAACATTGTCCTCAATGTTCTAAAGATAAAATTAAAAGCATGAACAAGGAGAAACTGTTACCACTTGAAGCAAAATAGTTAAGGAAAGATATTACCGTGTTGCAAGAGCATGGGTTACCTCCCAAGAAGTGTTAAGTTTAAAGTCTTTAGCCAGACATTAGAAGGAATTAGTCACCTCATAGAATCATAAAGTAATAGCCGGAATAACTGTGGATCACCAAAACCAAATAGGGCTATCACAAGTAAAAGGAATCTACAACATCCCAAGAAAATTAGCAAATAAAGCACACCCTTGTTTAGTTTCCTGTTTAAGACAACTACAAATAGTTGTGGTTCAGGTTCAGGTTCTATAACTGGGTCTAGATAACATATTTTCATGGGTTGCATTTCCTCAAAAGTTAGATCCGAATGTTTAGGTCCTAGAGTCTGGAAAAACTCGAATAAGAACTTAGAAGCACATAACACTAACCTGAATAACTGGGGATCCTCTAAGTCAATCAGATTTGACTCACACAGTTGATCACGGTGGTGGTCATTCATAGAAAAATATGTCGACCCTAATCTCCTAAAGTAATTAGGTTTAGTCTCAAAACTTAATAACTAACACATTTGTAACTCATATGTTCCCACAATTGAAAAAAAAACGTTTTTGGTGGGAAAACAAAGTCAATTTTGGTATCATAGCATGGGTTAACCACATCAACCATAGGATGGGTTTCTAACAACTGAACTTCTTCCTGGACATTGTTAGGTTCGGGAGAGCTATCATGAAGGTAATCTGGCACAATGGTTGAGGCACATATATCAAGTCCTAAGTGAGGGATCTCTGTAAGAGCTAAAGGTAAGGCACATGGATAATGATAATCACCCCCAAACTTAGAATTTTGGGAGTCTCTAGATAGACTAGATACAATTTCCCTAATTTCTAGATCATCAAAATCCTGAAAATGGTCAATTGCTTCTTGTAGGTTATACTCAGGTGATGCATCCTCACTCATATTTAAAAGCTCAACGAGTTCATCTTATTTGTCTAAGACTATTGTTTCTAAATCGCTAGACTCTAAAACAGTATTCTCGGAATACACTCGTTCCTCTAAACCATCATCGGCTTCGTAAAAAGGAAATTCTACATCGTCTAAAACAATATCTCTAGTAAAATCCTCGTCCTTTTGAATAGGTGAATAATCGTTAAAATTATTAGGATCTGAACCAGAAATAACCTTATTATTATAAAGCTCAATTGGAGTAGCAAATTCCTGATCACTATGCTTATTTGTTTCAAATTCTTCATCAACACTATCCTCATCATAATCATCATTATAATAATATGAAAATGGTTGAACCTCATCTAAACAAGTATTGCTTCCAATTATAACCTCGTCATCCTGATTATAAAAATCGTCCTCATTTTCACGGGTGATATTGGAAAGAATGTATTGGCAATCAAGAGTAGTTCGAGCAATTCTTTGTTCCGTCTCTAACTCTAACCTACGTGTTGAATCATCAAACTCATGTGTTGAATCAGTTAACTTACATGTTGACTTAGATAACTTCTTGAGGTTATCTTCTAAAGAAGGTTCACTCATTTTTATAGTTCTTTCATCCATAACTAAGTCATTTGTGTCCGCTAACTTATGTGTCGACTCAAGTAAGTTACGCGTTGACTCAAGTATCTTACATGCTTCATATAGAGGAGAGGAATTATAAGAATTTTGCTCGTATGACCGGTGGCCATGTGGATAGTAATTGGGCTCACCATGGTATGGGCCATAACCTTCAAAAGATTGGCGTTCCCAACCACTATTCACATTATGGTCAAAGTAATGTCCATTTTGAAAATTAGTTGTATATTCGTTGTATTGGCTATTATAATACCAGTTCGACATCCTAACTGCAAGGGAATTCTACACAAGCACAAACAAGGCTGACTCGACCACAACAAACCTACTGATTTCTAGCAAACAAAAAGCATGATGGCTCCACTTAGATTGTTTCTAGACCAGCTTCTAATTCCTTCGAAAGGGATTTCGTTACAATTTAAGCAAACCCCTCTGGAATCAATCCGAGTCAAAGTAAGTTAAATAGAGGCGAGGGAAGCTGCGTGGAGATTTGATACCCAAGGCCTCACCGCATTACAAGGCGGCGCAGTCACGCATTCAACTTACAGAAACCATCATGAACTTCGAAGTATGCTTAAAAGAGTAACCAATATTTTTCGAATGACTTTCCTATTAAGGTCGTTACCCTATTGGTCTCGTTCTAGTCAGTATTTTAAGATTAGGTCCGCGTTTGGTATCGCTTTCCTGAGGCGGGCAAGAAGAGAACGGTGATGAAATCCGAACCCTTATCTTGTATGCCCAGGCCTTGCCCTTTACTAGGAAATTAAAGCAGCCGTTTTAAATACCTCAACATATATGCATACAAAATCATCTAGTAAACCCGCTGACAGGGGATTCGCGGGTGTTTAGAATTCTTACCTCCCATTTCAGATGGGGGATGAACCGTTGAAGTCGACTCGGGTCACCGACTCCTATGTCAGTGTACGAACCCGAGGGGCCGAGACAGTATCGTAACTGTCGTCTTTCCATGTGCAGTTTATATTTAAATTAACCCTTCCTTAGGGTTTTAAAAATAAAGTCCAATGTCCAAAAATAAAAGATTACAAAAAATAAACCCTAAATACAGTTTCTATAAAATAAAATAAAATAAAATCTAAAATAAAATAAAATCCAATAAAAGAAAACAAATAATAATATAAACAAAAATCTTTTTCTTCACTCCTTTTGGATTTCTCTTTTCTTTCTTTCTTTGGCTTTGCCTTTCTTTTCAGCACTTTCTCTATTTTTTTTAGCTTAGCTCTGAATCTGAAAGCAAACAGAAATACCAAAACGCATAAAAAAGAACAAAAATAATAAACATAAAACCTAAAAACAAATCTATACACAAGTCCGCGTCGGCGGCGCCAAAAATTGATCGAATTTTGAATAGTGGTAAGTAGAGTTGTCGTTCACTCGGACTTGATGAGATTGATTTTACGACTTAATAAACTAAAATAAATATATACAAAATATTGTCACGGGATGAAGAGAGTTACTGGGACTAGGATTTCGTCGAATTCATAACATACGGTTCAATTTATTTATTCTCAACAATTAAAGCTCAATAAATAAAATTAATATGGACTCTGATTTTTCCAAGGTAGATTCTCAAAAGATTAGTTGTAAATCCTAAGCATGATGTATCAAAACATTTAAGCTAAGCATACCTCATCAAATTAAATAACAACCAATTAATTCAAATCATATTTCAATTAAAATTAGTGCAAAAGTCTTAAAAAGAATTAAATAATTTTACCCATGTATGAATTCGTCTTCCTCCGACCTCCCCAATAAACTAAAATAAATATATACAAAATATTGTTGGGGTCTAGCTGTTGTAGACACTCTTAGCTCCTCATGTTGTAGACACTCTCAAAAGATTATTTTATTGCTGGAAAAGTGTTTACAATGGTGAAAATGAAGAAAAATAACAAAAGCAACAAATTTGCTCTACCAAAACTCCCCCCACCTCAAATGTGCTCTCTAGCTCTCTATTTATACACACAAATACACATTACTCAAATATATTCTTCCATAACTCCAAAATCTTCTTCTTTTTGATTAAAAATATCTTCTTGAATTTTTATTTCTCTTTATTCTCTATATTTCTTTACTAAACCCATATCTTCTTTAATTCGCAGAATAAAATCCAAGATAAAATCTTCTAAGGATATCTTTCTTGTTTAATACAAGATAACTTCCTTTTTCTTCAAAACTTCCTCTTATCCAAAATTTGGGTGCCTTTAGTACTTTTCTCCTGGGGTCCAAACAACACTTTTTGAGAAACTTTTTCCACACAAGTGTATTTCTCCAAAAACACCTACACAAATATAAAAACACCATAATAAGTATAAAATCAAGCACTAACAATAGAGACAATGAGGACAATTCAGACACAAAAATGTTTCTATCAAACCTTCACAACATGCTCTTTAGGAAAACTCACACAATTTCCTGGATTTTTAACCCTCTTATACCCTCTACGTGGCATGCTGTTGCTTACACTAGAAGTCTATTCGGATCCGTCTATACCAAGATGCTTACCTCTCTGGAGTCTGAAATTTGTTCTAGTATGTTACCTCACCACTACTTTCTAGATATTCGTCATTACCTGTCTATTCCTACAGTTATCAGAAACCCCCAATTGGCTAATTTATGGATCACTTCCTGTAAGCTATCTAGTAAGCAAACCTATCACAAAATTCGGAAAATTCTCTTCACTAGACAAAATCCACATCTCTACCCTGCTAGTAAGCATACTAAACCTGACAAAACCAATCACTATGATACAACACATTTCATAAGTACTCAGAAAATGAAGATCACAATTTCAATCATCCCATATATTAAAACAACCCACAATCATACCCATTCAACCACATCTTCAAGCATTGTTTTCACAACTAGCATAACTGATACCAAGTTTTCCAAAAAACATTGTTTGGAACACTACCATAAAACTCCCCAAAAATCTAAAAAGGAAAATACTTACACCACCAAGGCTTTGGGAATGAACTCCTCATGTCCCTATCTCTGGTGCATCTACAGACCCCCCTGCAACCTCCTTTGCCATTTTCTGTGCACTATAAGTACCTCTCCATTAGCCTCTGGTACATGTGTTCTCCTGGGAACGGAATAGCTACCACCATCTCTTGGTTGGGGCATAGGAAACACTTCATCTTCTGGTACCTCATGTGGATCTGTAATCCCACCATGACCAAATATTGTAATGTCATAAACATCCTCAGCCAGTTGCCGCATCTCAGGGGCCATCATAAACATGTTGGGGAAAACCACAACATCTCTGGGGAGGAGAAGCGAACCATTATCATGAATCCTAGCCTTGATTATCTCTGGAACTGGAGCCAAAAAAAAAAAAAACTGCCTACCACCACCACACACTACCTGTTGATCAGCAATAAGAACCACTCCTTCATTTACAACGAACCGACCCTTGTCAGGATGCACAACATACAATACCCACCCATCATTCAACCCCTGGAGTTGGGGTTGAAGTTCTCGCGGTGGTTCTTGTGCTCCATCATCTCTTGGGACATCAGAACAATTATTACTAGTAACCCCTCCTCCATTACCATCTTTAACACCACTTGCAACTTCATGCATGTCCATCTCAGGAGACTCACTATTACTACTTATTTCTATCGCCTACAAAATTGGAGGAATTTGAAATTACTTGGTATCAGATTCCTAAAAGTAGTAAACACTCCTTGCTACATGCTAGGAAAACAAAATCTGAAACTAAACATTATCTATTTGAATATGAATGTCAAAAACCAATACATGTTTATCATGCATGTAGAAATTGGATTGCTTGATTGATGGAACATCATCTGCCATTCCTCGTTCACTCTTAGCAAGGAACACGTCAAAATTCTGAGATGCAATTGGATTTTTCTTCGACATCGAGTCTATGGGGATGGAAATTTTTGGAATATTCAGGTCTGGAAATTGAAACTACTTTCTTCACAGTCGGTTATATGCCCAGGAAGGCCAACAGTTATTGCACCCCAACCATCAGTTACCCATCCTAGAGATTGGTTGCACTGGATCTTGCAGAACTACAATCTCAATGGGTGCATACAATATCATAACTCACGCTATTCAAGTTCGTTGGCTAATATGAGGCGACAACCAACACTTGGCAGTTATTAAAAAGGATTGAATTTGAATCGGATTCGGTTTCCCCCTAACCCGTTCCTGGAGCAACAACTCGACCCTAACCCGTCCTTGGAGCAATAACTCGACCCGTTAGGGACCAAACCTCAGAAGCCATCACAAAGACAAAGGTTTTAAGGAACACAAACTCATATGCTACAGGTATGACCACGGGTATGATCACACTCAAACCTTGAGTCATTCTCAGTACCCTGTCATTACTTCTGACGCTAAAGCTAACTTACTTGAAAACAAAATGCAGCTTCAACATAAGGGAATCTTCAAGTACTTAGGTTTATACTTGCCTCCACCTCTTAGCCGCATGATAGGTCACCCTCATAAGACCTTAGTAATTATACGTAACCTACATCCCTATCAACATAGGAAGTACGAATCCACCACATGGAAGACTTTAACCTTTGACTACCAAGACAAAAGACTAATTAAATTTTTTTTTATCCTACTAGGGACCTAAAATTATATTTACATTGGCATTTTTACAATTTATTTCCTGGAAATTGCTTTGTTTCAAGTCTTTTTGACAAATACTGCTCCAACAGATTGCTAGTAGTCAACTTCTTCAACCTTCCCAACACTATCAAGAATCCTCTTAGCTGGTATATGTGGTCTTGCACATGGTTGCTAGCTTACTAGCCTCTGACCTACAACTCTGTTAGACTTGGCTATCATCCTCTACAACCTGGCCAACTGCAACAAAACTATAACTTGTACTATCTGAACTCATCTGATTAAAAATTAAAAATTAAAAATTAAAAATAAAGTTCACCACTACAATACAACCTTTCCCTCCAACACCAACACCCTCTCTCATAATTATCTCATATATAATATACCCAGTCAAGTTCTTACTATTCAACATTCCATGACCTCCTCTTCAGTAACTAAGAACACTGAAAATATAGAAAAACTTGTAAAGAAAATGAATTCCTCCCTTAACATACATGAGGATTTATTCCCAAAGGTCTTCATAAACCAAGAAAATGTTTTACCAAAGAAAAAGTTAGACTGGAAATGGGTCTTCATTGAAAGGTACTGCAAAGTACAACTTCACATGAAACAAGAGTTATATCCAGATTCATTAACAATAACTGGGAGCTTAGAATGTATCCTTATGGAAGAAAAGGAGAAATTACTACTCAATCAAGCTTAACAGTATTGAAGACTACAAAGTGTTCAGGAAAATAGGAACAAGAGGCATCTTTGACAAGCTTATTGTTCTCACTGAGGTTCCAACCTCAGGACCAAACTTCATTGATGAAAGAAACTTCTACAAAGTCTGGATCTGGACGTTGGTAAAAAAAATTCCAACCCACAACATCCTTGACATAAAAAATCTAATCAAACCATCTGGTATCTACCAAGAATCAAAGAAAGCTTATGGAAGAGATGACGATGAAAAGAATCTTGAAGTCCTCCTCACAATAGATGTAACCAGAGCTCTAAAGTATGGCATTGATGCTTATGAGGATGCTAATACCTCATACTGGTTGGAACTTTCTTATGCTCTCACTGGTATAACATTTTGCAAGGTCTGTAGAATTCTTGATCACCTTGGCCCGATATGCATTTAAGAAAAAGAAGACTCTTAGAAAACACCCTCTAACCAGTACATCTCCAACTCCGTAAATCATTACCCATCCATACCCACCACCCCATCTTCATCTAATACTAGCAACCCTCCAACAAGTCCCTCAAAAAAACTACCTCATATCCGTCACTATACTGATAAGGATGCTGCCAAAGAGTTTGCAATCAAAATGAGATTGGATCAACAGAAAATTCTTATTCAAAATTCTACTAAGGAACTTGATGGATCCCCACAATATCTAATCTTCCAAGATGGTCTTGATCAACCACTTACATGAGACATCCCTACAACCAACCATGAGGCTGCTGTTTGCCAAAAGAAACACAAAAAACATCAAGGATACTATGAAAAAGAAGGGCAACATCAAGGCTGCTACAAGAAAGAAAGTTATAACCAGTTCCACTCCAACTGAACCTCAAAAAACAATTGACCCTATAACCATTTTTCCAAAAATAAACAATACCAATCTTCACATCAGCACCAACACCACTTCTGACAATACCCTTAATAACCTTCCACCCTAGATGATATTCAACAACAGATAATGGATGACTTTAACCATCAGAAAAAGCTCATATGGGAAAGAAGAAAATCTGAATATAAACTCAAAGGAGTTGATGTTGAATAGCATCCCCAGCTAGTGGACCCTAAGAGGAAACTGTACACCTTGCCTGTTTACCCTGATCACCAAGCTTTACAATGGAATCGGCATCAACCATCAAAAAGAAGTAATATGCAGTCTACCCAAATGGAAGAGGACTACCTTACTGAAGAAACTACTAGCAATATGGAAGGAGTCAGCCCCTTCAACACCTCTCAGGTAAAACTCACTCAACCATATATTCTTCTTTATCACAATACAATGTTTGCCTTACTCACAATGCTCAATTTTCTTTGGATTAACCTAGAATTACTTGCTAAAAATTTCATCACATCTTTACTAGGCTATAAAATCACCATCTTTAGTTACCCAATCATATCCTACTTTTGGAAATTTTACTCCATCGTAGCTTGGAACTGTCAAGCCATATGATAACCAAATACTAGTAGGCACCTAAATATAATGCTTAACAAACATAACCCTGACATTTTATTCTTATCTGAAACTAAGAAACAGTCTAGAAACCTTAAGAAAATCATAGGTAACATAGGTGTCACCAACTTTTGGTTTGTTGAACCTAAGGGCAATGCCAAAACAGCTAGAGGCTTAGCTCTTGCCTGGAAAACTAATCTAGCTGTCACCATTGAGAACTTCTCTGACCATCATATTAGTGCCATCATTCACCCTTTGCATGGAGATCCTTGGTTATTTATACTACATGTGAAAAGATCAAGTCCTGAAAGATTATTGAAAATACTTGTGTTTCTAATTCCCTGCCTTGGCTAATCATGGGTGATTTCAACTTTGTCCTTCATGATCATGAGAAGTATAGCCAACATCTTATAGATCAAGCCGAAGCTGACCTATTCTTGGACAAAATTAAATAAGTTAAACTTACTGACTTGAGCTACACTGAATGTCCTTTCACCTGGACCAGCAGAAGATCTGGTATTCAACACACAGAGCAGAGATTAGATAGAGGTCTAGCAAATGAAGCTTGGATGGAGCTGCAACCCAATGCTACAATATCTAACCTCACTGCCATTGGATCTGACCATAACCCTATCATTCTCAACACCAACCCTTCCTGGAACCATGGTCAAATCCCATTCAAATTCTTTGGCCCCTGGATCAACCATGCAGAATGTAAAAGCATCATAGCTGAATGCTGTAAGGCCAAACACAAAGGCTCTCTAGCTATAGAAATAGCAAGGAAACTCAGAGATATGAAAGTTAAACTAAAGAAATGGAATAAATAAGTTTATGGCAATATCAAGACCAACTTAGAAAAAAGTATACAACACTTGGATTGGATAACCAACCATTAGTTCAATTCTACTAGGGGAAAAGATATTAACGATGCTCGTCAGCAAGTAGAACATTAGAAGCAGGTACAAAAATCCTTCTGGAAGATCAAAAGAAAAGACCAAAATATCAAACTTGGGGGAAGAAATACTGGTTACTTCCACCTAGCTTCCAAGAAAAGATATAAAAGAAACAAAATTGACTCCATACAAAAGGAGAATGGAACCTGGATTCTTGACAACAGTGAGATCACTCAGACTTTCACAAACCACTTTGCCACTATGGCTACTGCTGAACCCATTACCCTGAACCCCTTCATCATAAACCTCATTCCCACCACCATAACCTATCAAGAGTACCAAAACCTCATTAGGATACCTGAAGCTCTGGAAATCAAAAATATAGTTTTCAGCATGGCTGGAGACAAAGCCCCAGGCCCAAATGGTTTCCCTCCTAATTTATTTCAAGCCAACTGGGACATTGTTGGAAAAGACATCACAATCATGGTTCAATAATTCTTTACTAATGTTTACATACTAAAAGAGATGAACTCAATTTTCATATCCCTCATTCCCAAAATTGAGAAACCCACTACCCCTTCTCACTTCAGACCTATCTCCATGTGTAATACCACTTACAAAATCATCTCTAAACTTCTTTCCCAAAGATTGAAACCACTGTAGCTACCTAAATTAATATCCCCTTTCCAATCGGCTTTTATCCATGGAAGGCAAATCTCTGACAACATTGCTATAACACACGAAATAATACACCATATGAACACCGGAAGAGGGAAAAAGAGGGAGTAATGGTACTATGGGAATCAAAATAGACATGGCCAAATCTTTTGATAGAGTCAATAGGGACTTCCTGCTACAAGTCTTATCTCAAATGGGATTCAGCTCTCAATGGTGCAACTTAATTCACCAATGCATATCAACCACAAGATCGGCTATCTTGGTTAATGAATCATCAGGAAAAATCTTCAAACCCTCCAGGGGCTTGGGACAAGGAGATACCCTATCCCTATATCTGTTTCTATTATGTATGGAAGCTCTATCTCGTTATCTGACACATGCTAAAAACCAACATCAAATTCAAGGTATCAAAATCTGCAGGAATGCTCCATCCATCAACCACCTTTTGTTTGCTGATGACTACATGATATTTTGCAAAGCCAACATGCAAGAATGCAACAACCTAATCAATATCTTTCAAATTTGGACAGACTTCAGGTCAGCTAATAAACTTCTCCAAGTCTGGCATCTTCTTCATCAAGAATACTGCACCTTAAACAGCTGACAATATTAGTAATACTATGAAAGTTCAAAGGATCCATCCTTCTGATAAATATCTGGGCTCTCCTTTATTCACCACCAAGAGTAAGATACAAGCCTTCAAGCCTTCTGTTGAAAAACTGAAATTTAGATTTGCTGGATGGAAGACAAACCTCTCAACTGCTGGGAAACTAACCATGATCCAATCTGTCACTTCTACCTCAAGTATCTACCAAATAAATTGCTTCAAAATTCCCAAAACCACTTGCAATGAGATCAATTCCATTCAAAGAGATTTTTTCTGGAACAAAGAACAAGATAAATATAACGGTATCTACTACATTGCTTGGGATGCAGTAAACAAACCCAAAGATTTAGGAGGCCTGGGATTCAAGAACATGGAACTATTCAACTTGGATATGCTCACCAGAATAACATGGAGACTAATTATGGAAACAGATTCCCTATGGAGAAACATCATGAAGGCTTCCCACTATCCAGCTACAGAAGTTATAAGAATGGACACCAAGCCCAAGGCGTCTGATTCTTGGATCTGTAAAGGAATTCTAAAAAGGCATATCCTTAATTCAGCAGAACTACATATGGAAGATTGGTAATGGAAATCAGATATATATCTGGGAGGACAAATGGATCCACAATAACTCTTAGAGAATACCCAAACCTACCCTCTGCCCAGATAATCTTATAACAGTCAATCAACTCTTCAATACCCAGGGAGAATGGGACAATAACATCTTAAACCAATGGTTCACTCCAGAAACCCAACAAATCATTCTCTAAACCCCCCATTCTCCTAATGAGCAGGATGAAATCCAATGGGCTCTTACCCCCAACAACAAGTTCTCTGTCAAATCCCTATATGACAAACAGATCCATGACAAGTATGCTAATGACAACCAGACATCTCTTTGGAGCCAAATCTGGAGGCTTGATACAAACCCAGCTAATCATCTATTTATCTGGAAATGTGCTCATGGTATTATCCCAACTAATTCCAAGACTGCTAGTATCCTGAGCTACATTGACCATATATGCTCTTTCTGTCAAAATGGAGTTGAAGATATAACACATGGTCTTCTAACTTGTCATGCTGCCTCTGATGTTTGGAAGAAGCTATTTGGAGATCAACACCAACTCTTATCCTCCTACAACTCTTTCCATGATTGGTTCAACAACTGGTTTCAGACAGATAACCATCATGCCAGTTGGAATGCTACTTATGCCACCATATGCTGGTTTATCTGGAAAGCCAGATGTGACTGGGTCTTCCAAAAATTCATTCCATCTGCCTCAACTACCACAAGGGAAATTACTCAGCATCTCTGCAATCACTCCAAAGTTCACCATAAACCAGGGCACATCCTTAATAACCCATATTACCAGCCTAACATCACTCATTCTCCTCCTAAGAATTACATTCAGCACAGGCACAACTTTGATAAATTTGGAATCACTATTAGCATGCATATTACCCCAGCTAACCCATGCCATGTTAATAACGATCATCAAACCTATACTAACTACTCCTTTGTTTCTTTGTCCCTCACAGGTCAATGCATGGGCACAAGAAACTTCAAAGACTACACCACTGGAATCATAGGAGCTGAAAGAACAAGCAGAGGAGCTCAACTTGCTTTGACATGGGGGAAGACTATGCGGCAAACAAACATCAACTTTGCTTCAGAAACAGAAGAAGCTCTACAACATATCAAAAAAGGTTACCAACTAGAAGTACAACATCGCTTCACAGGAAGGAGTAATCAAATCCAGGACAGCAACAACAACCATGCTCCAATTGATTTTTTCTTAGGGAAGCTCACCAAAGTTACTACTCATCAAAACCAGCCTGCTATTAATCTAGCCAGACTAGCTAGGCATTCTACTTTATTTTATGACTCTACCTGGAGAGGAGCAAATTTACAAACACTCAGGCTAATCTTACCAAATTCCACAAACAATTCTCATAGGGATTAATGTAATAATGTTGATTCTCTTTTGGAGGGTACTTCTGATGCTAGAGTTAGCTCAGATGATATCCATATTGTAAGCACGAATGGGTTACTTGCCTAAGCACCTACACTCTTCTCTTAAAAAAAAAGAGACTAAAATAGTATTAAATCAACAATGAGATGTTATTCGATCATCGTATCATCAAGTTCTAGATATGTATACCAAGGATTGGCAGTAAATGTTATGAATCATTGGCTTAATCGGTATTGCATTTTGCTTATGGAATTGCTGCATAACTTTGCGCGGTTGGTTTGGTGGAAATGAGAATATTGCTGTAGGGTCGCCTCTTGTGGTCCTGGCATCCTTGGGTCACATAGTATCTCTAAATCATCGAAATAATCGAAGGAGTAAATGAGAGTTTATATTTTCACCGCGGCTCAGAATTTCTAACCAATATAAATTCTCCACCAAAAGATTGAGCGCCAGAGCTAGGATCTGGGGAGCAAGTAATATTATATTATTTCTAACCAATATATGCCAAAAATATATATATATATATATATATTTGAACATTTTGTTGAGAATTATTGAATTTGCTTCCGGAACTAGTAATATGGCTATGCTACTATAAATCTAAATTGTACTCGTTTACATCAACAAAATATGGTAGATGGGCATCTTTGGAATCGGAGAGATAAATTATTTATTCAAAATACATAAAGACGAGAAAGTTGACCATAACCATGTGGGAAAATGAAGTTACCTCTAGCTGTAGGTTTGGTAGTAGTAATTGGCCTTTATCCTAATCCTAAATAAGCTGCTGATGCACGCGTTAATTAAGAATGTCTCTCAGTGTTGAAAAGATACCTAACATAAACATCTTTTCTCAGCAGTCTTAATTAGGCTCAGATGTACCCAAAAAGCTTTTGAGCTACAAAAAGAGATTGTCATGCTGTACCTGTATAATAGGCAATTCAGAAATAGGTGTCGATATTTCATTCAAGATATAGGTAAAGGATATGTCATGACAAAGACCAAGAGATAGAGTGAACATGATATATAAGAACCGCCTGGAATTACGTGGTTGCTATTGTTTGCCATATACACGTCGTACAAAAGTTGAATAAACTCTATGTAATGCTTATGGGAGAAGAATGAGCACTAACCCTTGCCTGCTGATTGTTGTTCGCCTCGCTCAATTGTTCGGGACACTAGTGTGCTGGTTGAAATGCAATTGTTTCATTAGCCTTGCGAGCCGATGCACAACCACCTGATTACAATTGTTTCATAAATAGCATCCATCTCAATTCCAACCGGTGCCTGAGCCATTACCAAGGTCGTCATTGCTACTGTATATCTGTAGAAGTAAAACACAAATCTCGAAGAACTTAAAAGTGTTACTATATATGGTTCACTGGGTAATCTGTATGGCATGCTGTTTACACCGGCTGTGAAGGCTTATGACAATGGCCATCACAAAAGTACTTGAGTTTCATGAAGGAATTTACCTTAGTTGTTAATGATGGGCAGACTGTGGAGTGTGAGCCATCACAAAAGTACTTGAGTTTCATGAAGACATTTACCTTAGTTGTTAATGATGGGCAGACTGTGGAGTGTGAGCCATCACAAAAGCTTCATTTTTCATTAGTCTTGTAATTTGTATGATAAATTCAATGGCCAAGTGTCATTAATTGTACATTTACTTTCTCTACAATTGTATATAAAAAAACCGAGATATTAGAACTAAAATGTGATTTTTTTTGGGTTTTCATGGTAGAAAGGAAGAAAGAGTTGGATTTTCAGATTGAAACAGTTGAGATGTTGAAGTAAACTATAAAGACAGAAATTGCGACGGCCAACGATTTCTTGATTTGACCGAATTGAAGAATAATGAGTGACAGTAGAAATTGAGACGCATTTTAACAAAAAAATTCTTTAGGGAGTTATATCTAGAAAGATTGATTTCAAACAGCAACATACTAAGTAACATATTGTAGTTCCATTTTTGGTTAATCATAATTGAGTGATACTGAATGTAATTGGTCCAAACACTTTCCATCCTTTGTAAATATTACTAGTATAACCGTTGTCACGGTGGAAGGGCCGATCGAAAAAGAATCTGAAAATGGAGTTTAAATTTAATATTGTTGTTTGTGCTCGTTGGGTAGATTTTTTTACAACCTTTCCAACGAGATAAAATTTGTAAAATTCTAAGGCACGGATTTTTGTATATGTTATATTAAAGTTGGCTTTCAAATTATACCCCTGAAAAGTAGGATACACAAAGAGTTATAGTAATTGGAGTAAAAGAGAGGGATAATCTTGTCTAGTGAAAATGTGACGGGAATCTGCAAGGAATATTCTTTCTCAATCTTTTTATGAAATTGAACATTTACGTTACTCTTAATTTAACAAAAAAGTGGCCATAAAAGGGACTCTTTCCCTACGGGCCCTCCGGTCGGTCGGCCCAATAAATTGGAACCACAATAATTAAAGTAGATTGGTACTGTGATAGACATTTTACCGTCTCTTAGAATTTTATTCAACTTAATCATTTTAGTTCTTCAATTGCCAAGTGTTGAGCGCGTAACTAGTATTTTGAGTTAAAGATGGCACTCCAAGAAAATCTAGCAAAATTCAAGCAACAACCAGGGAAATGCCAATCCACTCGATCGGGTATCAATGAAGCTGGAGCAGGAGGATCGTCTCCATCATCCAGGTCATTACCACCCAGATCAGCTTCTAAAAAGCTACTCATTAACAATGTGGTAGGCGGCTGGCTAGCCAATTTAATGTACTGTTTCTTTTCAACTATCTGTTGCAATTTTTGGAATACGCACTATTGCTTACATTAAAAAGAAGGAAAAGAAAGAATACGCATTATTGAGCTTAATTCAACAAACCAACTCAAGTATTATCTAGTCTTGAGTTGGTTTGGTAGTGTTTTTTCATTATCTAATCCCTACCAGAGTCATTACACCAGTCACTAGTATATATTTTTTCTCTTTTTATCTATAATAATGTAGGAGCGGAATATCACAGCAAATAATAACTTACGAAATTGTGAAGAGAAAATACATTTTACGAGCAAATAATATTTTGCGAGCAAAGGAAGCCACGATGGTTCGCAAGAAAATCTTCAAATCCGAAATGGCGGGACAACACAACTGTCATCTATTGTAAAATCATATAAATAACCATTTAAACATGAGAAGTAGGGAGAGATACATTTTTGAGGGGATGATTTTAGGAGGAAAGAGAAATTTTTAGAGAGGGATTTTATTTTCTTTATCATTTTCTTCCCCAAAATTCTAGAGCTCCAAATATTCATCAATGGAGTCTCAATTGTAAAATCATGTAATCACATACAATCACTAGTGAAGCACCGTGGATGTAGATCACATTGATCGAACCACGTAAAAATCTTTGTGTCTCTTTATAATTTTAGTACCTTAATTCCTAGTTTCATATCAAATTAATTAGGTTCAGGAATCATTTTAATGGATTCTTATGAGGGTGTAGTTGTGAGATAATCCGCAACTACATAATTGGCGCAAGAAACAGGGATGATGCTAGTTGATTTGAAGAAGATTCAAAGAAATTAAATACTGTTGGAACTGGATCTCTAAAGTATAGGGATAAAAGTGAAAGCTTATGAAGATTTACATCCTCAGATAGTCAACTGTTCAAAGAAATAAAAGAGGGCGACTGTAATGATACGGAGATTCAGCAGAAGTAAAAATCAAAATGGACAACATCTACAATTGTTCAAAAAGGACGAATTCATTTTCCACCTCCTTAATTTTATTCTCAACATTTCACAAAATCATTAATTTACTATATTTATATTTTTCATGAACATCAGCAGATTTTTCTCTTTAAAATCTTGATTACAGATATTTCTCTTAAGAATCTTGTTTGAAAATAGGGTTAATTTGTAAATTTATTATCAATAGAGCTTGTTTTACATACCCATTCGATAAGTTACGAAGTAACTGAATATCAACATTTCCAGTTGATTTGGGAATTATACCCATTACATTTTCGGGCGGTATTTATTATTCTTAGAAATACAGAAATTTGCATAAAATTTTGTAGATTACTCATTAACTTAATTGGTTGCTCGCAGAGACACCCATCATTGTCCAGTTAGAATCACGATCAATGCTCGCTAGCTCGTCGGTTGAATATGCCTTCCAGACAAAAGAGGAAATCAACATAAATTGCCAAAGACAACATGAAGGAATAAAAACACGAGAGGAATATTCTTTGTGTGGTCGTCTTCGCAAAGGTAAACAAAAGCACAGGTCAACAAGACGCACATGAGAAGAAATTCTACAAATTGCGAAGGATTATTTACCAAGAGAAGAAATTGGTAGGGAAATAATACAATTGCCAAACACTCTACAGCTGCGAAGAATTCGAAATTAATCCAACAAATAAATAAGAAGACATAGTTGAGCAGATTTAGTCACCAGGGAGACTACACTTGTGGAATAAGTCAAGCAACAACAACAAGGAAATATGCCAGTAAAATTCGAGGGAACATTCTCTAGGCATAAGAGAGAAATACAAATCAAAGACAACCCTAAAGCAAAGTAAAAGGTGTGCAAAGTAGTGGGCAAATGCAGGAGTGCGGCAGGTATTTATTGTTTTCGCAGGTCATCATTAATAGACGCAGTTAATAGTAAAAGGAAGAGATGAGAAGGCACACAGGCGAAAGAAGCCGATACCATCAAACACGAAAGAAAGGCGGCAAAACAAACTGGAGGGTTAGGACATTTCATGGGAAGAGACAACGATGGTTATATAAAATAGAGAAGAGTACAGGCGAAAAAAAAAATCAAATAGAATAGCACCGGTTGAAGTAAGAAGAACGAGTATGCTCAGGAGATTTGTTTCGTCAGAAAACAAGATTACGCAGGCAATGACGAAGAAGCATATATAGCACATGTTCACAAGATCTTCAGAAAAATCTAATTTCAATAAATCAGCCAAGAATGGATTGAACTCATTTCCAGCAAAAACTCTCAACAATGCAGACATTTGACTTTGTGGGATGACTTCGCAAAAATTCTCAATAATGCAAAATATTTCTCTTAGCAGATACTAACTTCGCAGACATTTTTCTTCGCAAATTTTTTTTTTTTTTCAGACAACAAACATCAAAGAAGATACTGAAGAACAGCAAACAGAGAGCATCAACAATCGCTTCTAGAAGGCAGAAAATGAATCGAGTTTTCGTTAATAATGACTATCAAAGTAGCAGAGGCAACAAGTGGACGATGAATGAAAAGAAGATTAATTTTGCGAAGAAGACTTACGGTTATGAATAGTACTAATCAACAACTGATCAATTTCCTTCATAAAATCTAGATGTCTTATAGTACTTACGTGAATTCGTAAAAGAACATTTTGTGTGAGATTTTGGAAATGATTAAGTTCTGCGAGTGATTAGTTAACCACAAATAATCAACAAGGGATACGAAAGAAGTAACAGCCAAAGACGAAATCAACAAGGAAAACTTACATTTTCTCAAGGATTCTCCTTCATAGATAAAGAACAGAGGCAACTATGGATACCTAAGAAAATATTTGATGTTCTTTATCTTCTCAGCAAGAATCCTCACCAAAAGTGGAATAATAATTTCACATGAACAGAGGCAATATTTATCACTCTCATCAAGGATATTTTATACTTCATATATAATTCGAGGATTAAATACTTCTTAAGGGTACTTCATACTTCTTATATATTTCGAGGATTAAGTATTTCTTATACTTCTTCAAGGATATTTTATATTTCTTATACTTCATACTTCTTCAAGATACTTCGCATACTTCATACTTCGCAAGATGATACTTTTAATTACTTCTTAAAGCTTCAGAACTTCGCAAAAGAATAGAGGCAAATATATACTTTTTGAGTTTGATATTCTTTAGCTCGTTCCTTCATCAACAAAGATCAAAGACTACTCCAACAACCACAACAAGTGATTTTTTCTTAAAGATCGCTCTTCAAGCAATATTCAAGAAAAAAGAGGCAAGATGTAGGAGCGGAATATCACAGCAAATAATAACTTACGAAATTGTGGAGAGAAAATACATTTTGCGAGCAAATAATATTTTGCGAGCAAGAAGGACATTTTGCGAGCAAAGGAAGCCACGAAGGTTCGCAAGAAAATCTTCAAATCCGAAATGGCGGGACAACACAACTGTCATCTATTGTAAAATCATATAAATAGCCATTTAGGCATGAGAAGTAGGGAGAGATACATTTTTGAGGGGATGATTTTAGGAGGAAAGAGAAATTTTTAGAGAGGGATTTTATTTTCTTTATCATCTTCTTCCCCAAAATTCTAGAGCTCCAAATATTCATTAATGGAGTCTCAATTGTAAAATCATGTAATCACATACAATCACTAGTGAAGCACCGTGGATGTAGATCACATTGATCGAACCACGTAAAAATCTTTGTGTCTCTTTATAATTTTAGTACCTTAATTCCTAGTTTCATATCAAATTAATTAGGTTCATGAATTATTTTAATAGATTCTTATGAGGGTGTAGTTGTGAGATAATCCGCAACTACAAATAACTAGATAATACTTGGGATTGTCTCATGGAAAACTAACCATGTGGCTAAATGAAGTTACCTCTAGCTGTAGGTTTGGTAGTGTTTTGAGTTATTTAGCTTTTACTCATTCTAGTCTTATATATGAGCTGTTGATGCACGCGTTGATTAGGAATGTCACAGTGTGTAAAAGATACCATAAACACGTTTCCTCAGTAGTCTTCTCAGACTTGCCAAAATGTTTTGAGCAATCCCTATCAACAACAAGTCGTGAACAAATTTAGTCGACTCTAAAAAAGGTAAAGCATTTGGTCTGAGATTTCATGCTGCATAAAACAAAATTTAAACATAGGCTTGGAGGTGTCAAAATTTCATTTGCGAACTTGAATCAGTATTTAGGTAAAGGATGTCATATGGCAAAGACCAAGAGTACTTATGAATAACTTTACATCCCAAAAACATCTTTTGGTAGTTAGGTTATCAATGCTGAAACTGGAATCAGATGAAGAAGGTTTGTTTGAGCCATTTTTGTGAGTTTTGGCTGGAAGATTTTTGTTGTTGGGAAGTAAATAAAGATATATGTTGTGGATATGAATACAAATCTTTGTAGTTATTGGGTTTCTCTGTTGTGTTTAAATTTGAATTGCTTGGCTGATCAAGAGTGTTTGGATCTCGATGGTGACAATATATATAATGCAGTGTTTTAGAGTAGCTGGGTTAGTTACAGTTTCTAGGTTCAGACAGAGATACCATAAGAGAGTCGAGTTGACTGTACTACTTTGTAGTATTGAATGCTCGACTCTTTTGAGTAATTTGAGGTAACTTTTAATGTTGTTTTCTCTCAAGGGTTTTGGAACAAATACCATTGCATATATTTGGGGTCTTGGGAGAGGTATTAGCCGATTAGGAGTAAAAGGTTTGTTTGTACAATTGATTGTTTTAGTCATATGAAGTTACAGTTATGTTATTGTCCTCCCTTTGATGCATCCTGTTTGGTGTTGGAAATTTTCTCGTGTATTGCTTGAGTAAAAGGTATATTTAAAACCAAAAAATCTAGCTCATATGCCCCAACAGGAATCAAACTGGAATTTGCAGGCTCCGTAGTAAAAAAATTCTTATGAGCTAAGCAAAATAATCATGGATGTCAAGAAAAATTGGAACCTAAAGTCAATGGCCTATATCCTTGCTGAAATACAATTGAAGATTGTCATTACACAAAATTGGCTCTATATAGTTAGTTTATATCAAGATTTTGAAGATTGGGCTTCTCTTGATGACATATTATTTCATGCATATGTTGATTTGAAAGTGAATTTGTGATTAAACCAGAGCGTTTTATGAAGAAGTTCACATTAGTTGTCAATGATGGGAAGACTGTGGAGTGTGAGTCATCACAAAAACTTTATTTTTCATCGCCTTTGTAAGTTGTAGTTTGTGTGATATTCACTGGCCAACAAATTGTCAGGTTCAAGTTATTTCTGTACATTTGTATTTAAAAAAGCTAAGATGTTAGACCTAAAATTATGAATTTTAGGTTTTGGATGGTAGAAAGACAAAAGGAATTGGATTCATGTTGGATCAGACAAAAAACAGCTAAGATGTTGGAGTAAATTGTGAAGGGATAAATTATGTTTTCAAAAATTATTCCCTTTTAATGATTTGCCTAATTAGCAATTCGGGATTCGGCAAACGTACGGAACGGCAAACGTACGAGCATTATTCGGATTCATAAAAATCGAATTTGGTCAAGAATCCGGTCAACGGTTCGTGAGTCGGCAGTAGTACGGAACGTCATACATACGCGTATAATTCGATTTATTAATATGAGTTCGGCATTGAAAATTTGGTACATATTAAATAACAAGAAAGATGTTTTTAGTGGGAAATGATATGATTTTTAATTTTATTAATTAATTTTATTTTATTTTTTACATGAAACTAGTTGGAAGCCTAACAAGCTAAGCTCCAACGACATACTACTACATTAATTGAACAGGTTGTTGTGTTAGCCTACCAGTGAGCCTCATGGGTAACCTTGCCAAGGGGAGCCGAAGCGGATGAGGGGGCGAGATTGTGTCACAAAGGGGGCAAGCCAAGCAAGCCACTGGTTATATAAAATAATATATGTGGTATTAGCACAACCAAGCCACCTGCCACTTGTTAAGGGATTCGACACGTTTGGGACTTGTAAAGGTATCAATAGTTCGAATTTACTAACTATATTAAAACTTACAAAATGTCTGGTTAAACTCGTTCTGATCCTAGTTACCAATACGGGTACGGAGAGGAGTTCGAAACCCAATTTTACGGATTTGGACTTGTCAAAAAGGTCATTCGGTGTTCGGAGTTCGGAACGGATACGTTCTATAATTCGTTTTAGAAATATAAGTTCGGTACCGGGTTACATCAAATTAATAAAAAATATATTTTTAAGGTTTTATTGAGTTGAAAAAATGATTTAAACCAATTTTAATTATATAGATAATACATTAAGAATATTAAAAGCTCAATGGTTTGAGCAAAAAGTGTCTGGTTAATCCCCACCCCAACTTCTTTTAATAACTCTCAAAAAAACACTTAAATGAGTTCTCAACTAGTTCGATTACAAATCAGTTAGCATCGATTCGCCGAATCACACTCCGAATTTTCTCAAACCCCATAGTCTTTCGGACTTTGAATAGAATGTGAACATTTTGTAGATGAAATAATCACATATACACATCCATTTTGTAGATGAAATAATCTCACATCCCAAAAACAGCTTTGGATTGAAATGAGGCCTTCTAGAAGTGTCCCATTCCAAAAATTAGATGATTCTTTCCTGTCGAGGCATCAACTGTATCAATTAACGAGTTTTAACCTGGCGAATTTAGGGGCCATGAAAAAGGATTTAGGGGCCAGACTAAAAGACAAAAAAGGTCACCCGAACGTAAAAAGGGGTCATCCCTTAACCGATTAAGTCGTATTGGCGAAACTACCCTTACACATTCGGAAGTTAAGGGCCAAAATTATCTTCCGAATGTAGTGGTTCAGGAGCATATTGCTGCCACTCGTTACGATTTTTTTGATCTTCAAAACCTTTTTTTTTTGTTCTAATCAGTCCACTTCCGGCAGAGTAACCGAATTTTCGAGCACGTTCAAAACATCATCGTTTCTTAAGAACATCATCCATAATCGGTAGATAAAGTAGATAGTTTTCTACCGATTATGTTTCTGCTAGTGTAAATCCAAGAACATCTTCCATAATCGGTAGATAATATAGATTTTTATCTACCGATTATGGTAGTACCAAAGTTCGAAAATTTTAGGATTATGAAATATCGTCCGATTATTGCACGTTCAAAACCAGAAAAATGTTCATTTTTCCCAAATTCTAATTTTGGGGCCATCGTATATTCGGAGGTTTATGCAAATGACTTATCCTCCGAATATGACAAGTTCAAAACCAACCACGACATGGCTCTAGGAGGTTCCAAGGGTCATTGTAGAGGGTTAGCCAACACACATTCGAAGGTATAGGTTTATGAAATATCGTCCGATTATTGCACGTTCAAAACGAGAAAAATCTTCATTTTTCCCAAATTCGGATTTTTGGGCCAGCGTATATTCGGAGGTTTATGCAAATGACTTATCCTCCGAATATGACAGGTTCAAAACCAACCACGCCATGGCTCTAGGCGGTTCCAAGGGTCATTGTAGAGGGTTAACCAACATATATTCGGAGGTCTAGGTTTATGAAATATCTTCCGATTATTGCACATTCAAAACGAGAAAAATCTTCATTTTTCCCAAATTCGGATTTTTGGGCCATCTTATATTCGGAGGTTTATGCAAATGACATATCCTCCGAATATGACAGGCTCAAAACCAACCACGCCATGGCTCTAGGCGGTTCCAAGGGCCATTGTAGAAGGTTAGCCAACACACATTCGGAAGTAAAAGCTTTTACTTATCTTCCGAATGTAACAATTACAAAATATCCAAAGATTAGTGTTTTTCGAAATTCAGAATTTTGTGCCAATCGGAAGATAAGTAAAAACTCTTACTCCCGAATGTAAAGTGGCCCAAAATTCTGATTTTCGAAAAACTCATAATTTGTATTTTTTTGAATTTTTACATTCGGAAGATAAGTTAAGGATATAACCTCCGAATGTAAAGTGGCCAAAAACTCCAAACCATATGCACTGACCACCATGGAACCATCATCGAGCCTTGGCACGTCGAGGATTGAACCACTACATTCGGTAGATAATTTTGGCCCTTAACTTCCGAATGTATAAGGGTAATTTCGCCAATACGGCTTAATCGGTTAAGGGATGACCCCTTTTTACGTTTGGGTGACCTTTTTATCTTTTAGTGTTGGCCCCTAAATCCGTTTGGTTGGCCCCTAAATTCGCCAGGAGTTTTAAAGGCATTCGGCAGTTCTTTTTTTTGTTGTTGAAGAAATGGAAATGCGTTTCTTTTAGATGTAACTAAGTGATAAGAATAGATTGGGGTTACCTGGTGCGGTGGCGCTATGTTCCCAACATGTAGCTTTAGTAGAAAATTTCATTACATTATAGCGACGTATTTGGATAACTTTATGTAATGCCTATAACTAACGCTTGATAAAAAAGAAAAACTATAACTAACACTTGCCTAAGTGTTGCTTGCTCAATTGGTTGAAGGCACCACTAGATTTGTAAAGAAAACGGGGCTTTACATATCAAGATTTTGAAGACTAGATTTCTTTAAATGACATGTTATTTCATTTACATATTGATTTGAAAGTAAGTTTGTGATTAAACTGAATCGTGTCATTAAGAAGTTCACATCAGCTGTTAATGATGGGTAGACTGTGGAGTGTGAGCCATCACAAAAACTTTATTTTCCATTGTCTTGTAATTTGTATGATATTCAATGGCTAACAAGCTGTTATTGTTCGATTATATCTCTAGAATTTTTATATAAAATACTGAGATGTTATTAGTAAGATGTAAATTTTAGGTTTTGGATGGTAGAAACTAGAAAGGATGAAAGAGTTGGAATTAATTTTAGATGATACAAAGAAACCGTTATGATGTTGGAGTAAACTGTAAAACGAGAGATTGTATCTTCAAGAAATTAAACTAATTATGTCCGGGAATAACTTATTAGTTTGAGTACAAGAAAGTGTAGACATTAACTTGCACTCAGATAAATAAATTTATTAAGAGAATACAGAGTTGTTAGAAAGATTATCTTCCAGGGTATTCTAGTTTTCTTTCGTGGTTAATCATAATTAAATAAAAATTGAATATAATAAATCTAGATTTCTTTGTATTATAAATTGGAACAGATAATATCGGTGTATAATACCGTGGAAATCATTT
This sequence comes from Papaver bracteatum, assembly GCA_023529315.1. Classification (NCBI taxonomy): domain Eukaryota; kingdom Viridiplantae; phylum Streptophyta; class Magnoliopsida; order Ranunculales; family Papaveraceae; genus Papaver; species Papaver bracteatum. Next base: position 45,329 of record JAJJWX010004110.1, on the reverse strand, counting down.
TGCAATCTCTTAAATTTTGTTCAATTGAACTTACTATTCTGAGTTAGTTTTATTCGACTGAACTTACTATTTCGAGTTAAGACGACATAGAAAAGACAACTAACATAATTTAATCTTTAAATTTTCAAATGAGACAGAGAAACTTCAAAAATCACACTACACATGTTATGATGAATTTTATCAGTTTATAATAAATAAGCTTGAAGAAGGTTCGTCGGTTACTGGAAGAAAGTATATAACTTATTATAGTTTGTTTTAATTTTTTTTATAATACAACTTCGTAATGGATCATATTATTCAAATAATGAAGTTTCCTGGGTGAGTTTTTCTTTTATCTCAAAATTTGTAGACAATGCAATCACTAATATATGTTTGCAAGGTTTTAGATATGCTTATTTACAAATATTTTTCTCGTCGTTTTAACTTTAAATTGAGTTTCTAATTGCATTTGTACCTTCAAATAATCTAAATTTGATGCTGGGTTTCGCAAGGTTGTTGATGCTTCATAGTTGTTCGACTTATGTAGTGTGTTTAATTATTTTAGTCTTCGATGGTCTAGTGTTGAGTTTTTAATTAATATTCTGAGCTAAAGATGGCGCTGCAAGAATAAGTAGCAAAATTCAAGAAGCAATCGGGAAAGAAAGGATCTTTACATACCAAAATTTTGAAGATTGGATTTCGTTAGATGACCGATCGATAACATACTATTTCATGTATATATTATTTCGAGAGCAAGTTTTTGATTAAACAAAATCGCTTCACGAAGAGTTTCACATTTTTTCTTAATGATGGGCAGAATATGGAGTGTGAGACAACACAAAAACTTCATTTTCCCTTGTAAATTGTTATATGATATTCAATACCCAACAAACTGTCATTGTCCAATTATTTTCTTTACAATTGTAATATAAAAAAATTAAGGTGTTAGAAGTAAGATGTGAATTTTAGGTTTTGGATGGTAGAAAGGAAAAAGAGTTGGATTCATGTTAGATCGGATAAAAAGCAACTAAGATGTTGGAGTAAATTGAAAAGGGATAAATTTTGTATTCAAAAATTGTTCCCTTTTAATGCTACGGAGTATTAAAACTTACAAAATGTCTGATTAAACTCGTTCTGATTGCAAACCATTTTTTAGTTTGGCCCAAGAAAGGGGAAAGGCTAACCTGCATTCTAAGAACGAAATAAATCCTTGAAAATCAAAAGTTATGTTGACAAAATTTCAAATATTAAATGTAATTAATCAAGAGATTTTTGGCTCTTCTGTAAACACTAGGGCTGAACATGGTTTCGGTTTTCCGCTGGAACCGGACCAAACCAAATCAATTAGGAAGAAACCAAATCGAACCATTTACTAATGGATTGATTACGGTGTAGAAAGTGGAAAACCGATAGTGTTGGTTTTGGTTTGGTTTGACCTCTAAACCGAAGCAAAAACCATTGGAAAACCGATTAATTTTTAAACTTAGTTTCTACCGTTGATTTACAAGTATTAAATTCTAGTCATTAATTTAGAGGATAAATTGAAACCTTAAATTTAATATTTCATTATGATACTCTTCCTTTTTCTCTTTCTCCTTCTCTCAGTCGCCTCCATTCTCCACCCCTAACTACGGCTGCTGCTACTCGGCTTTTTTCTTCCGGTATTCATTCTTTTTTATTTGTCAATAACTAAATTAAGATATATTATATTATCTTCTTTTGATCTCTAGATCTAGAGTAAGCTTTAACTATTCTTGATATTTATTTTATTTTTGTCTGTAAATTTGTGTAAACTAATACTATCGGCAATTACGATTTTTTTATCTGTAAATTTGTGTATTTTTTTTTTTTGATTGACATAATTATTGGTTAACCAAAAACCACTGGAACAAACCGAAACCAACTGGAACCATTTGAAAACCGAACCAATGATTAATGGATTGGTTTGGTTTAGATTTTTAGAAACCAATAGTATTGGTTTCGGTTTGGCTAGAAACCGAACCAAAACCGACCATTAACAACCCTACTAAACACGTGAGAGACATTTTCAAATTTTACTCCATTTGAACTGTACAATGGATCACGTGAGAGACATTTTACTGCTATCTCTTAGTATTTTATTCAATTTAATCATTTTAGGTCTTTGATAATATTGAGTGCGTGATTGCTATTTTGAGTTAAAGACTGCACTGTAAGATCAATTATCTAGCAAAATTCAAGCAGCAATAAGGAAATGCGAATTAAGTTAAATATATTAGCGAAAATACTTATTTATTCTATTCAGCAAGATAGTTCTTTTGTCAAGAAATTCTTACACCCCATGGAAATTCTTTATGATAACCATTAACATGTAGATTCAGGGCGATCAAATCTAAACCTTAAAGGTCGTCGCAACCCCCTTATTTATTCCCGCGATTGCCGCGAAAACTCGTATGCTATACTAGTAAGTAAACTTTACTGAATCACACATCATGCAATTAAATATAGGCCTATGAGTGTCAAAATTTGATCCGCAAATTTGAATTACTCCATCCGTTTCAAAATAATTTCATGTGTAATTTATAACAAAAGCAATCTATTTTCTTGAAATGAAAGTAATAATATTTAGGTAAAGGATGTCATGACAAAATACCAAGAGAGGTCCATTGTAGCGACAACATGTTGTATGGGTGACCATGGGTAGCATTCGAATCAATGTTTCTCGAAATTTCAAGAGCACGTGCGAATAATTTTACATTTCAAAAACAACTTTTGATTGAAATTAGCCCCACTCTATCAACTGTACCGATGACAAGTTTGAAAGGCTCATTCGGCATTTGTTTTGAAGATACGGAAACGTGTTTCTTTCTTTGAGATATAATTGACTTTTGTTCCGAACGAGGCTTTAATAGAAAAGCTCGTTTCATTGCAGCGACGTACTTCTTCCGTTTCTAAAAAATAGTCAAATTTGGTTTTTACAAAAATTAAGAAAACCAATTATTGTAGCCATTTTTTCATGTTTTTCCTAAACTATCCTTTGGTCCCCAATCATTTGCTATTAGAGAAAGAGGAGAAAGAAGTGATTCCCTTTTTATATTAGAGAGAAAAAAGGAGAGAGAGAAGTGGTCCCTCTATGAATATAGTAGTAAAATCATAACATTTGATTTTCAACATATGAAAACAAGCCTATTTTTTGATATACCCAAATAAGGAAACTTACTATTTTTTAGAAACGGATGGAGTATATATTATGTAATACATATAGGACAATGAATGAGCACTGATGCTTGCCTAATTGTTGCTCGCTCCATTGGTCGAAACACAATACGGCATTAGCTTTGTTAATGATGGGAAGAGTGTGGAGTGTGAGCCATCACAAAAATTTCATTTTTTATTGCCTAATGTGTATGATATTTAATGGTTAACGAACTGTCATTGACCAATTATTTTCTCTACGACTATATATAAAAACTTAAGATGTTAGGAGTAAAATGTGAATTTTAGATTTTAGAATTTGGATGGTAAACGAACTGTCATTGTCCAATTATTATAAGAATCAAATCTTTGAAGATTAAGAGAATATAATTATTATATTTTGAAAGAATTTTCTCTACTAGCAGCCTACTAATGTTATTCATAATTGGATGAGATCAAATGCATTAGATCCTCATATTCCCCCTATTTGTACATTCACTGCATCTCATAGAATATTCTTCAATTTAACATCTTAGTTCTTACTATTTTGAGTTAAAGACGACACTGCAAAAACAACTTGCAAATTTCAAACAGCAACCAGTTTTAGAATGATATATGACTCGTGCCTTCTGCTTGTGAACATCCATTTGGTCCGACAAGTAAAGTGATGAATGTATTGAGTTTAGACTGATGTCCATTATGATTGAAATGACAAGCAAGGAATAAATTCTAGGACAATAGAATTTCCGGACTGCGTTGCATTCACGAGTAAGAAACTACGCCGAATGGAATAGTTTCCGCTTCAGATGAACTTATAGAGAGAGTAGAGTTTTTGGGACATGGAGACACCACATGAGAAAATGTTCATTTAGTAAACCAACATTCTGTCTAGGGTAGTCACTATAGAAAAATAATCCAAATTTGAGGCGGGGTCAAGTGTGTTTTGCGATGCGGACATGTTCAAATTTGTTGGAAGATTTACCAATACCATTTGTTCACTGAGAGAAACATTTTGATTCTTTGTAGCTTTAACACATGGATTTTTTTTTTTTTTGAGCGCATGGATGTTACGCACTAAGAATAGACGGCTAGAACTTGGAAGTGTAACTATGTATGTCACCACCCGATCGAATTTGTAAGGAAATGATCTTTGTAACTCAAAATTTTGAAGATTGGATTTCTTTGGAGGACCGGTGACATACCATTTCATGTATATATATTTCGAAAGCAAGTTTTTGATTGAACAAAATCGCTTCATGAAGACTTGAGTTTCACATTTTTTGTTAATGATCCGCAGAATGTGGAGTGTGAGCCAACACAAAAACTACATTTCTCATTGCCTTGTAATTTATATGACATTCAAAGGCCAACAACTGGCAAGATTCAAGCAGCAACAACAAGAGAAATGCCAATCAACTCTATCAAGGTCTGCACCACGTTTTGCAACATCATCTTCAATTGCTGCCAAGGCACCTGCAGTCAAATTTTCAAACGATACAGAAAGGCTTCTACATATCAATAGTATCCGGAAAGCTCCAACTGGGGTTCAACTGAAACGTGTTATCGGCCTTCTGTATGAGGTATAAAACTAGAGTACTCTTTCTTTGTTTGATGATATAAATGGGTGCCTATTATTTGTGCATATCCATTTAGGTTTGGCTTGTAAGGTGATGAATGTTGCATCTAGGATTACAATTTAATGTACGTTGCTTTCAACTACTTGTTGCAAAAGACTAAAAATAAAATTGTTAATTTTTTTCCTTAATTTTTTTTCGGACAGAGGAGGCGAGGCCTTTACGGCAAAGCAGATTTATGAAGCATGTTACGTTGATATAATTAACAATAGGAATGTCTTCTATGGTTTAACAAACAATGCCATTCTTCAAAGCTGTAGAGACTCTAGGTACTACTATAGATGTGTGTCTAGAAACTTGACCTACTAATCTGTATGTTTTGCCGCACAGGCTTTGAAGTCTTCTGGAGACATTTGGTTGCAATTAATCCAAGTTTGATTCTCAAGAAGATGTTGCTTACCCAAATAATCCCAAGATAGCAATTACAGTGGATGATGAACTACAACAACGAACTCAAGGGATTGAGCTTTCGCCTAATATGACTGGTAATGCCATTGCCAGAGCTGATTGTCAGGAATTCAAATTTCATCCACCAATTTGAACCGATATATTTAGGTAAAGGATGACAAAGATCAAGATCAAGAGTTTTACCATAGTCATTTACAAACTTAATTTGGATATTCTGGCTAACAGTGTATTCTTGAATTTTTAGAAATCCTTTCAAAGTGGGTGAAGTACTTTTTGTATACCAAGAACAAATTTTGGTTAAACTTAGCCCACTCTACGTCTGTTTCTAAAAGCTATGCTGTATGTCTCTTTGTCAACATTTATCAATAACAAATTCAAAAGATTCCACTAAAACATAATCCAACATTTGTTTTATAAAAAATGGAGATCTTTGTTTTGAAGTTAATATTTTATCATTGTATTTCATCAAAACCGCTTAAGTGATGCCGAGCCAGTGACGGAACTTGACATTTGGTAGGCCCTGGCTTGAGCATTTTGTTAGCCTAACATCCGGACACAAAATATGGACTTGGGCATCTTTGAGTTTGGGGTGGCTTCCGCCGTAGTTCCGCTACCCGTTCACTTTAACAAAACTGTTCGAGAAACATTGCCATGGATTTTTTTTTTTTTTTTTTGATAGCTAGTAACACTTTACTTTGGGAGTGCTCGCTTAATCGCCTATCTACTTGGAAACATTGGAAATAACACTAGATTTTGAAACTCTTTGCTGAATATTGATAGACATGTGCCTAAGATGCTTTGTCCGAGCTTCTTTGGCAATGTAATCCGCTGCAAAGTTGTATTTCCTATTTATATATTTTACCTGGGCTTGTGGAAGATTTTCCAATATTGAAGTAGTTTCATGTATGGTATTATCCGCATTCCAAGGATAATCCTTGCAAGTCTTGTTGATCGTTTCCTCCGGAGTTTTGCAGTCTGTTGCTATCGAGACACTAGATAATATATTTTCACTTAACCATGATGAGGCTTTTAACATGGCTTTTGATTCTGCATGAAAAGCTGAGGAGGCCCACTCCGATCCCGCTGCAATGTGCACGAATGATTCGTTGTCCACAGAGTAAAGAAGGAAGGCGTACCCCATCGTTGAATCTTCTTTTTTTAAATGCCGCATCAACAAAAATTATCCAGTCCGTCTTTAAATATGACCATTTTTCCTTGAGTATATTTCTTTCTTTGTTCTTTATTTTTATTTGGCTCTTTCCTTGGGGATTCTGGTTCAGGAATTTAATGATTTTCTCTATAAGGTGTTTGGGTTCGGAATGATTTTTTCGAAAACCACCGAATATCTGTACTTCCAAATAAACCAAGAAATAGTTGCAATTTTATCCGACCATTGTGAGAATTCTTGGTCCGTTATCCACTCATGTATCCAATTAACTATTGAGTCCACACCAATTCTCGTATTCACTATTTCTAAAGAGAGACCAAACCAAATGGCTCTTGCAAAAGGACAAAACCGAAAAAAGTGTTGTTACGATTCTTGATCCTGAGAATCGCACATTGGGCACTCATTGGTTATGTCCGAATTATGAGCTCCGAGTCTTAAATTTGTTGGAAGGACTTTTTGAGCTTATTTCCAAACAAATAATTTGATTCTCGGAATTACTTGTAACTACCATATTTTTTGCCAAGGAAAAGCATTTGGGATATTATCTTCTTGGTTTTGGTTTATAATAAAGTTATATACATTTTTTGCCGAGAAGACTCCTGAGGGGTAATGTTGCCGTCTTATTTTGTCTTGTTCTCGTCTTTTCGGAGAAATGGCTAGAATCTTAGCTCTTATACCTAGTTCAAAGTAAGTATTGAGCTTGTCCTGATCCCAGGTATCACCAGGAGTCATTAACTCACTTACCCTCTGCGGAATAGGATCTTGAATATTAATGGGTTTTTGAATAATATATGTCTTACGCACCAAGAACAGTGCATTCACAAAATTACAGATGGATGAATGTATCCCAATGAAACAAGACCTTATTTACAGAAAAATATTTAAACACATCCTTATCCAAAAACCAAAGAAAAATAGTCTGCTTTATAAGTAAAATAAGTTCCTCAACTTCCATAGCCCAACCACCAAAAGCCATGTTGTTCATTTCCTTCCAAAGTTGCCAAAAAACAGCATAAATCACCTTCCACCAAATCTTCCTACATTTTCCTTTAAGATTATTGAATTTTCAAGCCTCAAAATTTTTCTTCACAATATTAGCAACCCAGCAAATCTTGAACGCATTAATGAATGCGGCCAAACTTCAAAACCATAGTGGCAAGTGGCAAAACAACAAAAAGTGATCACTAGTTTCTTCATCCCTTTTGCAGAACAAACACTTATCATCTTGCACAATCACATTTCTATGTTTTAACATGCTAAAAGTTGGCAAGGAATCATGAAAATTTTCCCAAAGCATGAAACTCACCTTATGTGGAATGTTTTTCTTCCATAAAAACCTCACGAAGTCGCAATCTTCACCGTAAATTCGTCTAAAACATATTCAGCCTCTTATGTTCTTATATACTTGGAATGTTGTTTCAAGTTGAGAATCAACTCCCAAAACAAAACATGGTAATGCACAAAATAAAGAAAGTTGCAAAAGCTTAAATACTAATGTTTGATTTTGGAGGTCAAGGATTCAACAATCTCAATTTTTCAAAAAATATCACGATGAACTAGATTATTGACATGAAATTACAATAACTATGACTTTCTTTTATCACGGAAAAAAACATGTGTCTGCTCTATTTATCTTCCGGTTTTCCGACGCACCACAGTACGTAGGCAGGAAGCTAATTCTCATCCTTGAAGGAGATCCGCAGATGATCCGATCTCCATTTTAGAGTTTGAAAAAAGTATACCCACTTATGTTTTAGGAGAAAAAACACACTTACCCAACAAAACAAAAAAAAAAGTTTTATTTTCTCGAACTTAAATCATGTTTTTATAATGAATAAAACTAAAAACAAAGATGGATGGAAGGATACAAAACTAGATATGTCTAATGTCAAAGATATTGTGTCGACTGTCAAAGATACTATGTCGACTTATCCTAGCACACCAAAAGTTGTACGAATATCACAAGAAAAGGAAACAAATGAAACAAGATTTTCGCACATTCAATGAGAATATATGGGTGCCTTTATTCTGTAAACCATTCATGAAGAATGTTGTATCTTAGGAAACACAAAGTGTATAAATAATGATTGTTTTCTTCTTTCCCAAATCAAGGGAAAACAACTAGATATATCTTTACCTTGATATGGTATCGACATATCGTGGGATTTGTCACTTTTGAGATCCATTGTTTTCGAGCCTTTTCTTCTTCTATTTTTTTTTCCTATCAAATGGCTTCCTCCTTCAACTTCAATCGTGTTTTAACCATCAAGTTAGATGCTACCAACTACCTGCTTCGGAAGTCACATATCATGGCCTTTCTTCGTGGTCATGACTATATGGGGTTTCTCGGTGGAACTCATCCATGTCAACCTACAACTACTACCACACCGCTACCAGATTCAGTGGAGACCATTTAAATCCTTAATCCAACTTTCTTAACCTAGTAGCAAAATGATCAAATGATGACCAGTAGTATTCTATTTTCTCTATCACAGAGTGTACACACTCAAATGTTTGTAGTGACGACCTCTCAAGAGGCGCGGGAACGACTGGAAAGGATATTTGCTTCGAGGCTCGTATGATTGCAGTTGGTGAACACCAAGAAGGGAGCCTTGAATATCCTTGATTATATGTCTTACAAAAATAAAGTTTTATGTTGATAGTTTAGCTGTTATATCTCAGTCAATTTATGATTCACATCTTATTTTGTATGTTCTCAATGGACTTAGCCTTGAATACAATGCATTTGTTACGACTATGACTAAACGTTCTGAGCCTGTTTTGTTTGCTGACGTACAAGATACTTGCTTAGTCATGATATCTGTTTATCAGATCAACATGTCACTAAACTTCTTCTTTCTTTTTTTCCTATCAAATGGCTCCTCCTTCAACTTCAATCGTGTTTTAACCATCAACTTGGATGCTACCTACTTCGGAAGTCACATATCATGGCCTTTCTTCGTGGTCATGACTATATGGGGTTTCTCGGTGGAACTCATCCATGTCAACCTACAACTACTACCACACCGTTACCAGATTCAGTGGAGACCATTTAAATACTTAATCCAACTTTCTTAACCTAGCAGCAAAATGATCAAATGCTGACCAGTAGTATTCTATTTTCTCTATCATAGAGTGTACTCCCTCAAATGTTTGGAGTGACGACCTCTCAAGAGGCGCGGGAACGACTGGAGATGATATTTGCTTCGAGGCTCGTATGATTGCAGTTGGTGAACACCAAGAAGGGAGCCATGAATATCCTTGATTATATGTCTTACAAAAATAAAGTTTTATGTTGATAGTTTAGCTGCTATATCTCAGTCAATTTTTGATCCACATCTTATTTTGTATGTTCTCAATGGACTTATCCTTGAATACAATGCATTTGTTACGGCTATGACTACACGTTTTGAGCCTGTTTTGTTTGCTGACGTACAAGATACTTGCTTAGTCATGATATCCGTTTATCAGATCAACATGTCACTGAACTAGCCTCTCTTGCTGTTAACAATATTCAGAGGAAACCAATTTTCGTTGCGCATGCTCAGAAACACAACCAACGACTTATCTAGGAGGCAGTAACAATTCTCGTGGTCATGGATGTGGACGTGGCCACGGTGGAAGAAATAATTATGCTGGGTATCGTCCTCAAGCTTCACTCCATCTCATTTGTTAGATCTGCACCGATATGGGAATCCATCCCTAATTGCTACAGTCGATACAATGAAGGAAGAAATCGTTTTGAGCCAGCCACTGTGAATGTTACAACTCATGTTCCTGGTTACATTTATGTGGGTCCATCCTGGTATCCTGATTTAGGAGCAAACCATTATGTTACTCATGATCGGAAAAATATTCATATCGTGTTGAATACAACGACAATAATGTCGTTACTATTGTGAATGGTACATATTTTCCGATAACTCATATTGGGTCTTCTTCTTTTGATGCACATTCTCATTCTTTCACACTAAGAAATTATATACTTATTGTTCCTACATAAATTATTCGTTATCCTGGACATATAATGTACGTCCTTATTCGCATACTACTAAATGTATTAATTCGCGTAACTAATGAGTGTGTGGTATTTTGTACCCACATAGATCACATTGATCGAACCATGTAAAAAATCTTGTGTCTCCTTTTACATTTCCATCACTTTTACCTTCATTTTCATGTTTAATATGTTTAGATCTATAGAAATTGTTAAGGGGTATTAGTTGTGGGATTTCTTGCAACTACATTTTGGCGCTAGAAGGAGGGGGGAAACAAATAAAGGATTTATCCTACCTCTTACCTTGGTAGTTCAAGAAGAAATTTCAAGTGAAGATTAGCTACTGTGTACATATTTTTGGATCTACAAATTTCAAGACAAAAACCAAAGTTTCAGTGGAATATTCTCGTGTTCAGGAGAAAGAGGCAAACTTGTGAAGGAAATGAAGGAATGGCGAATATAAAGATAAGAGGAAGGCACTGCGGATTTTATCACAAACGAGTACCACAGATGGTTCAAGGTGGAGAGAACAAGAAATAGGTCATGCGTTCGAATCCCCCCTCATGCATAGTTTTCTTCTTCTTTCGAAAGGAGACAATAAGCCAATAATTTACGCGTATTATGTATTTCTTTCACCAATAAGAATGGGCACAGTTGGTAAGAAGTGAAGTAAATGAGTTCAGTGTCACCCATTCAAAAAAAAAAATTTACATGGTTCAAATTGTTTTTGACGCTTATTGATAATGACACTTAATAGTTTCTATTAGATGACCTAGTTGAAGTTTGCACAATTCTTAAGGCAATGAATGAAATGAGTGTTTTTAAGTATTTTTACCACTATACCCTTATGGATAATAACTTGAAAATTTTAGAAATCAATTATCTCTCAAACTATACACTAGATTTTCGTAAACTTTGTATCGTTGAAAATCATTTTAAAACACCTACGTAACGAATATAAACATGAATATCAAATTATACGTATTTCTTATGATAACAATAATCAATCAAAAGGATAATTTTAGAAATATCCCCTTGCTTAATGAGATAGGTCAACTAATGGTGGGACAAGATTTTAAACCAAATAGGTCATCTAATAGTGGGACGGAGGGAGTATATATTAAGATGAAAGTTTATTGGAACTTAAGTCACTAGAGGGTCTTTTATTTGCCCAGAATCTAAACATGTAGATTCTAAACAATAGCTATATAAACATGTAGCCCTGTGACCCCGTAGCTTGAGCCCTTAGCTATGGTCTGCTATTCTAGATGCTATTAGTGTTCACTAAGAGCGTCCACAATGGACGACCATACTAAAACTAAAAACCAGACCAAAAACTAATTTTTTTTGGGTTTGAGGGTGTTTCAACGCAGGGGATGAAGAGTAAAATTTTATTCAAGCGTATTGGGGCGGATCTTCAAAGTACGCTTGAACAAAAAAAATAAAATGAAAACTACACAGGCGGAGATTCAAGATGATCCCCATGTGGGGCGGACATTCAAGATGATCCCCATGTGGGGCGGACATTCAAGATGATCCCCATGGGGCGGAGATTCAAAGTGCGCCCCATGGGGGCGAACGTTTAATATACATTTCTGTTATGCCTGGTTGCGGCGCGGACATTTGGTTTACGCCTGGTTGTGGCGCGGACATTTGGTTTACGCCTGTCATCATGCGCACTTTGAAATTCCGTCCGACTATAATCAGTTTTAGTCGAGACTCTCGACCAAATTTGGTTGAGATTTCACTCTCTCTCCAACTAAAACCAAATATTTGGTTTTACTCCAGCCCCACTACGATTGGTTTTCTCGACTATATGGGGTTTAGCTGAGTTTTTAGTCCATGACTGTGGACGCTCTAAGAAAATAAATAAAAAATAAAAAATAGAATCAAGGTCCCCGTCCCCGTCCCCGTCCCCCATCATTATCTTTATTTTTTTATGAATCATTTTTTGGGACCATGGTTTTTTTAGGGGACCATTGTTTTATAAGGCCATCTACCCTATAATTATAAGGAATGTCCTAAAGTAGTGACATTACCAATTTTCCCTTAACCCTAATTAAAATTAAAACTAAACTAATAACTACCAAAGTTTAACCTAATCCTAATCTATTAACAAAAAAAAAATCAGACTATCCCCTACCCTAGCCGCACACGAACTGGTTTTGAGAAAGAAAAAAAAAATAGTTGGTTTGATTTTGTTTCGTTTAATTGAATATAAATCATCAAAATAGGGTTCAAATGGAAGTTTAACCTATACATAAGACATCCATGATTGTTTACATAAGGTTTTGGTTTAGTTGGTTATATTTTGATTCATTTAATTGAATAGAAATCATCAAAATAGGGTTCAAAAGGAAGTTTCAGTACCTTGTTCAGTTAGGTGATAGGATTCGGAGAAACCTTATATATGATAACCGTAATCTCACGGTGTCTAACTAGTAAATAGAGGCAAGTACGGGTCGTTCCCCCAAGGAGCGTTGGAAATACCGTAATCAATATCTCTAATGGACTTAACAAATAAGGATTTTTTGGATTTTTTGAAAGATTAATAAAAGAAAAATAAACTAAACAAATAAAATGAATTCAATGGGAAATATGGTAACTAGGGTTTATCGTATCCACCATTATTTCTTTTCGATTACTGAAATGAAACATAACTCATGAATATTATTTATCGTTCGTTCTATCGACATCACATATTATATGTATTAGACTCGTAAATATCACTGGGACACCCTAAGCACGACACATCAAAAGATTAAACCAAATCATGCACCATCAAATTGTGTTAGCGAGAAAATTATACGAAACTAAATATAGTTCACAAATTTTATTTGGCTTTTCTAAGCATAACCCATCAAATAAATTAACCAAGCATGGATCATCAAATAATAAGACAAACATATTCGCAAAACTAATTCACTAAGCACATAGGTTTTAAAAACCGGTGAAGCAACATCCCATATTTCGATTAATCAACAAATGAGATCATAGAAATAATCAAATCAAATCATAATAGTCTTTGCTCAATATTATTCAAATCAAAATAGCCTAAAACTCCAAGTGGTTTCAACATAAACCCTAGTTACGAAAAATCTAGCAACACATGACTTTCTCAAAAGCCATAAAAACAAATAAGACAAGATGGAGAAATTAAACCCAAAGGATCGTCGTCTCCTCTTCTCTTTGCTATATGCTCTGCAGTCGGGTGAATCCTCCAATCCGCGGCCACCAAAACTCAAGAAATGAAAACCATGTTCTCTGTTCCAGTGGCGGCTGTCCAGCCGTAGCCTCCCCTCTTTCTTTTGTCTGTCGATTGTCTTCATATAGGTGTTGGTGGAGACGTCCACAATAAGAACGTTATTTTGGGGACCATGGGTTTTTTGAGGGGACCATGATTTTTTAGACATAAGTTCGGTTAGTTGCAAAAAAAAATTTACCAACCGAACATAAAGTTCGGTTTAGTTGCAAAAAACATTTACCCACCGAACATATGTTCAGTTAGTTGCAAAAATATTTACCAACCGAACTGGTTAGTTGCTAAAAATAATTTCCAACCGAACTGGTTAGTTCGGTTAGTTGCAAAAAGCATTAACCAACCGAACAATAGTTCGGTTAGTTGCAAAAAATATTTAGCAACCGAACTTTAGTTCGGTTAGGTCGCAAAAATATTTCCTAACCGAACTTGGTGCGATGAAAAAAAAAACCATGGTCCCCCAAAATTAGAACCATCTTTTGGGCACTACCCAAAAAAGTTGGGGGACTACCCATCAGTTTTTGTGGAGGATATTAGAAGTAATATTTGGTCACCCCTTATAATTTTTGTTTCTAATACCCACTTTACCCTTGATGATAAACTTAGTTAGTGATTAGTGATTAGTTAAAAAATGATTAGTGTTTTATAAGTTGGATTGTTTTGTTTTTAACATTTTTTTTTGAGAGATAAGAAGAAGAAGGAAATAGGAAGAACAAGAGTATGATGTTTTGGGTACTCATGGATACTTCAAATTTAGTTAATGGTGCTTGAATTGGCCAAAACATTCCTAAAAATGAACAATTTACAAATTGATTTTCGTTTGGTTTACAAAGTTCGGCTACAACATTTGAAGAACAAAATACCGAACTCATCTACAAGTGTAGTTCGGTTAATGTTTCTAAAAACACAGTAGCCGAACTCGGATTTAATGGAATTTTTTGTTTCAGAGAACAGTTCGGTTAGGAAAATTTTTTTACGACGTAACCGAACTAAAAGTTCACTGGGAAAAAAATGAAAAAAGTTGCGACGTAACCGAACTCAATATTTAGGTTTTCAGAGAAAAGTTCGGTTAGGAGAAAAAATTGCGACGTAACCGAAAAACAAATTGGGACTTTAAAGTTCGGTTAGGAAAAAAAAAATTGCGACGTAACCGAACTTTTCTCTGAACGAAAAACCTCCATTAAAAGTTGAGTTCGGCTAGTTCGACAAAGTTTTTCACATAATTCCTAACCGAACTTCTCTCTGCAACTTACATTTTCAACTCATTTTAATGATTACTTCTCATTTTTGCAACAAAAAACGAATGACAAGTAATGGGTTTGTTATGATTTTGATTTTGATTTTGTTTTGTTAATGATTTAAATTAAGCTATATATTGTGGTCGGTGGTGGTGGTGGTTGAAAGTGGTCGGTGGTGGTGAGCGGCGGGGGTGATGGGAGGAGGTGGTTATATATATATAGGTGGTGGTGATGAGAGGAGGTGGTAATATATATATATATATATATATATATATATAGGTTAAGGGTAAATTAGTCATTTCCACATTTTAGGACACCCCTTATCATTGTAGGGTGGACATTTGTATCACTGGGTAGTCCCCCACTTTTTTTGGGTAGTCCCCAAAAGATGGTTCCAAAATAACCATGGTCCCCAAAATAACGTTCCACAATAAGACCTAAGAAATGATTTTCAAGCCTAGTCCAGGCCCACTTCAATCACTACACTGTCTTTTCATTCCAGCAACACTTTTCCCTTTGTGAGTCCTGGCCATCGGAGTCTTGGCAATAACTAACATTCTGTCCGTCCAACATCTTCGTCCTCCGTCCACTTCCATCTCAGTCCCGGAAGAACCAACTCCATTAATTCCCATACAATCATCGCAGGCGAACTATCTCAGCCAACCCATCTTCTTCTTGGTGTTTCCAGCCAAAACTTCTTTATGTTGCTGTTGTTCTCTGCTAGCATCTTTTCAGCCATCGACGACAGCCGATTTCAGTTCGCATACAAGCCCATACCATTCCATACCGAGAATCATTTTAAACAATCAAACAATCACCACTGCTTGGTGCCTGCAATTCCTTCAGCCAACTACAACACCAATAACTGCCTTGCTGTAGTAGTAAACGTTGTGGCAACGTCTCGATTCTCTGCTTCAAACTATTTATGCCAAAACCCAATTCTGTGCGATGCAGGAGACTCAAAAACTATCACCGCTGCCTGCAACTGCAGTTCTCGAAACTTCACCTACGTCCTCATGACTCCATCTTCATTTGCATTTAGACACCGGCAGCAACAACTCCAGATAATCCCAGCGTATACACCTTGCCTCTTTCCATCTTCTCACTGTCTATCCGGCTTAACCACCTCAACCATCTCTGTCGATTAATTCTCGTTGCTACTGTGTCGATTCCTATCAACTGAACTCTAACTTGCTTCTATTTATCTCCCAATCCAGTACCGAGAGCTCATAGTACACACTAACCAAAAACCCAATCTTCGTACGTGCCTTTACACTCTGGATCAAATCCAACTCCGGCTCACAACAAACTCTTTCCAGAACTCAAATGGCAGCAACACCAGTCTTTGTACGTCAGCAACATCACACCCATACAACACTCATCCAGCCAAGATCAGGTTATAGACCAAACCCTTTATTCCTTTCCTACTTGAGCTTCTAAATCGAGTCGAAATACTTCAGAAACGTCGACAAACTCTGACAGCAACAACTCCATCTCTCGACACAGTTCAGACCACCATCTTATTCTGACACCATTTCAATTGTAGCATCCTATCCCTGATGATACAAAATGTTCAGTGGTACCTAGAGTCAGTACTGTGTTGTACTAAGAAGTTGAAGAGAGTCACAAACAGATCAATAAAAATATAAACAATTTGTGATGTTAACTTCTTCTTCTATTAAAAAACTGAGAACGAAATATAACTCCTTTACAAATCTAAATATGGTTCTTTTCTCATAGCTTTTCTTCTCCACCTTCTATGATACAAATCTCACCCTTTTATATGTGTGTAAACTTGACGTCAAAGAAAACTATGAGTTGTAAAACTCATCAAACTAGGAAGATGGAACACCTGTGTAAGTTGTAAATCGAAGGTGAGGGAACTTAGTTTTTCCTAGTTCCTTACTAAACCATTTAGCTTTACTTGGAACCTTTCCTTTGCATCCTACATGATACATAACACGATTACCCCTCCTAGTAGGTGTTACTTTCGTCTCGACGATGCAATCCTGTTTGATAATTTCCTCTCGATCCATCCACAAATCCTCAACTAGTGTCAACTTCAACTCTTGGTCTTCTTCATTAAGAAGTGGAGGTTCAAAAAGTTTCAAGTACTCCACATTAATGACATAATACATTTGTATGTAAGGTGGTAAATCCAGGATTATCCAGCTGAAAGTAATTATCCCCAAATTGCTTCAAAATCTTGAAGGGTCCATATCGTATAAGTTTCAGCTTCTTCCCTTCACCTTTAAGTCGTTCTTTCCCTATACGTAACCAAACCAGATCTCCCGTAGAAAAGTTACAGGGAACACGATGCTAATCATGTTTAGCTTTATATTTAGCTTGATACTTTTGCAGCTGTACTTCTACTAAAGTGTGTATCTTGTTTATCTTTTTAAAAAACTTTTGAGCTTGGTTATCTTCCTCTCCTACTGTTGATATTTCTTGTGAAGTAGAGAATCCCATATCAAAAGGACTCTAAGGTAAATAACCTAGACATTCTTCAAATGGAGATTTCAGAGTAGAGCCATGAAAGGCTCTATTAAAAGAGAACTGAATATAAGACAAACTTTCATCCCAAGTCTTGGGATGTTTGGAGTGATACACTTGCAACAGATAAACCAGGGTTATATTTACTACTTAGGTTTGTCTGTCGGTCTGAGGATGAAAAGCAGTGTTATGATTAAACCGAGTGTCCATCAGATCCCATAGTTTAGTCCAGAATTGACCCAAGAACCGACTATCTCTGTCAGAGATTATAGAAGTGGGTGGTCCAAAGTGTTTCCAAATATGATGAAAGAAAATCTTAGATGTACCTTCACCTGTGACTGTCTTCTTGCAAGGAATCAAATTGATCATCTTGCTAAATCTATCGACCACAACAAAAATATAATCATACCCCGTTTTGGTCACTGGTAACCCTCCTAAGAAGTCCATGGAAATACTCTCCCAAGGACGTGTAGGAACCGGTAATAGTAGATATAATCCTCTCTTCCTATTTGTAGGTTTTGAAGTGTTGCATAGAATACAACCTCGGATATATTTAGAAACATCCAAATGCATTTTTGGCCAATACATATACTATTTCAAGTTTAACAATGTCTTCTCTCTACCAAAGTGCCCAACAATACGAGAAGTATGTGCTTCTCTTATCCAATGTATCCTATCTTCTCCTTGGGGTATACATAAGGTTGTTCCTTTGTACATCAAACCATCCACTAATTGAAACGCACCCGAATTTCCTTGACTCAACTTCTGATATGCTTCTCTAAAGTCTTCATCCCGTTCATATCTGTGTACATAATCACTTGGAATTAATAGCTAAGTCTGTAATGCTACAAGTAAAGCCATATTAGGAGGTGGCCTCGATAGCATATCTGCCAACTTATTTGCTACTCCTGTTTTATACTTGACGCAAATACCAAACTGTCCCAAATAAGAGGCCCATTTCATATGTCGAGCATGTTGCAACTTAGTTTGAGTCTGCAGGTATTGTAGAGGCTTATGATCAGTATGCACAACAACTTGCTTCCCAAGTAAATAAGGTCTCCAGTGCTTCATAGCCTGATGCATAGCATATAATTCTTTATCATATGTAGGATAATTTTGTGCAACACCATTGAACATCTCATAATGATAAGCCACTGGTTTCTCATCATGTAATAATACTGCCCCTAATGCATAATTTGAAGCATCAGTTTCTACCTAAAATGGTTTTTGTAGATTCGGTAATGCTAAGACAGGTGCTTCCGATATCTTCTTCTTTAATAACTGAAAAGTGGTTTCATGTCTAGGCTCCAATTTGATATCGTATTGATCTTGGTTAAGCTATGCAAGGGAGCTGCTATCTAAGAGAAATGTCGTATGAACTTTCTGAGATATTGACAAGCCCCTAGAAAGCTTCGAACCTCAGTGATGTTGGTAGGAGATGGCCATGCGAAAATAACAACAACCTTCCCTGGATCGACCTTAATTTCTCCTCTCCCAATCACAAAACCAAGAAAAACCAATTCTTGCTTAGAAAATTCACATTTATTCTTATTCAGTGTCAAGGAATTTTCTCTTAACACAGTTAGAACCTTGGAAACATGTATAACATGTTCCTCCCATGTTTTGCTGAAAATTAAGATGTCATCCAGATATACTATGACAAAATCATCAATAAAAGCTCGTAATACCTCATCCATGAGCCGCATAAACGTAGCAGGTGCATTGTACAATCAAAATGTCATGACGATCCATTCAAATAAACCTTGTCGTGTTTTGAATGCAATTTTCCACGTATCTTCTTCTCTGATCCGTACCTGATAATAACCAGACTTCAAATCAAGTTTGGTGAAGTATAATTCTCCCCCTAGTTGATCTAACGGATATCAGTTCTTTATAGTAATATTACTCAATGCTCGATAATCTACACACATCCTCCATCCCCTATCCTTCTTTGGCACAAGCAAAACTGGAGAGCCACAGGGAGAACAACTGGGTGCGATTACTTTTTGCTCAAGAAATTCTTGAATCTGTCTCTTGATATCTTCTGATTCAATTATCAAAGTCCTGTACAAACCTAAGTTTGGTAGAGAGGCATCCCCAACTAATGAAATTTCATGCTCTACATTCCTTTTAGGTGGTACTGTAACTTCATCTTGAAATAGATCTATGAACTTCTCTTGTAACAAACTTACTTCATTCTCTTGGGTGGGAGTTAACACTGTATGTAATGTTACTTTTTTTTCATTTGAGATAACAAGCCTGATCAACATCAAATCTAATGTTCCACAAGTATTGATCATCCTTTTGACTTGGTTTGTTGTAACTAGTTTCATAGGCAAATGTTTTTTACTATCTAGAATTCTGAATGCTTTTCCATCTTTCTTGAACAAATAAACACGCTCCCTGTGATGTAACACAACATCTCGTTCCCACAAGTATGGGTTGCCAAAAATAACTTGAGCTACATCTAATGGCACGATATCGCAGATAACTTCATCGATAAATTTCTCAGTGATGGCAAATTTAAAATGACACTGCATAGTTACTTGCAGCTCAGTATCTTTTTGTATCCACACTAATGGATAGGGCTTCGGATGGAGAGTCGTTGCTAATCCCATATGTTCCACCAATTTCTCTGAGATCAAATTCTTTTGACTTCGATGATAGCTTCGACGATACTTTGCTTAACCTGAATCTTGATATGGAATAATTCTTCATGAAGTTCTTGCTCGGAGTCTTTTATTCTTGTCATCATCATTAATTTTGGATCAGGTTAATCTATTTCCAATATTGTTTCTTCTTCACTAGATTCTGTCATCGAGGTGTTCTTCTTAATATTTCGTTGGTTTTCAAAATCCCGTAACTTCCTTGGTTTAAGGTGTGGATTTAGTACCCAACAAGTATCCTTCACATGCCATTTATCCTTGCAATGTTCACACACCCTCTCTTCCCGTTAACTCGCCCGAGACTTATTTTTAGTTAACTCTCATTTTCTTGGTATATTCTGTCTTCTCATTTTGTAGATGATTTTTTGTTGTCGGACTCCATTACAACTCTAGTCTTTTGTTCTATGGCCACAGCGTTGGTGATGGCCTCTTCTATATCTTGTACACTGAATAGTTTTGTTTCTCTCCGTATATAGTCAGCGAGTCCACCATTATATTTACGAAACATCTCATCACTAGTTATATCCACCAGTGTTAAAGCTTGATTGTAGAATTCCGTGGTATAGCCTTGGACACTTTGTTGATACCTCTGCCGGAGATGCTGCCACTTAAACCATCTGTCATCTAAATATCCCACCGGGTAGAAGTGTTTCTTCATGAGACTCTTAAACTCTGAACATGTCATGTTTTCTGCATCATGCCTTTTATTGTGCGCCTTCCACCATGTCGAAGCATGGTTAGATAGTTTCAGACTAGCAAAACAAATCTCTTGGGTCTCATTGAGTTGGTGTACTGTGAAATAGGTTTCCAAATTATCTAACCATCCATCAAGTTTCTCTGCCTCCATGATTCCATCATAGTCATATATCTCCAGCTTGAATTCAACCTTCAGACCTCCATATGGATTCTTGTTTAATTCTTCCTCTTCTTCATCTTTTTCTTTAGTCGAATCGTCCTTTTTTTCTTCATCTGTATTCTTCTCTCTTTGCTTGTTTCTGCCGGTACTTGCTTTCATGAATTCAGTAAGGGTGTTTGTCAAGGTTTGAATCTGTAACTCGAGTCTTGCTATTTTATCTTCGTTTGATAACTTTGGATTTTTCTCCTCTTTGCTTCCCATCTTAACCTTGGTACTTCCTCTAGGTTTCCTTATGTCTGGAAGAACGACAATTTCTTCTCCTGATTGTGTATATTGTATTCATGTTGAGACCATGCACCACTACTAACCCTAGAAGTCAGAACGTGACTCTGATACCACTTGATACAAAACGATCAGTGGTACCTAGAGTCAGTATTGTGTTATAGTAAGAAGTTGAAGAGAGTCACAAACAAATCAATAAAAAGATAAACAATATGTGATGTTAACTTCTTCTTCTATTAAAAAACTGAGAACGAAATATAATTCCTTTACAAACCTAAATATGGTTCTTCTCTCATAGATTTTCTTCTCCACCTTCTATGATACGAATCTCGCCCTTTTATATGGGTGTAAACTTGACGTCAAAGAAAACTATGAGTTGTAAAACTCATCAAACTAGGAATCCTAATTTAAGTAAGGAAACCTCTCTTTTAACATCTTCTAGATATTTCTTAGCCATATTAAAGGCTTTTAACTAAAACTTAGACTAACAAATATTCACTCCTGACAGTATTAATTGTCAGCACAACTGCGATACTCATGTATCACCTGATAAACAGTTCTTCTCACGATCCTTAAATGGTAGCAAACTCCACTCATTCTATGCCGTGATCAACTAACTCCAATTCCATCTGCGGGCCGTGAATTATATCACCACTGCAGAAGCTCTAGTCCATGACCTTCCTAATTTCGGCCACAACACGAGATCATTTATCAATTATTCTCCCTGATCAGCTCCGTCTAACCAGCAACAACAACTCTATCTTCACTAACTTTCAACCTTCGTTCCTCCCAGATGGTTTGCTCTTGAAACCAACCCAGCTCAACCATATTCTGCCATCATCGTTGTTGCTGAAGATGATAAACGAAATTCCAACCGGTGACGTCTCAATCTCGACACCATTATGCAATATATAAATCTCTCAAGCCCTATGATGAAATTGAGACAGCACCAGCTCGAACATCATATTGTGGTTGTAGTGTAAGGCCACGTCTCCATCTTTTAATGGGCCTGGTTCATTTTGAACAAGCCTAGACAATTCTTCCCTTTGCTTCATGGCTATGGAATGTATAATAGTGGTGCTCATGACTTCCTATATCGATAATTTATCCGGCTCTCGTTGATGCCGTAAGTGATTTTCGTCGCGAACGCTATTATAACTCCCAGTTTAGCTAGTTATTTCTCCATTGATCGGGTTCATTAGTATTTTCTATAAAAGCACTAAAATAGTGTCGTTAGCCAAAATATCGAGTCCTAGCTAATATAAATATGGGTATAAAATGTAGCACTTTAGTGCTTATCATTAGGACGAGTTTCAAAAAAACCCTAATTTCGAAAGGAAGAACACGAAGAACAATTCGGTTCCTTAGGATTTAAAATTAGGTTACCGAACTGCCAGTTCGGTTGGTTCGCAAGAAGGCTAAAACTATTTTCTAACCGAACTTAACTAATATTACAAAAAATTAAAAAAAAAAATATCCAATGTAACCGAACTGTTCTATTTTTTCCACTGTGTTGAGTTTTGATTTAACCGAACTTTTCCTACTATGTTCGTCTGGTTCGCAAAGAAGGCTAAAACTTTTCTAACCGAACTTTACCAATATCACTGTTTGTGGGTGAAAATTATTTCTGCCGATTTTGGCAATTTTGGGTGTGTGGATGAGAAACGAATCTAAACCCAAATTAAGCATGCACTGCACGGGAGTACTTTTGATTCGATAGATCAATCTGTACAATCCTAGACTAAACCAAGAAATGGTTGTTCCAATCTTGCTTTGGTCACAAAGTGAATAAGAAGGGTTGGTCTTTGGGAGGGAAGCGAAGAAAGTGTTGAGACCAGAATAGTTGATTCTGAAGATGTGGCTTGTTTTATGACTTGTATCAGAAAGTGGAACTGCTTATGGAGTGAAAAGCTATCATTCTTGGTGATTTCTGGACACTATGTTGTTGCCGACCAAAAAACTTGTTTTTTGGTGAAAATAGGTGAAGCCTATTTATACAAGTCATATTGAAACGTACCCTGGTCTCATAGGAAGTAAAACGATTGAGTGGTGGAAGAATAGAGTAATGTGTAACCATCAGTCATTATGCTTCCATGATGAATGAAATGAATTTGTTTACACCGTTACTTTTTACCACCACTAATTGTCCCGCTTCACGACACTTTCTTATAACGGGCGCATTGCACGTCGCACGTTGTAAACTTCCAGACCAATACCTTGATGAGCATCCCCCAGTTTGTGACATGTTTGATGTCTCGAGTGTTTTTTTGTGGAAAACATGTAGCACGTTGCTACGTTTGGAAAGTCAAAGGACTTACCACCGGAAAATAGCATGTGATGCTATTAGGCTCGTTTTGGCTGGTCGCCTAAAACTTGCCATAGATTTGTCAGTTCGGTGGCGAACTTCAATGGTTGAGATCGCATCTTATGAAGGAGGGTAGCCGTTGATTATGGATACCTTGTGTTGGCGCCTGATAATGGAGCAGTGTCATTTTGGTGTACGCCAGTGGCAATGTGGCATAGATAGCATGGCTCGTGCATGCAAGTGGCACGGTGGTGCAAGTGGCGCCTGGCCTAGCTATGGACACTAGATTTAGGCGGATGGTCGCCTAAAACTTGCCACAAATATGTCAGTTCGGTGGCGAACTTGGATGGATGAGATTGTAATTCAGAAGAGAGGGTGGTCGTAGATTATGTTCACATTCTGTTGGCACATGTTAATAGAATAACATCATAGTCGCGGCGTAGTGGCATGCGCCTACAACATGGTGGCATATCCGCATCTGTGGAGTTCTGGTATGGCCACACCTGTGACGTGGCGACATGGCCAATGCTAGGATTTGGAATCGCGGCCAAATTTAGGGTTTGGCGGCATGGCCAAAGCTCGGATTTGTCATCGTGTCCAAATTTAGGGATTGGCGGCATGGTCAATGCTAGGATTTGGCGTCGTGGCCAAATTTAAGGCTTGGTGGCATGGCCAAGGCTCGGATTTGGAGTCATGGCCAAAGTTAGGGATTGGCGGCGTGGCCAAGGCTATGGGTTTGGCGTCGTGGACAAAGGTATGGCTTGGTGGCATGGACAAGGCTAGGGTTTGGCGTCGTGGCCAAAGTTAAGGCTTGGCCGCATGGCCAAGGATAAAGTGGTTCGTGGCATGTTGTGGACTATAACCAAAATTTAGGGTTTTGGCTTATGCTACTAAAGCAAAAGTCTTGTTTCGATCACGAAAGCATAATTGGAGTCCGTTATGGCATTGGCCATGAACATAAAGTAGATTAGCACGTAATGGCTTCATGTGTGGCACATTGGCATGTTACTGCGGCAGAGTGGCATGTTTGCATGCTGATTAATATGTTGTTGTGGCAAGGTGCATTTGGATTTCCATTTAGTATGGTGGCGCGGCAGGGTGCATTTGGCCTTTAATATATGGTGGCGAGTTTAGAACGACTTGATTGGTCAATAAAAGGGGTCGGCCAAACATAAGGCACGGCCACACCTCTAGTGCTCATGTCGCATTTTAAAGTGACCTGATTGGTCAGTATGAAGGAGAGGGGCCGGCTAAGCATGGGCGTGGCTACACTTATGGTGTGAGTGTAGCGGCTTTAGATCACCTGATTGGTCAAGGAAGATGAAGCCGGTTTAGGATGGGGAGTGGCCAATGGTGCTGGTGTAGAAATCGAGGCCTGGCACGGGTCGAGAGACGGACTATTACGATCCCTAGTTGTTATGGGGGAGAAGCATATGTGCCCATCCTTTCGTGGATATTTGACGCACAAGGTCGGACAGAGGTAATTTCTTACTAGTTCGTTAGTAGGGAGATAATTCCGCAGGAAAAGAAGAGATGTTTTGAAGTCGCCACCTGACTAAGGGGAGTCAGGACCCTTTAACTAGTTTGAATTCTTTCGTGTAAAACAAAACCTAGTTATGACTTTCATGTTTATGGTCTGCTATTAGAGAGTCTGGGTAAGGAGATTCTAGTACGGGATGGGAAGGTGTTAGGCACACCATCAGCCGCCCAATCGTAAGATTGGCTTCTACTTCATGATTAAAGGGGGAAATGTTTATAATTTATTGAGAATAGATTCTCATGCATGAGCTATTTAGAAAATAGACATAGTTAGAAGTTGGGTGGAACTTCGACTATGGAGATATGGTTTCTTTCTTTTATGGTGGTTTTTCTTTTGTGGTGGCTTGGGTGGAAACCTTGGTTTTTTGATCCTTTTGTTGTGGTTTGGGTGGAAACCTTGTTTTTTGGTTTGGGTGAAAACCTTGTTTTGTGGTGGTTTTGGGTGGAAATCCGTGTTTTTGTTGTGGTTTGGGTTTTTGATGGTGTTTTTTTGGTGGTTTGGGTGGAAACCTTGTTTTGTGGTGGTTTTGGGTGGAAAACCTTGTTTTGTGGTGGTTTTGGGTGGAAAACCTTGTTTTGTGGTGGTTTTGGGTGGAAAACCTTGTTTGGTGGTTTGGGTGGAAACTTTGGTTTTTTTTGAGAAGAAATTTGGATGAAATTTCAAAATTAAACAATTAACCTGCAGATTAGCTCAATAAAAATAAAATTAATGCAAACCTTATTTTTTTGACAATGGGTCTAATGTGGGAGGGAATTCCGCTTTATACCTACACTTTGATTTATCCCACTTGGAAAATTAATAGTAAAACACAATTTTTTATGTAACGCAAAGAATAGTCGCGGTGTTACTACGAAATGGAAAACCATTCTGTTCCCGTATGACTACATAATTTACCGAAGAGATAGGCAAATTAATATACTTGAAATATGATATTGAAATTTGAATGGATTCTTACGACGATTGCTTGCTTCCGTTAAGTATGCAGAAAGTAGTTAAAGTACTAGCAATTTAATATTAATCTTTTTAAAACTTAAATACGATACTTGATTTAGTATTTCTATTTTTTTTGGTTTTTTCTCGATTTGAACTATGAATACACAAGACAATAATAACCATTGTGTAGGAAGAAAATTTGATTTCTCTTTGATTAAATGACAAAATACATGGAGACTTGGAACATGTGAGAAGAAATATTTTCTATTTGAGACAATAATTCTTCTTGGTTTGGGTGGAAACCAAGATTTTTTTATTGTGGTTTGGGTGGAAACCTTGTGTTGTGTTGTGGTGTGGTTTGGGTGGAAACCTTGTTTTGTATGGTTTGGGTGGAAACCTTGTCGTGAAGTAAAGAAAGAAGTTCTGTTTATCTTTTTTTTCTCTTCTTCGCCTTCCTCTTCTCTTGAAGTGTTGTGAAGTTGTTTTTCTGTCTGTTTTGAATGAAATTTTTCGTTCCTTTTTATAGCCATTGAATCCCTATGCCTAATCCGCAAAATCTAATGGGTAACGGAGAAAAATTCCATCCGCCCCTTTCTTTTCTTCCTTCGCATGCGCTTGATTGGCGGCCGCTTTTTTTCTTCTTCGTCCTTTTTTTCTTTCTTTTTTTCTTCTTCGTCCTTTTCTTCTTCTTTTTCGTGGTTTTCTTTTTTTTTCTTCCAACTGCGTGCGCAAACAAATAAACATGATCATGATATGCGGGTCCCACTGTTACTGTTCATCACTATGCGACATTGTTCATCACTTTGCGACATTGTTCATCACTATGCGTCACTGTTTACCGCAAATAATTCCTCTTCAATATGATAGCAAGAACGAACTCCTGGGTTTGAATGGGTAATGAAATGAGTAGGAGTAGTGTTTGTGGGCTGATTTAAAGGATATGGATGTAAGGACCCTCAAGCTCGTCAACGCTATTAGACTAGTCAAGAGACGTCTTAGCCACTAATTACTCGAGTAACTCGAACATTAATTAGTAGGAATTAATCTAACAGCGATTTAGATACGAAATTATTATCGCTACACATGTCTCGAAAAGTTATGCGCAATGGTCTATGCGAATGTGTCGTTTGGATGTCGGACGAAGAAGAAATCATCAGATTGGCTTAAAGGGCAAATTAGTCTTTTACCCTCTGGACTGACCTTGGTTTCCCCTTATCAAATTTGGTGCATTAGTTAGTGTTTCCCTTGGACTTATCTCCAAGAACAGATCGAGAGTAATTCATTTTCTCTCTTTTCTTCTTCTTCTTCTTCTCTTTCTCTTTTCCTTCTTCCCTTGTCCTTTTCATCGCGAGTTTTAGAGAATCAAATGGAAGTTTTGCGTTCGACGGAAGGTGGAGAAGGTATTTTAGTGGTTGGTGATGATAGTGATGGTGTTTTTTTTATATTCAAATTTGAATTTGAGATGAATTAGGAGTTAGGGTTTTTGCTGATGAAGTTAGAATTCAATTTGGTGATGATTAGGAAGAAATTGAAGATTGGGTTTTAAAAATTATGAGGTGAAGAAGAAGTTAGTGATATTAATTAGAAGTTCTAGTTATAAAGAAGGTTTGAGAGATTCAATTAGGGTTTCTGTTCTTCAGGAAATAGAAGTTAGGGTTTGTTAAGAAGAATTCAGGGAAAATCAAGAGATGAAATTGAGTTGGAGATAAGAGTAGGATCAAGTGTAACTGGTGGTGGTGCTAACTTTGATATCGACTCAAACTCAGAAATTTGTGAAAGAGGTAAACTTGAGTTTTTATTTGATATTCTTCTAATTGTATAAATTTGATTGTGAAATCAAGAGTTTTGATATGGGTTTTGGTGATCTGATGAATTAGGGTGTTGTTTAGTGCTTAAATTAGAGAAGTCTGGATTTACAGGGAATTGGTTTGGTGAATTAACAATTCAGGGGAGGCCAATGGTTGGGTAAGTCTCTCTGTTGCTTATTTTCGTTAATTGAAGTTGAATTGTTAATGGTTGTTGAGTTGTATGTTTGTGAATGAAGCGGTATATGTTTGTAGTGGGGTACAAGGTTTTGATAAGATGTTGGAACTGATTGGTATATCAGTATAGTGAGTGTTGCACTCTCTGAAGTAGTGGGTGATGTTTGGGGTTGTGTTGATGGAATTGTTACTGATTAATGAATGGTTGAAGAGAACTAAATGGAGATACAGGGCCTGTATTGTGGAGTTGGAATGAATGTTTAGAATGTTGTTTTGTGGAAGTGCAGGTGTTGGTGATTGGTGGTATGTACAGGTTTATCTGATTTGTAGAGTTAGTTACATAGTGGTGGTTCTGAGATTGTTGGTGAGTTACAAGGAATTGTTGGAAGTTAAATTGAATCACAGTGGTAAATAGTTGAACTGGTGGAGTGATGTGTAGTTGGAGATACATTATGGTATATTGTGGAGGTAAGTGTAACCTCTAGATGGTTTGTGGGTTGTAGTGCAATTCAGATTGCAAGTGGTGGTACAGGTTGTGCTGAGATGGATTTGCAGGACATGAGAAGGATAATAGAATTGGTTTAACTGAATTGTTGTTTGATCTGAGTTGAAGATTGAAGTTGAATTATGACTAGTGCTATTGAACGAAGATGGGGTTGAGTTACTATTTTGTGTCGTGTTGAGTTGAAATTGGAGCAACATAGGAATTAGTTATAACTGTTTGATTTTGTATATGTTGATAGGATATGTAAGCTGAAGAAGAGTGTAATGCTGTTATGGAAATGATCATAGTGAAATCTTGCTAATGCAGATCAAGGTAAATCTATTTTGTAATTGTGCTTGTATTATGAAGTTGTTTTAAGTAAATGAATGAGTTGTACTTGAACCTGTGAAGTTTTATTAGCATGGGTTTTACTGTTGGTCTTTTAGTGAAGATGGTGATGCTTTAGTGTGGCTTTTGATTTTGGCTCAGGTCTGACTGAACAGATTCAGTCTGACTTAGAATCTTTTTTGTCCGACTTAGTTTAGCTGACTCAGTATCTGACTGAGTCGAATCGGTATTAACTCACCGAGTCCCTGTTTTGACCTGAGTTGACTCGGTGACCGATTTAGACTTTAGACTTTGACCATTGACCCTGGACTTTGACCAGACTTTGACTCTGTTGACTGACGTTTACTGTTAGTTGACCCTTGACCGTCACTTTGACCGTTAATGAACTTGTTAGGACATGCCTTGTGTAGTGGGCTTGTTTAGTGGGCTTGGGCTTAGGTTTAGTTTTCATACTTTGATGTATTGGACCCTTATGGTCTGATTCAGTCTTTGACTTCTTCTACAAAGTTGTAGTTGTAGCTAAACTTATTAAGTGGACCAGAGAAACAACCTAATTGAATCACTAAACCTTAGATGGGCTTAAGATAGATAATAAAAAGGGTATAAAAACATAAATGGGCTTAGGACTATTAGTTAGATTGTATAATTCTTGTGTGAGCCATTTTGGCTAGAATCTTAGAATTCTTGTGTGATTAACAGTTAATTATTAACAACGATCGATTCAAAGGATGAACCAGTGGATCGTGGATCGCGAGGTAGGCGTGGCTTGTCATCAAAAAGGTGTGGGAATGCATTTGACTCTTTGTATTCATTATTGTTCCTTTTATAAAAATTTATGTTTAATAAACTCCTGCATTGTTTGTCCGTGCATTCCATGCTTTGTTTAAAATGCATTATAATAATCTCGTTATTTCTGTGAATCTTTCCACGATGTGGAAAGGACTTGTATTGTTTCGTCGTCAACATGAATTGTTATGGGAAATGAGAATTTCCACTTGTGGTATATAGGATACGCTCCTTCACATTTATATCTACATGAATTCAGCTTTTACTGTTTAGAGTTGGTCACCATGGTCTTGGTGGCATCCATATCTAAATAGGTGTGAATTGCCGGTTAGGAATTCACAACCATATTAGTACATTGTTTGACGAAGGAGTTTGTTCCATATACATGTATGATTATTTCAGTGACTTAGTCACTGTTTAATGTTTCGGAAAAACATGTACTGTTTTCCAAATCTTGCTTATGATTACTTAGAAGGTTAAATGTTAATTATTCCCACTTCAGTTTCTGTGACAGATCAGAGTTGCGCAACGAAAGCTTCACGGGTTGACCTCACTAGTAGATTAACTTCTGTTATGTTTACCTTGTTGTATATTTTATTTGAAAATCAAATGACTATTATATATGTATCAATTGAGAGAAGATCTTGTATATATATTTCTGAGAGGGGTTAGTTTTGGGTTAAGTTTTTGTAGCAGATTTCTTAATGGAAAGTTAAGTGTTTAATTTGGATTTTTAGCAGATTTCTTAATGGAAAGTTAAGTGTTTAATTTGGATTTTTTTAGTGCCTCTTATTTAGTTAAATCTCTTGGATTAGTCAGCTGCTAGCTTAGGGGGCGCTACAATGGAAATCCTTAATTGTTCCACAAAGAATTTCTCTTGTATTCGGCTTTGAATGTGTAAGACTGATATTTTTGCATGGCAGGTGCGAAATTGGGGTGTCAACAGTTTCTCCTCTTTGAAAGTAACCGTTTGCGGTTAACGAACAAAGCCATGAACACCCTTTCGCACCCATTTTTTTTCCAAAAGGTGGTTTTGATGAGTTGATGAAGAAAGTCCTGACGTTGGCCAGGTTTGTCCCAGTTAAGCTTGTCAGCTCCATTTTCCTGATGTTTTTGAACCTTTGCAGTTGATTCAGTTGGATTGCCCTTTGTTTGAGACAATGGAATAATTGAAAAAGTTGATGAAGAAAGATCCTAACATTGTCCAGGTTCGCCACGGTTGAGCTTGTCAGTTTTATTTTCCTGATATTTTTGAACCTTTGCGGTTGATTCAGTTGGATTTCCCTTTGTTCGAGTCAATTGAATGGTTGAAAAAGTTGATGAACGGTGATCCAATTGTTGATGTATAAATTTATGACATTGGTCAGGTTTTCCCTGGTTAATATTCGTCGATTTCTTAGGAGGCGTCGGGCCTTGCACTATGAAGTCCGTTGTAGATTCTGTTTTGAGGTCACAACTATTCGGTGTGTCGTTCCTTGACTTGATACGATTGATTTTCCTTTGCGGAATAGACCCTTTTTATGGAAAGGGTCGTCGTTCTATTCCAAGCTTCCTGAAGTACTTTTCGTTCTTTATAAAACTGGGGGAGAAGATGATTCTTTATCCAGGGGTTTCTTCTTCCATTTGTTTTTATTGTTTTCTCTTTCAAGATGACATCTGGGCAGCCTTCTGACATTTTATCTGCTCGTCCTCCTTTGCCGCCGGCACGTAAAAAACAAAAGGTTAGGGTTTCACATGACGTGGATAATCATGTTTCTACAAAAATCCGGGAAGACCCTGTAAGTTTCCTTGTTGATCGAATTTTTGTCCTTCGCTTTCCATGTTTTCTTTTGTTATTTCTCATCCATTGCTTTCTTTCACAGAATTACGCTTGGGCGCGTTTTCTTGGTGGGACCACTGGCATAGTAGAATGGTGGCTGGTGTTGAGACGATGCAAAGGTGTACGTGAGCTTGTACAATGGATCGATTGGTACAACTTTATTGAAGATTTGGAACCGTTCCATGATGGTGAGAATGCTTTAATCGTGGAAGATCGATGGTGGGGTGATACTAATTCATTTCACCTGCCACACTGTGAGTTAACTATCACTCCTCTGGATTTCTACATGATTACTGGCATCGGTGTAGGGGTAGGAGCTCATGTCCCGTTGGGTGTGAACATGACAGAGGAGAATGTATGAAATATGTTGGGACCATACTGTGGGGATATCTTCCCTAAGAAATGGTACGTCATCTTATCTAGCTTGAAGATGAATTTCTCGGTCCCTGAGCTGGATCTCGCTGCCGACACTTCAAAAGATGATGCTAAAGTTATTGAGGTTACCAGAGCTTTCCTGATTTTTATTGTGGGTCATACCTTCCTTAGGTCTTCCAGTGGCTATATCAAATTAGGCTACTTTCTGACTTTGATTTGGTAAGTTTTTACGATTGGGGAAGTTGTGCGATGGCGCGACTTTACACCTATCTAACCCGAGCAACACACCTTCAAACAAAAGCTTTATGTGGATTCTGGCCCATCTTGAATGTGAGTACATTTCTCAATGCTTCAGGATGACCGATCTTAGACCCTTTTTTTTTTAACACCCATACTTTTTTTTTGTAACAGTATTGGTGTTATGAGTATTTTTCCATCAGTCGCCCTCCTTTTGATACAAGCTTCTTCAATAGTCAAACATTTCCTCGAATGGCCAGATGGAAAGGTGCACTTCGAATTTACTCGACTGTATATACACGCCTTTGTTTGGAGGAAGCGACAGTTGAATATGTAAGAAACCCTCATATATATATATATATATATATATATATATATATATATATATTATTACATATGTATACTTTCATTTTGATCGCAGATTTGCTGGGACCCTTGGAAAGATTATTTGATTCGGCGTGATCAAAGAGTCATTCATGCCATGTCGTCTAGCATGCTTCAGTACTTGTTACGAGGCCCAGATTACTGTGCTTGGTATCTTGGTGACATATTTGATCGGCAAATTAATCAACCAGACGCTACACCCCGTTTTCCTCCTCTTGGCGATACATGTTTTCCTTATGCATCGTTTAGAGATATGGATGAGATTTCACGCCAATCGCAACGTTCCTATGAAGATTCAGTTGATCGTGGAATGAATTTCGATTCATATTGGAGATTGGTTTATTTATGGCCACCTCTTTCTATCCAAGTTTGCCGAGAGAATATTGTAGTGGGTGATCCAGGTTTTTCCCCTCGTCCATTATTGATGGGATCATCAAGCAATGCTCCTTCTCCACAAGTTCCATTAATAAGTCTCGGCCATCTTCTTCCAACATGTGGGACTTCCAAATACCTATCTTGGGAACTTCAAATGTGGTTGCAATTAAAGGTGGCTCTTTTGATCGTGAAAACATTGTTGGGTTACCTCTCCCGGACGATATTCCCGAGGTAACGCTGCTACTCTTACCTTTTCCCTTAATGACTTAATCTTTATTAACTCATTTCTTGTTTTAGGCTTCCATACCTCTTCAAGAATACTTGCTCCGTTTGGTGGATAGCCGTGAGCGCCAATTGAAGTCGGTGGTGAATGAGATGTACGGGATCATGTTGAGACATGATGAAATCCATAGAGAATCCCTGGGGAGGCAGGCACATATTGATCCTCTTTCTGAAGAATTGTCCACGCTTGGACTTCTTTACGAGGTATACTGCATTTTTTTTTTTCTTTTGATTTTTTTTTTCTTTTGATTTTTGTTGTTCTTTTTGTTCTTTTTGTTTTTGTTTTGTTTTGATACAGGGAAAAGGAGCTAGCGGATCGGATGAATGACCCTAATGGGTTGGAGAAACCCGGCAGGTCATAGATTTTATTTCGGTTTTCCCGAAAAGTAGTTTGATGGAGCCATAATCTTCTGCTTTATATACTTCGTCTTCTTTTTCCTCGACCATCAGCTTCTTCTTCTTTGGTTTATCATCAGATCAAATTTTTTTATTTTTTTTGTTTTTGTTTTTGATCTGATCCTATATTCTTCGGATGAGTAAATGTTCATGCTTTTCATTGTTGTAGACGAAGATCTTTTAAATTCTTCATTTGTGAATGAAATGTTTTCTCCTGGTGGTGCTCTTTTCCTTGGTTTGACTTGAACTGACTGTGTAGATCGTTGACTCCGGTGGAGAGACCTTAGCTTAGATAATTCGTTGTTCACAAAAGCTCTTAAGTTGATCTGCATTCGTGGGCCTTGGATGTTCTTCTCCATCTAGGTCCATCAATTGTACTGTCATTCCCCGAAAAATCTTTTTGACAATGAACGAACCTTCCCATTTTGGTTTGAACTTGCCCCTTGGGTCGGAGTGCTTTACTGTACGGATTTATTTGAGCACAAGATCTCCTTTATTTAAGTTACGTGGTCGCACGTGTTTGTTGAAACCATTGATGCTTTGGTGTCGGAAGGAGTTATGACGTCCTATGCTGCTTCGTTGGGAATTATCATGCAGATGCTTCTATCAGATCGTTGATCCATCCTTCTTGCGTTGGTCCTCCAGAATCTCTCTTTTTGTTCTTCAAGGTATTGTTCCAAGTTTTGATTGATCATTTCTGGGCGAATCTCCGTAAAATAATTGATGAAGGCATTGATCGTTGTCGTCCATGTTGCATACCGGACGCGATCATTGGTTGCATACCATATTGTTGCCCCGCTAGTTAGGCTATGACTGAAGTAGTGCTTTAGATAGCTTTCTCCGTTCATCACCCATTTCTCCATATATGCGAGATATGAGTTAAGGTGAAGAATTTGTGATTCCATCCCATTGTAGTTCGGGAAATCATCCGCCTCAGGAGGTTATTGTTCAAGGCTCGTATATTCCATGCATACTTGTGTATTATCTTCTTGGAATTAATCTGGTGTCATTGCGACTTCTTGCAACCTGGAAATTTCTATTTTTGCATTTTTTCTTCTTTGCTATGCTTGTTGGGAAAATCCTCTTCATTTTCAGAGAGACTTAAAAAAATCATTGAGTTGAGCTTCTAGTTTGAATAGAGCTTTCTCATATGTTTTTAACTTATCCTTATAAGACATTACTTTCTTCATGGCAGAGTTGATGCGATACTTGAAACTCTTTTTCCGGTTGAGGAATTCATTTGTAACCACTTTTAAGTTGATAACATGTTTTACATGTTCAGGAAAGCTTGTGTCACCATGATTTTTTTTTTTTAGGAACGTCATTCTTGTTAAAAGACCTCTTCTTTCTTGAGGACTTGATTCCTTTGCGGAAATACACTTTAACAGATGTGGCAGCATCTTTTCCGGTAACACTTCTAGTTGTAGGAGCCATAAGCTTTGATGGTTCACAACCAACGATGGTACCTGAAATATGAACCTTTTCTCAAATAAATATTAGTAAAAAAACATTTTGCTTTTAATCATTTTTCAAGTCGAATCTCTTATTTAGTCCCCAGTGAAGTCTCCACTGTAGAAATCGAGGCCCGACACGGGTCGAGTGCCGGAATATTACGATCCCTAGTTGTTATGGGGGGGGGGGGGTGAAGCCTATGTGCCCATCCGTTCGTGTATATTTTCCGCACAAGGTCGGACAGAGGTAATTTCTTACTAGTTCGTTAGTAAGGGAGCTAACTCCATAGGGAAATAAGAGATGTTTTGAAGTCGCCACCTGAATAAGGGGAGTCAGGACCCTTTAAATAGTTTGAATTATTTCGGGGAAAACAAAACCTAGTTATGACTTTCATGTTTATGGTATGCTATCAGAGAGCCTGGGTAAGGAGATTCTAGTATGGGATGGGAAGGTGTTAGGCAGCCATCAGCCTCCCAATCGTAAGATTATCCTCTACTTCATGAATAAAGGGGAAAATTTTTATAATTTATTGAGAATAAATTTTCATGCATGAGCTATTTAGAAAAGAGACATAGTTAGAAGTTGGGTGGAACTTCGACTACGGAGATATGGTTTCTTTCTTTTATGGTGGTTTTTATTTTGTGGTGGTTTGGGTGGAAACCTTGGTTTTTTTTATCCTTTTGTTGTGGTTTGGGTGGAAACCTTGTTTTTTGGTTTGGGTGAAAACCTTGTTTTGTGGTGGTTTTGGGTGGAAAATCGTGTTTTTGTTGTGGTTTGGGTTTTTGATGGTGTTGTTTTGGTGGTTTGGGTGGAAACCTTGTTTTGTGGTGGTTTTGGGTGGAAAACCTTGTTTTGTGGTGGTTTTGGGTGGAAAAACTTGTTTGGTGGTTTGGGTGGAAACCTTGGTTTTTTTGAGAAGAAATTTGGATGAAATTTCAAAATTAAACAATTAACCTGCAGATTAGCTCAATAAAAATAGAATTAATGCAAACCTTATTTTTTTGACAATGGGTCTAATGTGGGAGGGAATTCCGCTTTATACCCACACTTTGATTTATCCCACTTGGAAAATTAATAGTAAAACACAATTTTTTATGTAACGCAAAGAGTAGTCGCGGTGTTACTACGAAATGGAAAACCATTTCGTTCCCGTATGACTACATAATTTACCGAAGAGATAGGCAAATTAATATACCTGAAATATGATATTGAAAGTTGAAAGGATTCTTACGACGATTGCTTGCTTCCGTTAAGTATGCAGAAAGTAGTTAAAGTAATAGAAATTTAATGCTCATATTTTAAAAATTTAAAGACGATACTTGATTTAGTATTTCTATATTTTTGGGTTTTTCTCGTTTTGAACTATGAATACACAAGACAATAATAACTATTGTGTAGGAAGAAAATTTGATTTCTCTTTGATTAAATGACAATGGAGACTTGGAACATGTGAGAAGAAATATTTTTTATTTGAGACAATAATTCTTCTTGATTTGGGTGGAAACCAGGATTTTTTTATTGTGGTTTGGGTGGAAACCTTGTGTTGTGGTGTGATTTGGGTGGAAACCTTGTTTTCTATGGTTTGGGTGGAAACATTGTCGTGAAGTAAACGAAGAAGTTCTGTTTATCTTTTTTTTTTCTCATCCTTCCTCTTCTCTTGAAGTGTTGAGAAGTTATTTTTCTTTCTGTTTTGAATGAAATTTTTCGTTTATTTTTATAGCCATTGAATCCATGTGCCTAATCCGCAAAATCTAATGGGAAACGGAGAAAAATTCCAGCCGCCCCTTTCTTTTCTTCCTTCGCATGCGCTTGATTGGCGGCCGCTTTTTTTCTTCTTCGTCCTTTTTTTCTTTTTTTTTCTTATTCGTCCTTTTCTTCTTTTTTTCCTTCGTTTTTTTTTCTTCTTACAACTGCTTGCGCAAAAAAATAAACATGATCATGACATACGGGTCCCACTTTACTGTTCATCACTATGTGTCACTGTTCATTACTATGCATCACTGTTTATAGCAAATAACTCCTCTTCAATATGATAGCAAGAACGAACTCCTGGGTTTGAATGGGTAATGAAATGAGTAGGAGTAGTGTTTGTGGGTTGATTTAAAGGATATGGAAATCCTTAATTGTTCCACAAAGAATTTCTCTTGTATTCGGCTTTGAATGTGTAAGACTGATATTTTTGCATGGAAGGTGCGAAATTGGGGTGCAACAGCTGGTTGGCCTAAGGCATGGCCACTCCTCCCTTTGTTGCTGCTCCTATACTGCGGCTCATTGTTTTCTGATTCTGGGCAAGATTTTGCACCTGCTAATCCATGGAGGATTAATTACCTAGTTTTCCTAGGCTTAATTTCGACAAGCAAGGTCTTATATACTGCGCAAGGCGCAAAAACCCTAACTTTTTCAAATTAGTCAGGATAATTGATTGAATTCTATGTGTTGACATGGAGTTCTTTTAATTTCATTTCCAGAGAGCAGCATGCTTTCTGATTAAATACATTATGCAAAGACCTTATCCTTGATACTTGGAAATTCGTATTACTCTGCTGTGAGTGAACACAAATTGTCATGCCATATCAATATTAAGTGTTCAACCGGGGAACATAGCACTTGGATCATTCAAAGAAACTTATATTAATTGAATGTAGGCAAGGTGCAAAAATTTACAGAATACCTGGGATTGTCTCCACATGCACCATTCTGGGTAAACTTCATAAGAGAATATTGAGTTGCTCAATAAATGTGACAGTGAAGAGGTGGATACTCATGGATCCGTTTCCTTACAGAGTGACATCACATCAGATGTAAGGTTTTACAATTTTAACCCTAAGCTAAAAACCACCATCAACAATTACAAAAAAAAAAAAAATCCAATGTAACTGAACTATGCTATTTTTCCCACTATGTTCAGTTTTGATTTAACCGAACTTTGCCCACTATGTTCGGTTGGTTCGCAAAGAAGGCTAAAACTATTTTCTAAACGAACTTTACCAATAATACAAAAAATAAAATAAAATAATCCAATGTAACCGAACTGTGCTATTTTGCCCACTATGTTGAGTTTCAATTTAACCGAACTTGTCCCACTATGTTCGTTTTTTCGCAAAAAAACTTGACAAACCAAACTCTTCACTAATTGCATACATGTGGAGTTCGGTTAGATATTGGTTGGTATTAAGTTTTCTAAACAAGTGAACTTTGTACACTTGGTAAAATCTTAATCAACGCGAAGTTAGATAATATATTGGTTGCAAACCAACCAAACTTGTAGACCCTAAAGTTCGGCAATATTTTGGGCAAACCGAACATTACTCTGTAAATTCTATAAATAAAATTCGGTAACATGTCTGTTAACCGAACGACTAAAAACCTCCATTAAGAGCGAGTTCGGTAACATGTGTGTTTGGTAAAAGTAATTGAACTACACTTTCAGATGTATTTGGTTACCTATTCTTCACATAAGGTAACCGAACAAGCCCAAATCTACTTAATTTTTTTACATTTTTTTGAAATCTTGGATCAATTCAACCAATATTATCTAAGTTAGAAGCATACATGGGTACCCAAATACTATTCCTCCGGTTGTGGTTGGTAAAATCCATGTTTTTCTTCTTCATCTTCTCTAACTTTACTCTCTCAAATTCTACTTATTTAAAAAAAAAAACATCTGCTTTTTTAATCTCACTAATTATCTTTAACTTAATCATTTCACTAATCATTACACTAACTATTATTAATACTAACTAATCATTACCCTAAATTATTCAGGAGATAATTTAGGTATTAAAATAAATATCTAGATAAATGGTGACCTAGATTTACTTATAATTCGGCTTGGCCTTGGGGTATTGGCATCAGCGCTGCAGATTTGGATACTGATCGACAGAGGTGGAGCTGCAATTTGGTCCGCGGAATGGACGTTGGATGGCTAGGAAAGGTATATGGCACCGCTTTGGCTGGCTAGGGTATGATCAATGGCGATGCTCGTTAAGGTGTTGACTATTGGCGATGGTTTGGCCGTGGAGCGAGTGAGTATGGATCCATGGAGCGTTGGCACTGGATTGCTTGGTACGCGGATTTTGGCACGGGCGTGGTTTTGCTGGCTTGGATGCGGAACGGCAGAGATGGTTATTGGCTTGGACGCTGGCTGTTGGCGCCATGGAGCGTTTCCTCTGCAGGACCCAGCTGCCTTCTTCCGCGCATGGCCCAAAAAAGAAACCTCCTCTTACCCAAACTCCAAAAGCACTTTGTATATAAAAGGCATTGCCTAACTTCTTTATATATATATATATTGTATCTTTGGATTTTTTCGTGCGTCTTCATATTGGCAGTAAGGTGCGTCGATCATGAGTCAGTCAATCGGAAGAAAAAAAGGCATCAAGAGGAAGCAAGCATATTTCGGGTATGCATTCCAACGTTTCTTCCTTTGTTTGCTCCTCCATGTTGGTGTAAACCCTAGACATAGGCACAAACTCCATGAACTTGTAAAATACTTCAATATGAATGATTCCTCTTTGATAGTGGTATTGTAGTAGCGTTAGCCACATCAATGAAACCAATTATTGTGTTAAGTAAGCATGTATGGGAAGACGACTTCGTTCGCTCTTTTCTCCATCAAAACCTAGATGTGGGGTTTCTTTTTTTCCATGACCACAACTCCCGTGGCCAAGCGTAACTTGGCCGAGGGCATACTTCCCGCGTATTTACATGTGTCCCCGTGGCATTATCTAGTTTCGGCTAAGATCATATCTCTCGCGACATCACATGTATCCCATTGAGCAGGCATCAGTCCCCATTCCTTTTAGCCGTGAGTGCCATAACATGTGGCCAAAGGAAAATCTTCCCGTAGAAAATTTGTTGTCGTCTCTAATTATTGTACCCAGATCCTGACAATATATCCATGTATATTTATCTTCAAAGTAGTAACTTTTGTTTTGCTTTGTTGTAATTACCTCGAAAGTGGGAATAGTATAAGGAATTTTGTTAAGATGTCACCTGAAATCAGTTATGTCGCCGCATCGAGAAGTGCTAACAACTCCAAGCCTAAAACAGATGATGAGTTCTTTACGAAGTCTGCTACAGTTGTTAGGACTCATCCCAGATTCGTGGAGACTCTTCTGACTGATTCAGAGAATGATAGTGAAGTCCCATCAGTCTATCCAGGGAGCATAATAAGGTTTTTCCTTCAGAAGAAAGAGCATCTGTCTTCTCCCATAGACTTCAAAATCTGTCATAGTCTATTGCGCTCTTATGACAAAGGGATGAAATTCATGATGAGTCGAGACCATGTAAGAGCTAATATGACTGGGAACAAATCTTGAATGCTATCATGGCTTCTGCAACACTTCAAATCAGGAAGGACTCTACAGGCTTGACTACTTTCATCTCCATATGGTGTCCGGAAACTCACACGGCTATATGTAGATGGGGTGAGATGACTATTTCCTTGGAAAGCATGGACGTTC
This sequence comes from Papaver bracteatum, assembly GCA_023529315.1. Classification (NCBI taxonomy): domain Eukaryota; kingdom Viridiplantae; phylum Streptophyta; class Magnoliopsida; order Ranunculales; family Papaveraceae; genus Papaver; species Papaver bracteatum. Next base: position 5,015 of record JAJJWX010004110.1, on the reverse strand, counting down.
TGTTGAGTCTTTTAATAATTGGGGAACTTGTCGTTATCTTATCTGAGGAAGAAGAATAAATACATGCCACTCTGGTCACGAAAGCAACATGATATGTTTGAAAGAATTATGAGGAAAAGTGATTTTATAACTGGTGGGTGTCTGAGTGGTTCCCTGATGAGACGGAGTTGGATCAAGTGCTGGATGATACACTCCATGTTGCTGCATTTTTATTTCTGTGGTTATCTAGAGATATTTTTGATGATAGCTCTGGCAAGAAGGAGATAAGGCAGAAGCTCATCAAACTTGCTATCAAACTAGCAAAAGGCGTTGATCTTCCCATCGGCAGTTTGTTTCTTGGATTTTTGTACACCCATATGGACCACTTAGTAGCATACATGTACATATCTAATGGGTACATGAAAGTAGACTCGTATATTCATGTCACTTTTCTCCAAGGATGGTTGTGGGAGCATTTCAAAAGTTACGGTCCTTACCCGAAAACCTCATTTCCTTATACATATAGCGGTTCTAGGATACTTCGTTGGTTGGAGAGGCGTCCAAGATATGGCTCAAAGCTTATTGATTTTCTTGACAACGTGCATGCAGTTAACTTTCGTCCTTGGGCTCCAGTTCACACCTCCATAGTTTAACCAGATACTTTTGCTTCCACACCGAACGTGATATTGAATTTTGCTGACAGGGAATATGATCATTGGAGAAACCGTCTTCTTGCGAAGCTGCATACCTGGGTATGTGCATCTCTTACAACATTGACAGTGCCTGTCAACATATGGGCTTTGATCAGGGAGTCCCATTCCGTCGCCCACTGACATCTCCATATGAATTGTTACCCGCCATTTTCGATTACAATGTTTTTGCACTGGATAAAAGTCTCCCTTTCTTGCTCTCAGAATGAAAACCTGTGACGACTCCCAAATATAATGTGTTTTGGCAAGACAAGTTTCTCGCCATTCATCAGTTCGTGCAGGATGTTGATCGGTTGTCAGCCGACACAAAAATAAATTACACTTTCTCACTACTCAAAATATAAATATAGCAAGGGAAAGAAAGGATCATTCCCACAGAGAGGTCTAGGTTGTCAAGTTGTTTCGGTTTCCTATATAAAACACCGGGGTTTTTTCTGATTTTTAATATACTAAAATCAAATAAAAGCAAATAAAGAAATAAGCAAACAAATCAAATAGAAAATATATTGGTTAAGGATTCATCTTCATCACAAACATGCTTTCAAAACAATAACTAGAATTGATATTTAATCTCAACTTTTATCAAAAGCCCTAGGATACCTTGATCGCAAGAATATCCCGCAAATCTCCTTTTCTCATCAACAAACACATTAAAAGATGCGAGTATGAATTATATCTAAGAGAACAACCTAACGTGTAAAAGCACTAATCAAGTTTAATTCCCTAGATGCATTAAGTTCTATAAAATCAGGCCAATCAAAGCAATCGAACGTGGAAAATGCACTAATCCGATTTAACAAAGGTTATGGTTCACATATGATTATAAGGATGCATCACTACAAGCTATAACCATATTCATGCTACTTGTAATCAGGAATCTATCACTTTACATATAACAAACCCTAATCTAGCAATAGAGATGAAAACAAACTCAACCGATTCGCGACTCGATCAAACAAACATTCAAATCATGTAACAATATAAACGATGAATCATAAACGATAATGTATGGAGACAAAACTAATTTATCATATCAAAGAATCATATTATGTGAAATCCAATTATTCCATAACCAATAATAAAATTAAGTACTCATATCATAGGAGTTCATAACAAGGAGAAAGAGAAACCATATCATGTTTCTAAACCCTAGAATAAAAGTAGAAGAAGATATATGATATAAGATTAGAGAAAAGTCTTCTCTTTTATATGTTTCTCAATTTCCATAAAGGATACTCCTTCCAAAATTAGGTTTTATCTTCAAAGTCCATTAGATAGAAATCCACCAAGCCCACAAGTGAGAGAAACCCGTGTAGAAATTTTTTCCCAAAAACGCTCACCGGAAAACTGGGGATATCGCCGGAATTTGACCGGAATCCGACTAGCAAAGTCACCTCCGGTCACCTGAGTTTCTTTTCCGTCGGCGGAATATTCTGTCACGGTGCCGTTAAAATTAACCGTTGACCTAACGGTCATCGTTAGTCAACCGAGTCAAGGTCTGATTCGCAACGAGTCAGCTCACTGACTGGTCTAACTAGTCATAGCCTTGCCATTTTGCAGGCCATCTTTCCAGGACAGAACTGTGCTGCACCATTGTAGTAGCAGGATTTCCCACACTACACCCCTATTAAGATCTTATAGAAATCTAAGTGAAACTAGTTGAAGATTGAAGAATTAAACGACACTTTTTATTATTTAGATCTCAGAAATATTTACAGAAAAATATTCAAACTCAGAATTACAACTTTCTTTTCTGGAGTTTCTCTCTCCTCAAGATTTTCTCAACTCTAAAAAATACATCATCATCATCTGGACTTACTTGATCCCTTTATATAGGAAATTACATAGTGGGTGAAAGCTAAGTTTTCCCCTTCTTTCGGATATATTCTGCGATCTCATCGTGGTATTTGCAATACTAGTCTTCGCCAATTTTTGTAATCCTCGTGAAAAAACACTCTCATAACATATCTCTTCAATCGTCAGTTATTATGAAGCTCACTTGTGACGCTCGTCAAATGTTGCTGAAGAATCCTTACGATACTCTTGTGAACAATGTCATTTATATTTATAGGAATATTTGACCTTCTCGTGAAAGCATTGTTCTTATTACGAGAATATCGTTGTGGCGATATTCTGGTACTACATCTTGCCTCTTCTCATGTCTTTTCTGCGAAGAAGATAAGATCGTGAGAATAAATTGCCGTAATCTCCTATCTTTTCACCTCCATCTTTATTCTGACACGTCTCTAAACCTTTCACCAGCTGTCTTCATATAATTTTATCACCCATATATTTTTCGACACGTCGCCTTAAACCGTTATTTGACCATTCACGTCTCTTCATTGTATTAACTACATTTATTTTCTCGAGAAACTTCTTCTGCTATAAATACTTTCTTTCATTCTTCTCTTTTTCTTTCTTCTGATTCTCTTTCCTTCTTCTTCTCTGCAAATTTCATTGCTTTCCCGCAAATCGCGCATCTACTATCTTTCGCCATTTTTTCAATCTCCTTTCATTCCCATTCTCTCAAAATGGTTGCTGTTGGTGCTAAAAATCTTATTGCTTTCAATTTGATGCAAGAAAAACTTAAAATTCAAGGATTTGATTTATCTTTAATCCCAGATCAAAGTCCCAGTTCTGTTCTTTCTCTTGAATTATTTTCTAACTTCCAGTGCTCTCGTGAAAAAATTATAGTTTCGTTAGGTCAACTTGAAGCTGGTCTTCCACTTCCTCTCTACAACCCTGAACTTCCACTCTTTTACCAAATAATTTCTGATAAGAGATTTTCGCGAGCGGTATATCAACTTGGCGGGGATTGTATTAGACTATTACTGGAATATGCCTATCGCGGTGCTGGAAAAGGATCCCAATATTCCGAAGAACATAAAAGTCTTAAATATAAACATATTCCGATTATCCCTGCAAAGTATATTGTAGATAACTTCTTTCGAAATTACCAGTTATTCCCCATGGTAAGGGATAGTACCTGTTTGGGTGTTCGTTTGCATAAAAAGAAGGTCGCTGGCGAGAATGCTCTTATGCAAGACATTGATTTTCATACCAATACAAATGATGGCCCTCGTCATTCTAATGACGATAAGTGGTTTATTTTTCCCTTATGCCTTAAAGGTCCTTATATATCCGGTTCTCTCCAACTTCCTGCGAATCTCTCTCACTATGAACCATGGACTTTCAACTGGCCTGATAGGTCTTCCGATGTATGTTCTCTCATCTTCTTATGCTATTATTATTTATTCCTTCTCCACTCTCGCTAACTTTTCCATTATCTTGCAGGTTGCCAAAATGAAACTTAATTACGAGAAATATAGGAAGCCCAACACTCTTCTAGCTCTTAGATCTTTCACAGATGAAGTAAGAAATATTCCTTTATTAAATAACAATATATTGTTGCCCCTATTTCTTATCTTTATCTCTGTGTTTGTAGGTAATTGAAGAATTACCACCTTTAGATCCAAAACCTAAGGAGAAATCTTCAACTAATCGTAAAGGGAAATCTACTACTTCCAGTGGAGGAAAACGTTCTGCCCCTCATGATAAAGAAACCAGCGAGCCTCCTTTGAAGAAAAATAAAACTCAGCATTCTTCTTCTCATCATACCCAATTGAATAAATCTAATGATGAATTTATCGAAGAATTTGACGATATTAGAGAAGTTCCTTATGTGAAAAATTCTTCTCCTTATGATTCTTCCATGGCCCAACTGTCCATGCTTTTTGGCGATTCTTCTCGTGGAACTGCAAATGAGTATGGTGATGAGACTCTTAATGGGCTTGCTCAAGCGCTCGTCAAAGTGTGCGATGCTCCAATCTTATCTGATAATAATTCTCTTCGTGGAATTTCTGGAACTCTGACTCCAAGCTTATTAAATGCACTTGGTATTCTGGTACATTTTCTTAATTGTTTCTTAATTCGACAAATTTCTCTCGTCAAATTTTTTTTTTTTTTTTTTTTTTTTGTACTTATAAAACTCTGTTGCAGGTTGGGAGAGCTTCTTTTGCTGTTGCTGCTGATTTAGATAATAAATGTGCTTCATTTAAGAAAAAGGTTGTTAATCTTCGCCAAGATAAAGAGAAACTAGAGGCTGAAATTGCTGAGCTTCGCGAGAAAATAAACTGTTGGAAACTGAAGCTTCAGTTGATAAACAGAAGATTTTGGATCTTATAACAATGCCAACAAACAACTTTATGGTATGATTTACCTTTTCTTTCTTTGAGATTTTTTATTTTTCTTTTATATAGCTTATCCAAGCAATCATTTTTGCAGATGTTTATGGTCTAACTGACGAAGCTACATTCCTTCAATCCT